>OX637339.1:5283108-5668318 GCA_951799405.1 Agapetus fuscipes
CTCGAAAATAAAGACATCCCAATGAACCTAAAGAGAAAGATCTACGAGACTTGCATCCTCCCTGTGACAACATATGGCCTAGAAACCATCTCGCTAACCGCAGTGAGCGTCCATAAATTAAAGTGCTCACAACGATCCATGGAAAGACGGATGTTGGGAATAAGTCTTAAAGATAGAAAAAGAAACGAAGACATCAGACACCTAACAAAAGTCACAGACATCATGGATCGTATTGCAAAACTAAAATGGCAATGGGCAGGCCATATGGCAAGACGAGATGACAACCGATGGGCAACGAAAATCCTCAAGTGGCGACCATGGGAAGATAAAAGAAGCGTCGGCAGACCACAAAAAAGATGGTCAGATGACATTGTTCCAATCGCGGGGCGGAAATGGATTCAGAGGGCACAGGATAGAAAGGAGTGGAGAAACATGGAAGAGGCCTATATCCAGCAGTGGAGAGATGGCTAAGGAAGAAGAAGAAGAAGAATTATTACAAGGACCCAGAGCGTCTGAGAGCTCGTTCCCACTTGTCGGGTGTCGAATCCGTATATTAATCGGAGGTTCCAGTGGCAGAACATTTCGGACAAAATCGGTTTCCGATAAGTTTGAATAGCTCCATACATAATGTTCTGTTACCGAAACCTCCGATTAATATACGGATCCGACACCCGACAAGTGGGCCGAACAGAGTAGGACTGTATATGTAAAAGTAACTTTTTGACTGCAATTTTGATAGTACGCCTATAAATGGCAGTGTTTATACAATGGAGGTAGAATTTTCACTGGAAACCTTTAAAGGTTTTTTCTACGCACTGTCGAGATAATCTGTTAATCTATTAATTTTCTTTTATATACACTCTGTACGCACACAAACAAAACAAGTTTGTCGTTTTGACAGCTGTCATTCATTCCGCCTAGACTTTTCAAATTTTACATTTTATTTATCTAATCTAATCTAAGTTACAAAGATATGTAACATTGGGGATTAGCATTGTATGCATTCTCACAAGAAGACACGTATAAGTTTGCGCTTGCAAATACCGCATGTGCACCTATAACATAAAGAAACCTAAATCTCAAATGAGCATTCACCATGCAACTCTTGCTGACCTTCCCTGAAAAAGGGGTGACATTGACAAAGTGAACCATTTTCTACAGCATGGATAGTCAGCCGCATACAAGGAGTAGACATTTATAATATACTATTTCTTTCTGTCAATTTTATCTCTACTATATTTATTGTATCACTATTGCTTTCTTTTCGATCTTATCTCTTGCTAAAAAGTACACTGTAACTGTAACTCTGTCGCCATTCCGCTAGGGGTGGCCAGAGCCTCTGCAGAGTTGCCTCCATTTTTTCCTATCCTTACATACCTCTTTCAATTCATTCATATCCATCACCTTTTTCATGCATTTTCTTCTTTTACGCTCACTTTGTATATCCCATTCTTTCACAATCTCCTCAATCTGATCACTCCATACTTTTCTCGGTCGTCCCTTCCCTCTTTTTCCTTTCACACTTTCTTTGTATACATACTTTGTCAGTCTATCATCATTCATTCTTTCCACATGCCCAAACCATCTCATCACATTCTTTTGTACCTTAACTTTCACATCCTCTTTCAAATTACATTCTTTTTTTACCCATTCATTCCTAACTCTATCCCTCAGAGTTTTTCCTGTCATGCTTCTCAAATGCTTCATTTCCACCGTACATACTTTACTCATTTCGCTATCGTTCACTGTCCATGCTTCACTTCCATACATCAAAGTCGGTAACAATATGCCATTGTGTACCGCCATTTTCAGATCCATCGTCAATCGCTTGTTCTTTGCTATTCTTCCTATTGCACCGACCACTTGCTTGCCCTTACACATCCTATTCTCAAGTTCTCTTGTCATCTTTCCATTCTTCTCAAACATACTTCCCAAGTATCTAAATTCATCCACAATTTCAACTTTCGTACCATTCAACATAAACGTGCATTCTTCATTTTCATCCGTTCTGTCAAAAATCAGTACTTTCGTCTTACTTGCATTAATTTTCAACTTGTTCACACACACATTTCATCTAATTTGATTAGAAACCTCTCACCACACACAAGAGCTCAATCTCTTTTTGGTAAGGATGCCATTAATCTATCAAATAATATAAACTAAAAAATAAAAATCATATTAATAATAAAAAGTAATGAACAAGCATACTGTTATGTAAATAGCAAATACACATAAATATTTAGGTAGGTAGATATAACATTTGTAGCTGATGGGAGCTGTATATAAGTAGGATTAATTATTATAAGTACCTAGGGTAAAGAGATATTAGAAGAAAGTAACTAGCAATCATCACCATTATGTATTCGAAGCTTTTGGAAGGCCGGTCTCTTGAAGGTTCCAGCAAAATTGGCTTCTAGTAAATTCTATCGCTGGAGTATAAAAAGCCGCGAACGGCTTGCAGGAGTCAGTCTATATACGACACTCTTCTTCTAAACACGAAAGACAGTATAAGTGAACACAAACCATCTGTGAAATAAATGTAAATTGCTAAACCATTAATGTGAATTTTAAAAAAAATTATATAAATTGTTAAATAAATATCCTGTAAAGAAGACCAGTTTATTTTTTAATTTGAAGACTATTTGAACCCTAAAAACACAACAATACATTGCTTTATTCTTTGAAACGTATCATCTTGTCCACATGTATTCATAAGGCAATCTTCCTACCAGCATTTACTCCACGGCAAGGCGATGGGCGCGTTACAAAACGAACGATTAAAGTACAAGTAAAAAATCCACACTATTTAATTAAACCAATATCAGATACATTACGTATCTGTATCTGATATAATATCATGTAATATATCTGATGTAATACAGGAGCGAACTTGAATTAAAAATAGCGTCCATAAAAGTCAGGGCTGCATTAAGTAGTTTGTGTAACAAAATATTACTTCAAAATAATTAAAAAATAAAATCGACAACTTATGTATGTTGGATTGATGATGTTCAGTCGATAGCTCAGTTGGCAAGAACCTGCCAGCTCGGAAGCAGGGAAACCCCCACTTTAAGTTTAGTGGTTGGCGTAACCTATAATCTAAGTTGCAAGTATGTATTGACATGTAAGGCTTATATTTAATGCACGCCCGCAGACCGACGACACGTATAAATTTGTGCTAACTCATGCTGCATGTTTACTTACGAAAAAAAAAAAAAACTTCACATAACCTTGAAATTCGTGCCGCCTTTCCCTGAAACCGGGATGGCATAAGCAAAAGTGAACCAAGTTTTTACAGCATCCCATCCCCATCCTCATGTCAGCGTATTAGCCAAGGAACGCGTAAAGCCAGTGATAATCATGAAAGTAAATAAATTTAAAAAAATAGCGACTACCTGATTACCTGTGAAAATAAATAGGATCCACTCGCCACATGCGACTCTTTCGGGGGTAATGCGGTAAGAAGTTGTACCATATTGTAATGATTGTACTGGGTTCAATTTAATAAAAATTGCAGTTATTTATTTTCCACAATTTATTTCAGATACGGGTCAAATTCAGTTCGTACACAGAGCTGCTTTTGAACTATGTAGCTCGACGGCTTAGATACTAGTCTGGCTACAGACCATCTCGCTCTATATTTATAGGTGAGAATAAGAGGTATTCAGTCTAAACATTGAGAATTGACACATGCAAGATTTTGCCAGAACATTCTACTTAGAATATTCGAGTAAACACTCACACAATCTTGAACAAATACAAGTACAATCATATAAGTAGGTGCCTACATCTACAGACTTCACAGACACAACTCACACCAACTCACACAATTACACATTCGCAACAACATTAGCAGATTAGTTTTGTTGGAAGATCGCTTTACTTTCTAAAAATTGCGCATTTTTTACTTCCTCTAAATTCCTTCCAATATCGATTTTTTTTTTGCTTCTCATCCATAAGATAATTTGCTCTCAGTATGAACGTCATGTACTCTTATTTTTCCCATTAAAAATGGATTAACTCTAAAGCCATGTTTTACATTTTTAACTAGATGAGCACCTATTACAATACTTCGTGAGTTGGCTCTAATTATAAGCAATTACCCACGTCGTCTGGAATCTTCGCTAATTTTTCTTTGTTTAAAAAAAATCGGCTAACGGTTTGGCTTTTTGTATCTCTTGTTTCGTGTTATCTGTTCATCGAATAAATTTCAACTCTATTATAGCGTTTTATTAAAAAATGTGTGGAATCGAAAATTTCGACTAGAAACGCAATTTTATCATCATTATCATCAATGATACGACAACCCAGGATGGTTCTTGGTCTCCCTGATCAACAGCAGCCACCGCTGACTGTCCAAACGCCTTCCTTCTTCAGTCCCATACTCTTTCAGTGATCCCACTTCCTCCAGAGACTTTAATCTGTGTCTTCCTAATGTCCTACACCCCCGCAACAATCTTTTTCAGACTTCAATGGTCCATTTCCTTCATGGTACTCAGCCAATGCAGTCTGCTGACTTTTTCTGACTTGACCACATCAACGTGCTGTTACAAGTCGGTAAGAGTTGTATCTCCTTCTCCATCTTAACTTGGTCCGCCTTATTAAGATTGAGTGCGTTTATATTATACCTTTATAAATAGGCACAATGACTGCGTCTTTCCAGTCCGATGGCACCTCTTTAACCCTAACGCAAAATTTACAAAGTTCTTTCATCCCATTCAAGCACACTTTCTCTGCCCGCCCTTTGAGGTCCGAAATTTAGTAAAAAATAGCTATAATGGCCTGTTATATCACATTACTTTCACAAAGGCTTTCGTCTATACATATATAACTTCGTTACGAATTATATAGTATAGTTGAAAGTGATCTCTTGTTTGCCATATTAACACATATCAGCTTGTTCGGTTATTTTTAAGATTAATAATAATAATAATGATAATATTAGGATGATTTATTTGGTGAGCGCTGTTTTTGTGTGTATCACACCTCAAGAGCCTTTTAGTTTAATAGTTTTGGTTATACATTTATAAACTCGTACAATGACCGCGTCCCTCCAGTCCGATGGGATTTCATTTAAACTTAATGGTTGAGTTTCAGCCTAATGTTTTAGACTTGGGGTACCGCTGACCTTTTTAAACTGTAGTTTCGTGAGTTGGCTCCCATACTCACGCGTGTACAACACCGGTAGTTAACATTTGCATAATAGTTACACGGATGCGCCGTAACTCTGCTACATGCATTTGCAGGTTCATCCTCTTGCATAGAAGCTCGAAAATTATAAGCATTTTGTGTTGGGAAATTGTGATGAGTTGTAATATCGAATATGTTCAGGTAATTAGAAGAAAATAACCCGTGAAGTTAACACTTATAATAACAGCGGTATAAAAATTAAACAATATATCTCACATCCTGTTAATGGCTCACTCTGTAGAACGCTTGGGTTCAGAGTTAGGAGACTAGTGATCGGTTCTCACCAAGGGTGTCAGAAATGAATTTCGGTGTTGATTTCAAGCCCAAATCATAGTAGGTACTGACAAGGTTTTCTCAGCCTACACAAAAATTGAAAACGAAAAAAACTATTAGTTTCGTATTAAGGTAAATCTAGATCTAAGTTTGAATTAATGTTACCTTATTTAGTAGTAATCATTATTTGAAATTAAGATTTCGGTCTCGATTCAGTAATTTCTTGTTTCAATCACTTCACATTTCAACGTTTTTTTTCGTCTCTCGTTTTCTAGCTCGCTTCTTCGTTGTACGGTTAGATATTAAATTATATTTTTGGTAGTCATCATCTTTCTTCTGCTGAACCAAAGTCCTCTTCAATATTCCACTGTCCTAAACAACATCCATCCATTCTTTTCCCATCACTTGTACAATGCCTACAACCCATCTTTTCTGGAATCTCTTCAAGCTTCTTTTATCTTCCCATGTCGTCCAATTCAGGATCTTATTATATCTGTCCATTTTCTTCACTTTACACTCTTGATCCAAACAATGATAATTGCAATTTGATTACTTCTTTCTTTCGTTTGCTCAATGCTTATTTGTACTAGACATTTTTTTAGAAGAAATTCAGTTTTAAACAGACGATATACGCATGATATTACAGCTATGCTCAGGACCGTATGAGAACTTTGTATGTTATGCATATTCCTGATTGTTAAATCTCCTCACTTTGCATACATTATAACTCATCAGATTAGTAGATAACCTGCAGTAACCAACAGGTAAATGGAATAGTAAGTTATGTATACACACTTTGCGTCTCGTCACCCCGCCTTCTTCCCACTGGCGCCACTTATTGACGCATCTGAGAAAATGCGTCAAAGATGCGCCATTTACAGCATGCTCTTTTATTTGCGGTATTTTTAATTTGAGTCATTATACGCAATAATGAACCTATTTCGAGCCGCCAAAGATAAAGAGACATTCTCTAAAATGATCGTCAATGTCAGAGGGAATTGACACGGCACTATAAGACGACCGGTCTGTATTCTAGTGGTTAACGTTTCGGAGTCTTAATAATATTGAAAGGTATTGGGCTCAAATCCTCGCGGAGCATAAAAAAATACTCTCTTCGCTGGATTAAAAAAATAAGCTACCTTGGACAAACACCTGTCACTATAGGTCCATCCTGCCTTACAGCAGCTGTGCCTCGCTTGAGAATTGGCGCTTTGCAGCGACGACCAAGCTCGTAAAAAATCCATTCGTTACCTCAGTTGGTAGAATGCTTGCATTCCATGCCGAGAACAAGGGTTAGATCCCCAGCGAGAGTGTCAGAAATGATTTAAAAAATAAACACCGGCAACTAGTAAAAAAAAAAAACGCAACTAAGCTACACATATAGTGTAACTTCTTGCCGCGTTATCCCCGAAGGGGTCGCGTGTGGCGAGTTGAACCTATTTATTTTTACAGGCAAGGGGGCCGGCCTTACGCCAACCACTTCAGTTGAAGTGGAGGTTTCCCAGCTCCCGAGAGTGCTGGTACTCATTTCTTGTGAAGGTTGAGTAAACCTTGCCGGTATTTTATTTTGGGGTTTGAAATAAACACCGAAACGGGAAATCATTTCTGACACCCTGGGTGGGATTCGAACCCGAGCTTTCGGCATAGAATGCAAGCACTCTACCACCTGAGCTATCAACCGGACGGCTTTCACATAAAATGAGAACCAGCGTCCACGGGAGATGTTAAACCCCCACTTCAACTGAAAGTGGTTGGTGTGAGGCCGCCCCCCTTATCCATAAAAATAAGTAGGTCCCTAATCCCCACATGCGAGCCCTTCGGGGATAACACAGAAAATAAGTTATTCTAGCTTGGTTGCGTGTTTTTGCGTTCTTCTTTACTGGTACAGAGATACTCCTCATGTCTCTGCGTGCCTATGGCCGCTACTGGAAGCTCTCTGGGACCGGATTGTCTCCACGGAGAATCGCCTCTGCTTCCAGGAACAATTAGTCTCCGCCTGCTCCCACACGCTGATAATAATTAGTGGACGAGTTAACATAAGCGGCTATACGGAGCACTCCAATGCGTAGTAAGGTCTGAGAGGCATTTTTTTATGAAATAGATCTGTTACGAGAAATACAATTCAGCAAACTATTTTACCCGGCCATAAACAGGTATTAACATCTATAATCTAAGTAGCAAAGATATACTTCATTTAAGATTAATATAAAATGCATTCCTATAAGCAGACACGTATAATTTCGCGCTTACACATGCCGTATGTGTACTTACAACATAAAAACCCAATCCGAAATAAACATAAGTCCTGCAATTCTTGGAGACCTTGCCTAAAACAAGGGTGACATTGGCCAAGTGAACCCTTTTTTTAAGTATGGGTGGTCAATATTATACCAACCTGTATATAATAAGTCAAAGAGTCAAGCCAAGAGAGAAGTCAAGAGTTTTTTTAAAATCAAACCAAACTTTTTAACTGATTTGAAAAAAAAATTAAATGTGACATATCACAACCATCTTACGTACCTCAGAATTATTTTTTCTAAAATGTGTTTGCCTCTACACAAAGCACGCCCCTGTCCCTTAATCAAGACATTATTTTTTTAATGTTAACATAAAAAAGTTAAGTTGCATTAGTTCATAACTTTTATCAGGGAGTAAGTAAGTACACCTCACTCGTAAAAGTATTTTTCTCGTTGAAACCTGAAACCTCAAACCGGTCGCAGTTTCTGTCGCTTTACATTTACAGCTCTGTCAAAATAAATTGCACTCACACACATTTCTCTCCTCAGAATTACAGGCACACATTTAAAACGAGTTTATTTTATTCATACAGCAATCAAAAGAATAACTCCTCGGAGTAAGTCTACAATCAAATGAATGACTCCTGGGGGTAAGTCTACAATCAAATGAATGACTCCTCGGGGTAAGTCTACAATCAAATGAATGACTCCTCGGGGTAGGTCTACAATCAAATGAATGACTCCTCGGGGTAAGTCTACAATCAAATGAATGGGGAATTTTATCGATATGTAAAAAATGCCTAAGGCATAAATGATTTTATTGTGAAAAGTGAAAGATTTTTGTATTGACTTTGTGAAGGTTAATTTTAAAGTCAAACCTGTTTCAGGGAATGTCGGCAAGAGTTGCAGGGTTTATTTCATTTGAGATTGGGTTTTTATGCTGTAAGCCCATATACTGCATGTGTAAGCGCGAACTTACACGTGTCTGCTCTAATGGGAATTCATGTAATATGAATCATAAATGTGATATAGCTTTGCAACTTAGATTATAGATTATAGCCAAATTGAATCAAACGCGGCGAACCAAGTTTTTTTTTTCGAAAAAGAAATGAATAATCGAAAACATTGTAGGTTTAGAAGGTATACCAATTCCCAAAGAAAGAAAGCCTCTGTACGCATACAATTTGTTTGTACATACAGTCTTACACATGCACAATCCTTAACTATACACTCTTACTCATGTATGTATTGTTAGGTGCTTCAACAACCAGTTTTCTTACAATCAGCCTGCCTGTCCCCCAAGTATAAAAAAGTCCCTTCAAACTCAACAAAAGTTTATGAAAACTAAGACGCTCTCTAGTGACGCTGTTCTTATTTCCATATATTTTCTTGTACACTATATTGTTGATTTTGATCGTTTTATACTTGGGCGACTGATGTCGGTTGCTGTCCCCTCATTCCTGAACATACTGCGAACATACATACATAATTATTATACAAAGTAGAAGTACGTATAAGATAGCAAGGTGATGCTTGAATAAAAATATCATGTGCATCATTGAAATTTGTAAGTAACTATAACCTTATCGCCATTCTACTTGGAGTGGCTAATTGCAACCAGAAAATTGGTCAATGTACCCTTGCACAAGTCTGCAACAGTGTTTGGTGAGTGTGCTTTTGCAGTGGCGGCTCCAAAAGTGAAAGATTCCCGACAGTAGTCCCCTCAAGAGACGTCTCAAGACCGATCTGTGCACCTAATCTTTTAGGGTGTCCTCTCACCATCAATACGAGCACACCCCATAATATTTGCATAGCTTGCATGCACCGCATTTAAGAGAGCCTCATTTACTCCATATGCTTTCAAAACATCCCACAGCATACTTCTGTCTACTGGGTCAAAAGCCTTTTTCAGATCTACAAAGGCCGTGAACAGCTTCTCCCTCACTGACCATTCTTTTTCAACAAGTTGTCGTAAAAAGTAGAATAAAAATCTTATCAACCATGCCTCACCCAAACTGTATTTATGTCGGAAATCCTTTCACTAGTAGTCAGTATCACGCTCTTTATAATCACCTTACGGAAGACTTTTCCTGGTAACCCTGTTGAAAAAATTAAAATCCTCAAATCTGAATAAATAATTGTCGGTGTTATGACCGAGGGAGCCAAGTGGGCTGATCTTTCTAGCGTGTTTGGAATAGAACAACGTTGGTTCGATCCCCGCCTGGGTCATCTGACGGTCAAACAGATGTTATTGGGTAATTAATAATGAATGATTAATTAATTTGATGATATTAATACCGGTTTCTGGCCAGGCAGAATAGATTGGTGAATTGCATTATTCTTTACAAATCAATTTTTAAAAAAACAAAGCAAAAACTTAACAATATTGACTCATTACTTTATTAACTATTAACCCAAAAGTGTAATTCACAAAAACACTTTATACTGACTCATAGATCCTGAGATGAAGACGTCCAGCTATCTTTCCACCTTTTAGGAGTTCTCTCAGCTGGGCGTGGACCTATTGGCATCTCATCAGCTACGATAAGTGCGAGTCTTTAATGACTCATCCCAGTGAATGGAACCAGCGTTATTTAATTTGAAATACCCTTGTCGGAATTAGCGACTTGACCCTCCTGGCCATAGCAACTATCATTAAAGCTCATCACCAATTAGCACCATGCTGCTATAAGTAGCACTTGTTTAATGAATAACTTCATCAATATGTAAATTTAGATTACAGATTATATTGTTAGGTTTAAGTTGGAAGTCGTTCGACGTATTTACAATTATAATAACTACACAGTTTAATAAATTCTGATATTAGACGAATCGAACGAAGACAAGACGAACATTCACCCTCAGTCGTCGTGCAGATAGGGTGTCTTCTGAAGAAGTTGGCAAGGCGACTAACGAAACGTCGAGAATGGTGTAAGTTCTCCCATAACGGTCTCCTTGTGGGATTGTTGCTTGATCACGAGTAGCGTGAAGAAACAGCAAAAGTATAAAAGACAAATAACAGGATTACTGTTCTTTGTCTCGTCTTGTCAACGAAACGTCGAGAATAATGTAAGTTCTCTTATAACGGTTCGTCTAATATATGAATAAAATAAAAAATAAACTAAGTAGTTATTATAATTGTAAATATAAAGATTAGGATATTCGTTATAAAATATATAAGTACATAAATATAAATAATAATAATTGATGATTAAAATTATGAGTTTTTAAGTAGATAATATTGTTAAATAAAGTCTAAAATAATAATGCAACGATGTTTTGGAATGATTTGGCATTTTCTACCAATGTCTAGAGACACACCAAACAGACCTTTCTCGTAGAACAAATACGCCTATAAAAGGGACGAGTTTTGCGTTGGGTAGAAAAGACGAACAAACCAGCCAGACAGTCTGGAAGGAAGTTTCTCAAATAAATTTTGTGTAAAAATAAATGTAATAGATGTTAACATAATATTTCACTCACCGAATTTCGGCAGTAAATATTTAGTAACTTTAACTTTCGATTTTCAAGATGGCGGCGCTTCACTGACAGCAGCTGTTTTTTTTTAATGTAAGGATACATCAAAATTGTTGCAAACTGAACATTTTTTGTGTCTTTTTCTATCTTAATAAAGGTTAGGCATATGATTTTTATGAATAGTTTTTTGTTTTAAAGCTTTTGAATGGCATGTTAATTATTTACAATATTTGGGGGCGGGGCTTCATACTTCGGTAATTGTCGGTTTTAGTTAACTCAAACTTGAGTATTTTGAATAAAAGTTCAAGTAATAGTTAACTAAAATATTACTACACTTGAATATACCGGGCCTAAGTGAAGCTTTGATGTTTTTTTTTACTTTAAATGAACCCGAAACAATATAAAGACATACAATTAAATTAAATAGGAAAAAAAAACATAAATTCATATTATAGCCCTGTCATTTTACCTATATGGAAACCTAAACGTCCATAGTAATTAGTTATTATAAATTGTAATTGATTCACTCAATACTTGAGGTTTTTAATAGAAGAAAACACGTTCTAAAAAGACGCGAGTGTTCCAGAACCAACAATACCTGTTTCCCTGTGACTGTAGACCACTTCTCTCCAACCCTGCCGTTCTGCAAATGGGATCTAAGGACGGTAAAAAATAACACCTGTATTGCTCTGTACATGTCTGCACTTACAATTAAAAATACACATTTTACAATGAAATAAAATAATCTACGTTATAATTTTTAAAAAAACATCTTATAAAAGGTTTGTGTATTAAATTATAAAGATAATAAATGTTTAATTTTTTTACAGAACAAGTTTTCTATAATTATAACGCTGTTTTTTTTTTTGTTTTTTTTTTATATCTGGTCGATAGCTCAGTTGGAAGAGTGCTTACATTCCATAGCAAAAGCTCAGGATCGAATCCCACCGAGGGTGTTAGAAATGATTTCCCGTTTCGGTATTTATTTCAAGCCCAAAATAAAATACAGGCAAGATTTACTCAGCCTTTACAAGAAACCAGTTCCAGTTCCCTTGGGAGCTGGAAAACCCCCACTTCAACTGAAGGGGTTGGCGTAAAGCCGGCCTCCTTAGCTGTGAAAATAAATAGTTTCCACTCGCCACATGCGAGTCCGACAATAAGTACACTATATGTGTTGCTTAGTAGAAAAAACTAAAATCAATAACTTTTTCGGTCCTGCGACTATCCTCAAGTAATATTCATAATGAATTATCAGTCATAAATAAACACAGTTAACTTCGCGTTGAACTATCAAAAGCGATGTTTCACAACATGGCGACGGTAGTTTCTCGCAGTAAAAACACCTCCTCCCCGTCCCGAATTCAATTTTGAGAAGGATCCACAGCTCGGGAACGCTTATACAAAGCTACACATTTTCATCAATTTATACAGTATATCAGTTCGTGATTCCTCCTTGTAGAGGACACACGTCTCCTGAGGACGTCGGATATGACTCCGACGAAACGTAGAGAAAATCGTTCTTCTCGTTTGCACGGTCAGTAAAATCCGTTTTTTTCATTCTTTAAAATGTCTAACGACCGTAATCATAATTTAAAATCTTTAAGTTATACAATCTCTAAATAAGTACAGTTATTAGCACATACTAAAATTACATCACATTAACCTTTTCACTGCCGTAATCCAGTGATACAGTTTTTTTTTCATTAACATCATTTTTTCTTCTCACCGATGTCATGTTATTCTCACCCTTGTCTCTGCTGATATTCTAATTAACATTGTTTTGAATGCTATTATTCAACATGTAACAATATGTTGATGTACTAAATGCACGCGAGATAACATTTATTATCTGATAATCTCATTTGCGTAGCTGAGAATCTGAACCATTATACAGTTATGTTGTTAACATAATTTTTAAGACAGCCCGTAGTCTAGTAGATGTTACGAACTCGTAAACAAAAGGTCTAACAGGCAAAATAATAGTCGGTAGGAATTGGAATTGATTTCAGTAGATAAGAATCATAGAAAATGAGCAGTTTTCTGAAGAAAAAAAATGCGATCGTTATTACAAAAGTATGAAGATTAAATAGTGTGTATTTATTAACCGGTCTGTAGTCTAGTGCTTGACGGTTCGGATTTGCAAACAGAAGGTCGTGAATTCGATTCTCGGTGGAGGTAAAAAAATATATCATTTCATTTTTCAAAAATGCTCTGTTCCTTGACTTATAGGTTGGTATGCGGCTGACCACCCATGCTGTAGAAAGTGGTTCACTTTGCCAATGTCACCCCTGTTGCAGGGAAGGTCGGCAGTAGTTGCAGGGTGTATGTTCATTTGAGATTCGGGTTTTTATATTGTAGTACTGCATGCGGCATGTCTAAGCGTGAACTTATGCATGTCTGTTTTGTGAAAATGCGTATAATGTGAATCTCTAATGTAACTTATATTTTGCAACTTGGATTAGATTAGATTAGATCTCTTCGGTGGGTTGAAAAATTCATCTGCTTTTATCAAAAAGACCGGTCGCAAAAGGTTCAGCCTTACAGCAACTGAGTCTTGCTTCCAAATAAGCGCTTACTGGTGAAGAAATACATACTGAGGGCTCTCCAGGTGTGATTCACACAAAAACAGCGCTCACTTAATCAGCCTAATATCGTGTACATACCAGTACATTAAATGTTTTTTTATCACACATTGCCTACCTGTGTGCCTATCAATATAAATATATGCCTATACGGGATGCTCGCCCTTGCCTCCTAGTACCTATTTATCTAGAATTTGGGCGTACTCTCTCACACAGTTCATACTGTAATGTAAATAGTAGATTAATTAGGTATACATCGTAGGTAGTAATAGTTATCATAGCATTATGTCAAAAGTAGATTAATATAGGTGTACACCGTAGGTAGCAATAGACCTAAGAAATGTAGAAATTAAATGATCCTTTGTAGTCTCGAACTTGGTAGAATATTCGGGAATGTGCTGGCAAAATTAGTCACTGGAAAGTACTGTCTGTGAAGTATATAAGGCGGAGAATTGAGTGCGCTTAGGGAGTGCGATAGTTGGCTTTGATTGAAGAGTGTAAGCGATAAAACTGTGAAAAATAAATTTGTATTACCAAAAGAGTTAAAAATAAATGTAAATTTGTAAAATTAATTAATAAGTGTAAATAAAGATCCTGAAAGAAGACCTGTATGTTTTAATTTATAGACTTTTCGAACTTAAAAACATTACAATACTATTGCACGTGCCAGAAGCGTATTTCACGGATTTTAGTTCGGCGTGATCACAAATGGACCGACAATTCGTCGGTCTCTAAAAGTAGTAGGTATCTATCTAAAACCCAGATAGATACTACCTACCAGTATCTACTTCACTAAAATACCATGAAAGGGAAGATTGAAATTATTACAAACTGTTTCACTCGGTAAATATTTATTTTTACGGATCCAACAATTTTCTCCGGCACGATTTTTTAATCGAATTACCGAGAGAATGTTCGGCTTATTTCGATAATGGCAATAATACAGCATTCTTATAATTTTCTAATACAAAACAATTTGATTTTATTAAATTTTAAGCCAAGACGGGCGTGGGTAATTATTTTTTCGTCATGGCAATTTCGGATCAGTCGATAAATAGAAAATTCGGGGAAACGATGTCATCACTTAATAGTTTTCAATCTTAGAATGGAATTTGATGGTCTTAAATATAACTACTCATAAATTTTATTTAATTAACTCTTCATTGTTAACCTCTTGTAATGTTATTCACAAAAAAAAAATTCACAGCTTATCCATGGATCATCGTTTTTGATCTGTGAGTGAATAACACCGTTTAAATCTTCATCCAAAAACATAAAGGTCTTCTTCATCGAAGGTATAACATCCTACCTACATCATATTTCCAAATTCTGAAGCGGCTCATGGATGTCACTGCATTTTTATTACTCAAAAAGTTGACAATCAGCAAAGACAAATAGCTGGCGTAATAAGGCACTGCCTTCGCGAAAGGATGGCGACCAACAGAGACAAATAGCTAGTAAAACAAGGCACGGCCTTCACGAGAGGATAGCGACCAGCAGAGACAAATGGCTAGCACAAAATTGATTGATTGATGATGAAAAAAAAAAGATAGAAAAAAGCAATGTGCTCAGTGCTTTTCAGCACAAGGCACTGGCATTACACATTCTAGAACATCACACAATTCCACATGTTTTTTTTAAGTTATCCTACTCTGAACATTCGTCCTGACTCCTGAGACTAACTGGCTAATAATTTCACCATAAAATAATACAGTATCTTTATAGAATGTACAAATTCAATCAGTTTATTGTAGAATGACAGTTTTCTGGACATAGATAGCCATTGATATATTGTGCGCTATTTACATAAAGTTAAGACTCCACACATCCGAAATACATTGTATTAATGATATTTGTGAACATGATGATGACCAGCTCTTTTTTATCTTCCAGGTTGGCTGCACCGCTTTGCAGAGAGCTTCAGCAGATGGCCACTCTGAAGCCGTCAGACTCTTGCTGCAGTATGGAGCTGATCCAGACAGGCAAGATGCACTGGTGAGTCAAAAAAATGCTAAGGAAACTCTGTGCGCATTTGGTATAAGTTTGTCCTTTTAGTTTTAGTAGGTTTCAATACAATTCAATAGGTTCCACACCTCCACCCTTTTCACCTTTCGAAAAGTGTAATAATATATTAATATACAATAAATCTGGACCGATTTCAGAGAATCTAGAGGTCCATGGCTGATATTGGTTTTGAATAGGACAAGATTAAATTGGGGTAGGAACACTGGGAACACAGATCCCTGTAACTTATCCATAAACGGGCAGTTTGGCAAAGGAATGAATCGTGAAAACACCAAGTTTTCATGGTTGTGATATCGACTGCAAAGGGATGAATGTGAGCCATTTTACGAATTGCCCTTGTTGTGACGAGAGGAGGAGGTATAAGTGAGGATATTTCATCAGAACAAACACTGTTATAGTACTTATAGAAGAAGTTGAGCATTTTTACTTTCCTGTTATAAAAATATGTAAGTTTTTTGTACTATTACAAGTTAACTAACCTCTAACTGTACCTATCCATGTCTCTTCACAAATTTACCGTAAAATTGCTGCACAAAAACCGCAGCCGCAGTTTGGTTGAGTGCGCCAACACGATGACGTAGTACCGCCGCTCGTTTACATAGCACGTCAGATGATGGTGATTATGGCTGAGCATAATTGTGCTCAGTGAAGCTTCGTGTCCAAGCAGAACGTGCGTCCATGCAAATCAGGGACCGGGTCGCATGAGGACTTTGTATAACGGAAGCTCATACGCGGTTAGTTAAGTTCGTTTAGTACAGTACCTACATAATACATTATACTTCTTCTTATGAAGGATAACTCACGCTAGACCGTGTAGGGGCTGAGCCAAGCTTCAGCCGTAGCATGGTATTAGGTTTTGGCTAAGCATTGTCCGTTGTTCGGCAGTCACTCGGTATAGCGTGATTGTGTCAATACAAAATATATGTAATATTAGTTGACCGTGCTACGACTCAAGCTCGGCTCGGACCCGACACGGTCTTACTACGTGAATCATCATTTACTCTACTGATATTAAAATTACATTACTGACAGGAGTACTTACATACAAACGAAATGAGAAAGGAGATTAAGAAAATTGTGAAACAATATGATATTAAGTAATATAGAGCGAATGTTAAAGAAGGAAATATATGAGGTGATGGATATGAATTAATTCAAAATAGTACACAAGGATAGAACAAAATCTAGCCAACCCTGCAGAGGCAAAAAAAATATGAAGTCACATGGCCGGCTTGCTAGGGAAAACGCAAACAAAAGTATTTGAATTTCTTGTTAATGTCTCTAGTCACATTGCCTTGTGATGTTTGCCCACCGAGAAAAAAAAAAACTTTTCAAATTTTTGCTCAGTCCATTTGCGATCCAAGGGAATGAAACTCATTTATGTGTGTATGTATATCCAGATCTAGGTGGGAGTTTCCGAAATCACCAAACTTCTTGGATCGATCAAACATGAAATTACAAGTATTTCAGCGTCCTCAAAGAGCATGTTTATGGCGGCAGGAAGCCCTTATAAAACTGGTTTACCTGCAGACTTTAATAAATATGGCTACTGCATATTTATCAGGTATAATTAAAACATTATGTTTAAATGTTTCCCTTAACCAATAGAACAGCTGCTTACCTTACAAATGTATGAGATTACGGTCCCGTCCGAAAGATACCATGAAACTTGGCGCTCAAGTAGCTTTCATTTATATAAATGAATCGAGAATTTGAAACGCGCTGAAAATGATTGTCAAAAATGGTGGTGACCTCTGCCTGAAGTGTCTAAATCAAACAAGTCAAACTCATGTGATATCACGGGCCACATGATATATTTTGTACTAAAATGGGGGCCGCAAAGGACCGTAGGCCAAAAATTTCCATCAAATAAATGTCGTGGCTCTCGATTAAAAAATGGCCGTCAAGTGAGGTCTGCATGTAAATTGGCATAGACAATAATGTGCCGTCACCTGGCCGGGTTGCTAGGGTAAAGGCATACAAGTATTAATTTGTTATTGCAATTTATTTCATTCCAATGCCAACTTAAGCCTAACATTTTGTTATATTATCTAGATTTTCAGCAGTAATGAAATGAGAAATGAATCTAGAAATCTATTAACATTTTGTTATTGGTTGCTAAGGACGGTGTAGACCCATACAAATGTGGCATTGCTCGCCGAGAAAAAAGTATCAAATCCAAAAATGTTCCGACTTCCAATGAGGTCGGAACGTTTTTGTAAAGCTACAATAATTTGAATAAAAGGCTACAATTAAATTTCCGTTTTTCTCTCGAAGTCTCGGGGGACAGCGTGTTTGACATGTCTGGCCTTCGTGGTTTTTTTTTTTTAGGATATCGTTAGTTATAAGATAATTTTCCCTGGATTTTTTGTATTTTTCTTGAAAATCGTCTCTCTTGGGAAGGCGAAATTTCGTGAATTCCGATAAAGGGCTTGAAAATATACAATTATTCACAACTCGGATTTTCTCATTTACTAAATAAAAGCTCAAGTGTTAAAATGTGAGTAAAATTCAATTACAAAGCAGGTAAAAAATTGATTTCGACTTAAAAATGTAAATTTATTTACCCGTATTATAGTTTTCCTTTAAGGAATTTATCTTCCCAGCTATCTCCTCGATAGTTAAGTCAATAATTAATGTACTAACATATGCACATACATAATTACATGGCCTTAGTAAACACTGCAGACCAGGGGCGTATCAAATACCTGCAAAAATACGTATAATTTATGTTCCAAAGATGTATTGAAATTTGAATCTCATATATAATACATATTTGCAAGCACACACGTGTAAGTTCGCGCTTACACATGCTGCATGTCACATGTGTAGGTACCTTACAAAATAAACCAAACCTCACGTGAACATCAGCCTCACCTTTCAACTCCTGCCACATTATCCTGAAATCGGGGTGGCATTGGCAAAAATGAACCAAATTTGTACAGCATGGTCATCCTTATACAATACCAACCTATTAGTCAAATAACTAATGATGTGTACGGGGTGGCAAATTTTACGCTCATGTTAGGTTTGTTTGGTTTGTTTTGTATGTACACATGCAGCATGTGTAAGCGAGAACTTACATGTGCCTGCTTGTGGGCATGCGTTAAATATGAGCCTTCTATAATGATCTATAATCTAAGTAGCGCAAAATATATTACCATTTAAAATTCATATTAAAGGCATGCCCACAAACAGACACGTGTAAGTTCGCCTTTACAAAATATGCTGCATGAGTGCTAACAAATTAAAACCCATGCCTCAAATGAACATAAACCCTGCAACTTTTGCCGACCTTCCCTGAAACAGGGTTGGCAAAGTGAAAAGCCAATAAATTTTGCAACTTGGATTATAGATTAAAAATAATTATATAAATTTTTGTGGCTGTTTTTTTGTCTCAAAAACACATTCGATACTGCTTTGCTGTGTGTTGTTTTATAAGGAATTAATTAATTACATTCCTTCACCACAAAGCCCGACTGCGCTCTAGCCAAGGTGAAAGTTTACGTTCACAAACTTTTTATACGTCCATACAATGTTATAGTACAAAGATACCCATCAGTGATGAAAACTAAATGTCTACCTTTTCCATCACAACAAAAAAATTAAATTTATGTACTTACTAACGTACGTGTATATGAATGCCTTTTTAAAAACCTTTTCTTGATACCTAGACGATTACGAAAATGTGTGAATTTGAGTTTTCACAATTCACAGTTACTTTTTTCTTATTTTCTTATCACAATAATAGTTCTATTCTTAACTTTATCTACGAAATAAATTTATGCTAATGTTTCCCTTTATATTTTGATTGTCTTATTTATTTTGAGCTTAATCATAATAACCATTAATCATTTCACGTAATGGTGGGAAATATTAACTAGGTTTTTAATTTTTCTTTGAAGATGCGTAAAATATTAATTATGTAAAAAGTATTACTTTTGCCTGCATTAAAAAAATAATTTTATACCTTCCTATAGTCTTTCCCTTAAATTTATTATCGGGATATATAAATTAATCAATGGCAACACTACACGAATGACAGTCGTACCAACCGTAATTTTTTCGAGCGCGATTTTACAAATGAGGTCCGCAATGTGTCGGCACGTGAATTGACATACTGTGATAGGCATTATTGTGTCGTCACCAGGCTAGGTTGATAAGGAAAAGGTAAACAATTTTTGTATTGGTTAATGGTTGCTAAGGACAGAAGTCCCATGCAACACCGACGTTCGCTCGCTGAGAAAAAGTTCCAAATTTAAAGATGTTCCTAGTCCATTGAGTGCGCAACTTTTCTAACAGCCGGGGGAAGGCAAACTAATATTTTATTTATGTTTCCTAAGGGCCCTAAATAAGTTATATCCTCTTGCATCAGTCATAGCCCCACCCCACATCAGACGCAAGGTGGCTTCGAGAGTTGAGAGGCAGAAGGCTCTAACGTGCACACAGCACTGCATTTACGGAAGTGGCATTTCATCACAGCAGCGCCTAAAGTCGAGACACAGCTTCCTTAGTTCCGTGCAGCCCTTGTCTACGGATCCAGTGGCAGAGAGATTGCGAATGTGGAAAGAGGAATGCCCTGAGAGCTTTGTGCAGCCTGCAGAGAGCCTACCTCCAGGAAAGAACCTCGAGTGGCCCGTGTGGAAATCCATGAACAGATTGAGGGCCAATGTTGGAAGAGCCCGGGCCAACATGTTGACCTGGGGATTTCTGGGACGGGAGGACTCTACACTATGTGAGTGTGGAGCTCAGCAAACTATGGAGCACCTGCGGTGTTGTCCCTCCTTTCCGACAAGCTGCTCCATGGATGATCTCTTTGCGGGAAACCAAAGAGCTGTAGACATAGCTCGTTACTGGGCCAATACGGTGTGAAGCTGACACGAAGAAGAAGAAGAAGGGCCCTAAATAGGAAGTGTAACATTTGTCTGCCGTGAAAAATTCAAACTTAAAACATCCGCATCGAAAACCTTCCTAATTTATCAATAGCTTTATTATAGTCGCAAATGTTTTGCAAAATAAAAATTGAGGTTACAATATTGAAGAACTTGTAACGACTCGACCTTTACTTTGCAAAACACAATTCAAGATTGACGAGAACGGCGAAACTAGTGCAGCCGGTTTTTTTTATCTTCAATGTCTTTCTTTCTTGTCTGAGGATGCACGCAAAGCTTGTAGCCGTTTTACGTGTTTAATAGAACAATAATATTATAATGTATGAAATACAATTCAAAAGCAGCGTGTATGATTTAATTTCATTGTTTGAATTGTAGGTTTGGATATCTCATCAAATATGCATCAGCGTGTGCATGTCAAAATAACAAAACATGGATTGTTTGATTCAAGGTTGAATGAAAAAAAAAACATGGACGCAAATATTATTTTGATATAACATTTTTGCAACTATGGAACTACTTACAAGCTGCGTTATTATGCCAAATAAAAAATATAAATAAGATAACTTTTCAAGTCCGAAAGAAAATATTGTTTCCTTTTAAAAACAATTAGATTTTTTTTATAGTTTGTGGCTGTCTACCCACATTTTAACTAGCCATGTGAAATTGAAGAATTCGGTAGGTAGGTATGTTGAATATTCGTAGGTACCTACCACCGAATCAAATTAATAACATACTAGGTACCTACTTCCATTTTCAAAAGATTTTTGACAGGCAATTTTTGTTCTTTTGTTAAATGGAATGTGATATTTTTTAATTTTAATTATGGCTATCAATGCCTAATTTATACAACCTTTACTAATAATAGGTAGGTAGATATTCAACTCCACCAGCGACAATAATAATGTTACACCGGAAAACATTCCATATTTGAAATTCATTGAACATGTTTTCTACAAATCAAATGGCGGATAAACTTTCAACGTTATTTTTTTCAAATACATAATAGAATCGGGAAATCCAAAGTCCAAACTTCGGCTCACGGAGCAAATGTGGCCCATGAGTGTTTACTTCAATTGAAGATTTTGGCGTAAGGCTGCCCTGCTTACCTATAAAAATAAATAAGTAAAAGGCTCTACTCGCCACATACGAATATTTCGGAGAGAACGCAGTAAGAAGTCACACTATATGTGTATAGTGTATCGTATTGGTGTCTTTCTAAGAATTTGCGCTTTGTAGCGACGACCAAGCTCGTAAAAAGTCCGGTTGATAGCTCAGTTGGTAGAATGCTTGCATTCCATACCAACAGCTAGGGTTCGATCCTCATCGAGAGTCAGAAATGGTTTCCCGCGCCGGTGTTTATTTCATGATTTCAAACCTCAAATAAATACCGGCAAGGTTTAGTCAGCCTTCACAAGAAATGAGAACCAACCCCCACTTCAACTGAAGTGGTTGGCGTGAGGTTGGCCCCCTTACCGGTTAAAATAGAGTGGTCCCGAAGCGCCACATGCGTCCCCTTCAGGGATAACGTAGGCAAGAAGTTACACTATATATAAAAAAATTAAATGGCGATAAAGGAAACTTCATAGTTGCTTTTGATAGAGAATTGAACATAGAAAAACTTAAGAATGTAATTGTGGATGATAAATGTATACTTTTACCTGAAGACCCAACTAAAAAATACCAAAAAGATGTAACACATGATATCGAATAACACATAATAAAGAAGACATAATATCGTCCTTCTGTACAACTGGCGCTATTGCGACATCTATGGATGCATCACCGAAGGTTAATAAAAGTACCTACAACCTTCGGTCTCGATCATACAACAATAATTAAACAGTTCGTGGTTCTTCTTTGTAGAAGAGACACGTCTCCTGAGGACGTCGGATATGACTCCGACGAAACGTAGAGAAAATCGTTCTTCTCTTTTGCACGGTCAGTAAAATCCGTTTTTTTTTCATTCTATAAAATGCAACACACTGTTAAATGACAATAAATTCGGTATGAAAGAAAAAAAAATGTCTGCGATGATCGTAGCTTATGACAAGATGGCGGCATCAGTTAAATGCCCTCGTACACACCGTTTAATTGTCGGTTGAGGTAAGCAGCGGCCGATATTTCATGCTGTCCCCCGCGCTGCAGATCCCGGGGTTTGTTTAACTTGTCATAAATAACTCATCGCGCCTTATCTCAGATGTTATCTCAGATTATACAGTCCGCCCTCCTCCTTAGTACGTATTTTCTCTCTGTACGCGTCATTGCGTAGCAATATTGGTGGAGGCGAAACTAGCTTACGGCATTGTAACATGGCTAACATGTCAACCGGATCTGTCAACCGAACACGTCAAACATCATAGAATTATCGGCGTACCCTGAAAGAGAAAAATCAACCTAATTAATCCAAAAGTGTTATTAAATTGTATTGCAATTACTGAAATGCAATTATCTAATCTAATCTAATCTAAGCTGCAAAGATATATATCATTTAAGATTTATACTAAATGCATTCCCACAAGCAGATATGTATAATTTCGCGCTAACACATGCCGCATGTGGACCTACAATATAAAAACCCAATCTCAAATGAGCATAAGCCTTGCAACTCTTGCCGTCCTTCCCTGAAACAGGGGTGACATTGGCAAAGTGAACCAATTTTTATATTTATTTTATATTTCAATTACTTAAAAGGAAATTGCGTGCCTCCACCCCCCCCCCCCTCCCACCGATATATTTTGATGACGATGATCTTCAATTTTCTAAAACCTGCCCCCCCTTAGATTTGATCCTGGGTACGCCCATGCACAGAATACTTACTAATCGTGTAAAATCCTAATTTTTGTCTCGTTATCACCCAGTAATTACAAAATGCCGTTATGTTTTATAATAACACGGTATTGTGGCCGAGGAGTCATGTCGCTGTTCTTGACTAGCGTATTTGGAACAGAATAACGCTGGTTCGAATCACGCCTAGCCCATTCACCATAGCTTCGACTCTAGTTCAACAGACGTCAGTGGGTAATTATTAATCAATAAATAATTAATGATATTCACACCTATTTCTGGCCAGGAAAAAAAGGTTGTTAAATTGCATTCCTTTTCACAAATCTATTATTTAAAAAAAAAACACCAATTTTCAAAAATGACAAATCGTCGACCATAACAACCGCAACGCGTGAGCACGATTTCCGCGCAAAGAGCATGGATTTATAAGGACTGGATAGGCTGAGAAAGCAATCCTTTGTGAATTAGAAATGCGCTACCCCACTCATCATACAAAAATCCGAATTCAGTCTATCGGTAACCTTCCAACTATTAACAGGTGTGTTTCCTAACTGGAAAGAAAAATCGCAAAAATGCCAAGCCACACATTTTCCAAACGCACAAACAATACGAGAAATTGTAATAAAAAATCTGGAGTAACTTTTCACTCGTAATTACCAGTGAATATTAATATTTAAGTAAATTCAATTGAATCTGCCGATACCTTTAGCCACACAACAATAGCCCCGCTGTCAAACCATCGGCCATTTTTAGTGATAGAGATGTGATGATGATAAAATATAGTATCTGATACCGTCACGTGAGAACATTTTTTTTTGTGAAATGTATGTATTTGAAGTGGTCTGTATTTCAAAATTCAAAATTTCAATTTCTACCCTACACTTTTTGCTTAATTTATCCTTTTATATTTCAAGGAAATTGGATTTAAAATAATATTTTTTTACTTTGTCTTCTATAGATATTACTCCTAACATCATTGAAAAAGCTTAAAATTAAAAAAATGTAATTGAAATAATTTTCACAAGTAATTATGTAACATTAAGTAAAAAAATTACGTTTATGGAACAGATACATTAAAAAGTATCAGATATTTTCAAAACCTTTGACAACACTAAATTATGTTGTCAAGAAAAATAACATCAACAATTCGTTTCTAAGCAACATTACCTGCTTACATAAATTAACGACGGAGTAGAGACACATAACGTGATAGAAAAGGACAACAACAAAAAACGTATGTTGTGCGAGCGAGACAAAACAAGGGACAACGTCTGGCGAAATTAGATTTCAGTGACTGTATGGATCACAGTGTTTAGAACTAAATCAAATAAATGGCCTCTCCATTAAATAGAACTCCATGGCAGAGAGAGCATTTTAGTTAAATACTAACATTGTAGAAAACAACCAACGCAACGTATGTACTTTTTGCCTGTTAACAGAGTGCTGACACTCGGAGTATCATTGTTCTCTTTCTAAGCAATGAAAAATTGTGTTGAGGTAGATTGAAACGGATATAAATGCAGCTTCTACTAGCGTCAAAATAGTTTCGACTCCACTATATTATAACCCAATGGTACGCATACACAGCATTCACATCATACAATACCTCCAGATAAAAACGATTAAAATTCCCATACAAGTATTTTTATACCTACTTGTATACAAGATTATCATTTGATAGGTATGTAATCGGAAAAAGAAATCGCCTAATGGAGTGACATTTAATTTGGCGGGAAAGAACGATGAGCATGACGTCAGCCCGCCGAGGAGATTTTTTAGTGTCACGATCTCATATTAAATCTAGATCTAGGTACCTACATACAGGTACTTAATACATATATTTATAAACCATACAATAGATGCTACTTTTTATTGGAAATTAGCTAATACTAAGTATTTTGCACAACAATACACCAGTGAATGAGGTTGACACCAGTGCTTGTCTGGCTTATCTGCCATTTGATTCAGAGATGACCTGTCAATGAAATTGTCTTACAAATCACATTTTACATGATCTTAGCTAAGAAAAAATGTAAAACACTATACTCTGGGAGTTGTTATAAATATTTTAAAAATAAATTTCCAGTTTTCATAAGACACATTGGTCCAGTATATAAACATTGCTCATGTGACCTCTGATGGACATAAGAAAAACAAGCACAAAGGGGACGACATGACTATTTTTTTGCCAACAATTACTTATACGTCAATACGTAGACAAAATTGTGACGTCACATGGCCGGGTTGTTAGGGAAAAGGCATACAAATATTTTGTTACTAGTTGCGTCTGCCGGCAGTCTCATACAAGGTTGACGTTTGTCATCGCTTTGATTCCTTCTCTATGTAATATTTTCAGCTGTTCCTCACAGATATTTCTTTCTTATCTAAATCTAAATCTAAGTTGCAAAGATATGTATCATTTGAGGTTCATATTAAATGCCACAAGCAAACACGCATAATTTCGCGCTCACAGATGCCGCATGTGGACCTACAATATAAAAACCCAATCTCAAATGAACAGAAGCCCTGCAACTCTTGCCGACCTTCCCTGAAACAGGGGTGACATTGGCAAAGTGAACCAATTTTTACAGTATGGGTGGTCAGCCTCATACCAACATATAAGTCAAGATACTATGACATATATGATATTATAACTATGAACTACAAATCCTTTTATTTATTGAGCTATTAACCAGACTTTCCATCTAAAATAATAATAAAATCTCCTGTGTTATTTCCAGCATGGCAACACTGCGCTGCACGAGGCCGCATGGAAGGGCTACAGCCGCTGTGCCGCCCTGCTATGTGCCCGGGGCGGCGCCGCCCTACACGCGCGCAATAGCGGAGGCTTCGCCCCCCTGCACCTGGCCTGCCAGAACGGCCACAACCAGACCTGCCGGGAGATCCTGCTCGCGGGGTGCGATCCCGACATACAAAACAATGTGAGTAATGCAGTCTCCTCAATGCATTCAATCTACGCTCATTCTGGCATGCAAAATAATGTGAGTACTCTTCCATTCAGCTATAAGATAAGTGGAGACGAAACTGCCCTACTAATGCCCTCTTACCTGTAAAAATAAATAAGTTCCACTTGCCACATGCAAAACCCTTCTGGCTTAACGCGGCAAGAACTTGCACTATACGTGTAGAGTATATCCATTAATTTATGAGTTTGTAGGCCTTAAAATCATAGCAGCGCCCTCTTCCAACTGTATTCAACATTCAGTTTCTATGTATAATCTAAGTTGCAAAAATATATAGACATTTAAAGCTTATATTAAATGTTTTCCTTTCTACCAGTCTTAAAGGCTAGCTATAAAATGAACTTCTTGAGGCGTCCTCTGTAACATCTTGCTTTTATCACCATACTTTATGGACTGTCAGGCAAAATTTATCTTCCTTATGTCAAAACTTTCCATACAAACTGAATTTTCAGTTGGCAATTTCAATTTAATAATGCAAAAATTTTATGAGCCTAGAAATTATGAATGGATCTTTTATATCTTATTCAATAATTTCTTTAAAATAATCCATAAATCAGTGAATACTATGTAATAATGTTTTTTTTTTATATCATTTCAGTATGGCGACACTTCCCTCCATACATCAGCTCGGTATGGACACGCTGGAGTCACAAGAATCCTGATTTCTGCCGAGTGCCGGGTCTCTGATCAGAACAAGAATGGTGACACAGCCCTGCACATAGCCGCAGCCATGGGACGTAGGAAACTAACCAGAATCCTGCTGGAAGCCGGCTCCAACAAGCTCCTGACAAACAAGCAAAATGAAACAGCCAAAGACATTGCAGTAAGAAAGGAACTTACGGAGATAATAGACATCTTAGATGTCAACTCAACCAAGCCCAAGAAGGAAGGAAAGAAAAAAGATAAGTCACCCCGGGATAAAAGCACGGAAAGAGGGATCGATGTGCCGGATCAAGCGGCTGAGAAATCTTCTAGTAAGAAAAGTAAAGATCACCGACAAACAAGCCCAGGTAAACACAAAGATAAAAAGAAAACTAAAACAGTTCATTTTGAAAGTAACGCAAGGCATTGGTCACCGTATGGCTGCCATTATTACCCAGACCCTAAGAACTTCCCAAAGCCAAACTTAGATTCTTTACCTAAAGAACCGTTGAAAAAAGGTGAGCAGTATTACTTGGATTTGGCTGGGAATATTTGTAAAGGACCTGTTGGAGTTGGTTATACTTGTTATTGTGCCCCATTCTTCCGGCACATGGAAGACAAGCTAAACAGGGATAAGCAAGAAATCAAACACCACATAGATAAGGCGCATGAAAAGTTGGACCAAAAAGTAACAAACTTGGAAATAAGAACACAGGGACAAATCACAGAGCTTACTAGATGTGTGGCGGCTGAGAGAGTCCTCTGTAGAGAGAGACAGCAACACTTGGAACAATGGCTGACCAGAGGAATGCTCTTCAGATCTTCAGAAAGAGTGAGGAAACTAGATTTCAGTCCGAAAGGTTCTGTGGACATAGCTCCATTGAAGAGAACCAGAAGTTTAGAGATGTTGGATGCCAAGTCCAAGACATGGAATCTTATCAGAACCTTCAATGACAAGTCGTATCAAGTGGAAGGTTTAGGAAATCACTTCAACAAATCTATAAGAAACGCATCAAAGAGCGCTGATCTACTGGACGTTGATGCACGGAAATCAATCAGTCCTTTTGAGAAAAATAACAAGAAGAGAATCAGTTCCAAAAGTTTTGATAACTTAGATGGTGTGGAGAGAGCCATGCAAGGTAGAAGTAGCAATCCAAGTGCGAAATCATCAGAGAGAAGTATGGCAGTGTCAAGCAGTAAACAGGACAGAGCCAGTAGAGGAAGTAGAAATGAAAGTGAATCTTCTCATAATGTAACAGCTGAAATTCACGTGAAGTCTAATAAGGTGATAGTAGCAAGATCACCATGTGGCCGCACTAGCAGACAGCAATCAGAGACTGATGAGAAATATTCTACTCCTAGTAAAAGATCAACACACTCCATACCAAGTGGTGATGATGCAGGACAATGGACACCTAAAGGAGCAAAGGTACATTCTGGAATGAACCAAAACTTACCCAAACAAAGTCCAGCAATCAAGTATGATGGAACAGCAGAACCAAATCAAAGTGAACCAATTTACAACATGTCTGAAAAATCTCAAAGTAGAAACTGTTTTGAAGGCATAGAAAACGATGGTTATGTCAAAATTCCAAAACACCAAACTATGCGTTCGGAAGATGGCTCAAGGAACATTTCAATATCAATGGATTCTCAAAGCATCCACAATACATCTTTAAAATCTCAAGATGCGTCCAGTAATGAAGCCCAAATGACAATGACTAATGGAGAAGATTGTCCAAGGAGATCTGTGCATGAGTTAGTAGCAAGAATACAAGAGCAACAAATTATTGATGAAATAAACCAAATGTCCAGATCTCCAGTGAGAGATATGATAACTCCTCCAATGAATGGATCAGTGGCCAGATCGCTCTCTCCTAGTTACCTCACTAGCCCGGTGCAAGCTGCAAGCCCTGCATGGCAAAACAATGCCATACCTCTCAGCGACAACACGCACTTCAACACAATAGAACCTTTAGGTCAGTCTGTGATCCCCCCAAGCCAAACAACCAACACTAAGCCACCACCAAGCACAAAGCAGTCCAAGAAATTCAGCTTCCACAACCTCATTCCATTTCCATCAAGAAAAATGTTCAACTTTCACCAAAAGACAGATGGAAACCGTTCAGAAAGCAGTGATGAAGAGGACACTCCAATACGGAGCACACTGGAACCAGGACTCATGCAAAATTCAAATTTACTCACAACACTACCTCTGCCCAATTACGAAAATATGGCAAACGCAACTAACGCCCAACCTCAAATTCCTCTCAAAACTAATATGAATGGACATTGCTTGCCCGCCCTGCGAGGGAGTCTCCTCCCTATTCCCAAAGATGCTTACTTCCATGAAATCCCCAACAGACAAAGATTGCACGACAACCAAACATTTGTTCCTCCGATGAACAGACCTGTACAATATCAACCGAACAATCATCTGCACTCACAAGACCATCTCCATTTCAAAACTCCCAGACCACACAACTGCTCCAACATGCCACAGCAAGTCAATGAAAACTATCCTGTGAATTATAGCAGGAATCGGAATCCAGTGTACAGCCAAAATGGTTTGTTGACTGAAATGATGCACGACCATATCGACAGAGAAATGGCCAGGACTCCTCATTCCTACACCAGCCAGCTTGACCAAAATGCTGAGATAGAAATATCAAACATAAACGGTTCAAATCCATATTCTGAATACCAAGCTCGGTACGGCTCAAAGCCTCAACCAATGCTAGAAGTGCATCATTACCAACACGGACACAACTTAAACGAGATTCCCATCAATGGTCAAATGATAACAATGCCTCCACACTTGGCAAACGACAACCAAATTCAAAACAGGATGCAAAATCTGGCAATCAACACACATCTGTCAGAGTTGCAGAGCCAGTTGGATCGAGATTCTCACAATGACTCTGGGTACAGTACTAAAGTGTATGGAAGTTCTCAAGGCGCCTCTCCCAGTCTTTCAGGACAAATAGATTGCTCAGAGCACATGGCCAATCAAAAAGTGGGATTTGCCATCAACAGAAACATGAGAAACAACCCCATGAATCATTTGTCTCACCCAAATGTTGGGGCTTCAAGCCTTGTTTGAAAACATCAAGAAAATATTCAATTAGACACGTTTGATAGCACATTTTAAAGACATTTTCAACCTCACAGTGTATGTAATGTATAATGTAAGTTAAATTTAATTAATTAATTTCACAGTAAAATACATTTAGGTTTATTTCAATCAGCTTTACTTACAAAACTCCATAAAGAAATAGAACTAATGGATAAGTTTGCCAGTTTTTAAGTAAAGCAGAATGAGTTTTAAAAAGTACAATATACTTCCGTAAATATTTTTGTAATTCCTTAAGTTTCATGTAGATACATACATTATGTATTTTCAAATGTCAAATTAATTTTACATTTAAGCTATTTTAGAAGTGTTAATTTTAAATTATGGAATAACATTTTTTATTTTTTTTTATTTAATATTTATTGTATTTTGACAATGCACCATTTCTAAGGACAAATAAATTATATAAATGTACCTAAATTACATCTAACAGTTAAGGTAAATTTTATAAGATTAAAAACATGATTTCTCATATTAAAACATCAGCTTTCATTTTGTTCTCTTGATGTGATGTATGGTATATTTGATTTGAAAATGATTTCAGAGAAGTATGAAACAGAGGCGTGCCTTTCAAGACTTGAGAATTCGCCGAATCTATTTTCACAGCTATATAGTCTCCGATGGATATTGGTCTTGTGCACGTGGCATCAGGAGATGTTAAAATGTCACCGACGGAAAAGATTACTTTGATGTTTCCGTCGTTCCTTCCAGCCATCATTTTATCGGAGCGTTTGCTGAGACTGTCCACTAGAACAAGCTGTGCTTCCCCGATTTGCGTTAGATTTAATTCTTCGGCTCCTTTTCTATAAGCTTGCACCATTTGACTGTGCCTGACCCGTTTTACATCATCTGGTACATCATCTGTGTAACGTCGATGTGCTGCAGTTTTCTGTAATTATATTTTTTTATTTAATTATTTAATGTTCCATAAAACTATAATATTAATAATCAACTTTATTCCAGCCTCGGTGCGCAAAGGGTGCAATATTAGAACAGTCACAAGAAAAATATCAGTTAGATTCAAATTAAATACAAAAGGAAATAAAATGCTACTAAGCTACGCATATAGTGCAACTTCTAGCTGCGTTTTCCCTGAAGCGGTCGATGTGAAGAGTGGAACCTATTTATTTGTACAGTTAAAGGGGCCGGCCACTTCAGTTGAATATAAATAAAGTTTTTTTTTTTAATAGATTTGTGGAAAGGAATGCTATTCACCAACCTATTTTGCCTGGCCAGTTGTCTTCATGCGAAAGCAGAAGCTTGTGTGCATGCAATGGCATCTGTTGAACCAGGTTCGAAGTTATGGTCAAGCAGGCCAGACGCAGATTCGAACCAATGTTATTCTGTTCCAAATACGCTAGTGAAACATGCGCCTCTACCCCCTCGGCCATAACACCGACTAATAATTATAATTATGTGCATAAATGGATAGATGAACAAAAAAGAATGGAACCAGTATTTGACGACTATCTGCCGTATAAGTAAGACAAGTAGACAATATTCAAAAAGCTGTTTAATGAGGAACACTTTTGAATAGCTCTCAGTCCATATAATAAGGTATTCTACAATGGAGGGTTGAGAAAATGAAACACATGATCTAACTATTTTTAATATTCAATTTTACAAATATTGCTCCTCGCTGGGTTGAAAATTCATCTGCCTTAGCAAAGGCCGGTCACCAAAAGCCATCCAGCCTTACAGAAAGTGGGTCTTGCTTGAGAATCGGGGCTTTCTAAAGCTTCAACCAAACTTGGGGGCTAGTGGTGCGAATCACACAAAAACAGCACTCACCAAATAAATCATCCAAATATTTATTTATTAAACTTATAAGTGATGTAGTCGAATTTTATAAAATTACCTCTCTCATACTGTAGGGAAACAAAAATGCCGTGTTATATTTAACTGCGTCAATCAATGTCAGGGTGTCCGTAAACTCTTCATCAGTTTCATGACAAAATCCACAAATGAAGTCACTTGATAATGACACTGCAAGAATCAAAATAAAACATTATTACATTTTTTAATTCCATTTTAGTTTGCCTTTTCGTAATGGTCTAAAAATTCCAAATGTGTGAAATATAAATATTCTTCTATGTACCAGCATATTTCAAATCATTTGGGGTTGACCTTCTTGATATCTTTCTTCCGTGCTTTTGTGGTCATGGACCAACTGACTATCTATCTACTTTAAGTAACTCCAGATGTTCCCTGACAGTAGACTTCCACGTTGCAGGAGGCTGAATGCCCCTTCCTTACTCTGTTGTTACATTCAAATGAACAAACTATTACAATTAACTTATGGAATTATTAAAGATTTAAATTTTAAATGCATAGTCAGACATGAATGGGAGTCCCAGACTGCAGTGGGTAAATGGAGTAAGGAGAGATGACACAGAGTTTTATTGGGGAAAGAATATTGGTAGATATTAATATGGCTTTCTCTAAATTCCTTTTATTTGTACTGCCCAGATACAGATAGTTAATGGTTCGGGAGCATTTTACCCACTGAGTTCTCTAACTGCGTTGCAGAGGACAACGTCGCCAAATCTACCTAATTATAGACTATATTAATAAATTACAATAAAACATTACAACACAAGTGGTCCTTAGTCTAATGGTTAACACTTCTGACTCCTGATTGGAAGGTAGTGGATTTGATATCTGGCTCGTCACTGAGTTGAAAAATTAATCTGCCTTTACTAAAGACCGCTCACCGTAGGTCCATCCAGCCTCACAGCAACTGTTTCTTGCTGGAGAATTGACGCTTTCTACAGTAACGACCTAGCTAACAGACGGCTCTTCCCACAAAAACGGCGCTCACCAAATAAATCATCACAATATTATTATTATTAACAGGTTCTCCAGCTGGCAAGTTGGAGGATGGTTTCAGGAGATACGATGACTTGAAGGTGCAGCATTTCAGAAGGCAGGGCTCATTTTAGACTATTGCAACATTGGAGACAGCGTTGTCTGAAGATAAACATAATAAATTTTGATGATGTCAATTAAAAGTAAATGGAAGAACTCGCCTCCAGGGATGACTTCTCTGACATGTTGAATAAGCTCCAAGTATGCTTCTCTGGTATATCCTCGCCTCATTCTCTCTAAGACTGTGGAACTTCCTGACTGGGCCGGTAAGTGGAGCATCTTGCAAATGTTTGAGCGCTCCTTTATGATTTCCAAGACCTAGAAATCAAATTGAAATTTTAATATTGCACACATAAAGTCCCTAGTCAACGACGTTACCATGTTGAAAGCACCGGTTCCCATAGATCACCGAAGTTAAGCAACATTGGGCGCGGACAGTATTTGGATGGGTAACCGCTCAGGTACACCGCGTGTCGTTGGCATCTTGGACCGGTCCGTAGTCCGTAGTGGCAACACTTCGGACTCTTAAATGGAAGGTTGTGGATTCGGATCCCGGCGGAGCACAAAAATATACCATTTATATTTCGAATGTGCTCTTCGCTGGGTTGAAAAATTCATACTTTACCAAAGACCGGTCACTGAAAGGTCCATCCAACCTTACAACAACTGGGTCTTGCTTGAGAATTGGCGCTTTCTACAGCGACGACCAAGCTCGCAGAGGGCTCTTGAGGTGTGATACACACAAAAACAGCGCTCACTAAATAAATCATCCTAATATTATTTTTATTATAAATTTTGTTTCATCTTAATTTTTATAAAGATTTAGCTCAATTTTATGATTCTAACTGCATTCATACACTCGAGTCATTCTTACAGTGATGCGGGTTAATTAAGTGATAAAAAATCTTAAACTAAAATGAGCACATAATTATCAGATTTATTTTTTTAAGTAACTCCAAAGCACAATAGGAAACTCATATTCTTTGCCAATTTAATAAATTCACAGAGGTATTTTTCAATGAACGAAACCATGACATTCCAAATTTCTCTAAGTGGCGTGACCTCACAAGTCTGGCAGTTTTATTCATACACAGCAAAGCCATAATCATCTGCCGCTTAAAGTTATTTCTCCATCCGAAAAATCAATGATCCTTAAATTACCTATAATTTAAATGTGTTGTAAATAACACTGTAGGTAACTAGTATCCTTTGCAACCAAAAACAAGTTATTGGTTAACTATTTGGTTAGCACTTGGAGATTTGTAATTAATAAAATAAAGAAACTATTGAGATGTCAAACTTCTTAGCAACCTGTCAATTAAAGAATCTATATCTAAAAATCAATATTAACCCATTCGCGGACTAGAAAAAACACACTTATTTCATCATCTCAAATTGTATTTTTATTATAATTTTTTTATCTATTTGTTTTTTTTTTTTGACATCCAGGGACGAAACGGCTATTGCCGTGTTCTTTGGATTTCTGTAGGGACGCACGGATGCTACATGTATGCAAGTTCTATCAGAAATAGCCGTTTCGTCCCTAGTGATAACGTTTTATCACGACGGCTATTACCGTTTCGTCCAGTCCTAGACAAGCTCATAGAGCGGCTATAACCGTTTCGTCCGCGAACGGGTTAAGGAAAAAAATGAAAGCTAAAAGATATGTACCTCATCTGGAAAATCTTTAGGATGCGGTGAAGTGAAACGTATCCTCATCTCAGGATCTATAGATGAGACTTTATCCAACAAGTCAGCAAATCTTAGACCTCCCTTTTTTGTTTTGTAGACAGTTTTGAACCCTTTAGCCATCTTTGTAGGTTCGATGGCAGAATTTTCAGTCAGATCTCTGTAACTGTTGACATTCTGGCCCAGAAGAGTCACTTCTTTGACTCCTTGCTCCGACAATTGCATTATCTCTTCCACGATGGACTCCACGGGCCTTGAACGCTCTTTGCCACGAGTGAAAGGCACAATGCAGTATGTACACATGTTGTCACAACCTCTCATTATCGAACTGAAAGCAAAGAAACAACAATTCGAAGAAATAAAACAATTGACACACACTCAATTGAAAAATTACATTTAAATTGAACAGGCCCGATTGATTTTAAGTATGTTCAAGTGTACAAATTAAAAACAGTAAAACGCATTTGGATGATGGCAGCGCTAGTTGCCTGTAACTCTGTCGTTATTCCGCTAGGGGCGGCCCGAGCCTCTGCAGAGTTGCCTCCATTTTTTCCTATCCTGACATACCTCTTTCAATTCTTTCATATCCATCACCTTTTTCATGCATTTTCTTCTTTTACGCTCACTTTGTATATCCCATTCTTTCACAATCTCCTCAATCTGATCACTCCATACTTTTCTCGGTCGTCCCTTCCCTCTTTTTCCTTTCACACTTTCTTTGTATCCATACTTTGTCAGTCTATCATCTTTCATTCTTTCCACATGCCCAAACCATCTCATCACATTCTTTTGTACTTTAACTTTCACATCCTCTTTCAAATTACATTCTTTTTTTAACCATTCATTCCTAACTCTATCCCTCAAAGTTTTTCTTGTCATACTTCTCAAATGCTTCATTTCCACTGAAACATACTTTACTCATTTCGCTATCATTCACTGTCCATGCTTCACTTCCATACATCAAAGTCGGTAACAATATGCCATTGTGTACCGCCATTCTCAGATCCATCGTCAATCGCTTGTTCTTTGCTATTCTTCCTATTGCACCGAACACTTGCTTTCCCTTGCACACCCTATTCTCAAGTTCTCTTGTCATCTTTCCATTCTTCTCGAACATACTTCCCAAGTATCTAAATTCATCCACAATTTCAACTTTCGTACCATTCAACATGCACGTGCATTCTTCAGTTTCATCCCTTCTGTCAAAAATCAGTACTTTCGTCTTACTTGCATTAATTTTCAACTTGCTTGCACACAGAGCATGGTTCAAACTAGAGAGCATTGTCTGGAGTTCCGCTGCTGAATCAGCAATTAATACTGCGTCATCAGCATGAAGCAGAACTCCGACTTTTCTCTCTCCAATTTGTATGCCATGTCCTTCCAGATTCGCTTGTTTAACACTATGATCCATGATTATATTGAATAACCATGGGCTCATTATGCAACCCTGTCTCACCATTTTCACCATTAAAGAAGACATCGGAGAGACAACGCTGGCAGCAGTTCATGAAGGATGCCAAGACTCACTGAATGATGACGATGATGAGAAAAAATAATTGGAAGGCTCAATAATAATGAAGTAGGTACTCACACAAAAGCTGACTTTGAGTCCTCGTTGAGTCTCACTGGCATGACATCTGCGTATGTTTCATCAAGGGACAGAAGAACATTCACGGCAGTCTGGTTATTCTCCGTTATAGCAAGTAAGCGCGGCAAATCTTTGTAACTGTCTGGTCCTGCAACTGTACAAATATAGTTAATGATTTGATACGGACAAAAAAGTTGTGAGATCACATGGCCACGCTACAAGGGCAAAGGATAACTAATATTTTGTTATTTGTTGCTAAGAACCCTAGAACCATTTATGGCGCCCTTGAGATGGTCATTAAATGGCGCCACAGGAAAGAAATCATCCATCATCATCATCTAGTTGCAAAGATATGTGACTATTTCCCACCAGGAAAATTTAAATTTGGAACATTCAGGCTGAAAACATTCCAAACTCCGAAAACGAGGCAAAAGTTAATAAAAAACGGTGTTTTTAAAATATTGCAAGTAATAAAATAAATACAATACCTAAGTCCACAGCTTTTTCTTTTTCAATAAGTTGATGTTTCAGCCTCTCCGCCATGCATCCCAGAATACCTATCTTAGTTTTGGGTTTTCTATTTTTAAGCCCTCTCAAATGATCCAAACGATTCCATATTTTGGTTTCCGCGCCTTCTCTAATCGCACAAGTCATGACCAACACGACGTCAGCGTCTTCTAAATAATTTGTTTTCAGAAAATCATTTTTCTTCAATATTGACCAGACCACTTCTGTGTCATTCACATTCATTTGGCAGCCATAAACATCAAAGAATACTTTTCTTCTTCTTGTGGCAATACTTTCATTATTCAAATATGGAATCCTGTCTTCTATAACAGGATGATCCAAAATTTGTTCCTCATTTTTTATAAAATCTTTCAATCCAGGACCATTTTGTAAATTGTTTTTTTTATCTTGAATTTCGCCAACAGACAGATTTCCTTGTGTCGCAATGGATCTATATTTAATACCATTGTTATGAAAATGTCTCCAATATTTGGTACACAGCAATTTCCGGAAAGACATTGACAATGGCAGATCTGAAAAAAAGGTGAACAATTTAAGTATTTATTTATGAAAAACGGATACAAACGATAATTCTAGAAGACAGATTTAAGAATTCATAATGTTCTGACCATCTAACCTAGAAAAATGCGAGCGAGGTTTTACTTGTGGTGTAAAATTACAAAAATAATATGATATGCAATGGAAATTTAATGAAATAGTTAAATGAAGATGTCACCTGTCTTGGGTGGAATATAATCCAGTAAAAACTTAGTTCATTTAAGAATTTCCACTAAAGCCAGTATAAATAACTCTTATTTTGACATTTTAATAGAGTTTTTTTTGCAACGTCTTCTTTTTTTCTTTGACCTAACAAGCTAATTGTACAAATTGTAACCCAGCTTTGTGTATGTTTTAGGCATTAAATTTTTTGTTAATGGTTGAACGAGATTTAAAATCTTATTCTTTCTTTGCTCGAAATAAATACTGAAATAATTATGAAACTTTCATTTGCTATACCTGCCAGTGGTTTTAGCGTAATATCCATGGAGTTTATTGACGGAATCGAAAATATGGTGATGGTAACAGTGCGGCCATTTTTATTGACATTTTTAAGAGTGAAAAAGAAGAAAACGTAGTTGTCGTTTTATAAGTTTGCACAAAGCTCCCAAAAATCTAAAACATTTCAATAAAATTGCATAAAATGAGTAAGCGGGGTTCAGAAATCAATTATTACAAAGGTACACCTCAACAGGAATGGCATATTTTATTATTTTAAACACCCAACCTAAAAAATATTTTGTACACTACCGTAGCTGTAGTCTCACTGTATCTCTTTGTCACCATGCCATTTCCAGTGGCCAGAGCCTCTGCAGAGTTGCCTCCATTTCTTCCCACACTTCCATACATCTTAAAATTCATTCATATACATCTCCTTTTCATAGATTTCACTTACCCAAGATGTCGGAAGGTATTTTCAAATTCGATTTTTATTTAGACGCTTAAACGTCACAGATCTTTTTGAATAGGGTCATTAGCAATCAATAACAAAATATTAGCTGCTAAAAGGATGTGAAAGTAAGGTCCATGTTAGACACCACGCATTCTACCCGGATTGTCTTATGGACTATCAGACAAACTATGAAAGCTTACATACATCTCAAACAAACCGGGCAGAATGTGTCTTGTGTGTAATGGCTGTAAAGGTTGAAAATAATGCAAAGAAATGGTTTTGATATGTGGAAAAAATGGATGATGAAAGACTGACAGAGTGCATACAGAAGAAAGGAAGAAGGGATGTAGCACTATGGAAGAAACTATGTACACTGGAGTGAATGTAAAGGTAGGAAAAGTATGAAAGAGATATGCAAGAAAAAGAAGAAGTGGAGACAACTCTACAGAGGTCTCTCGGGGTTCACCTAGTGGAATGGCGACAGAGTCACAGCTAGCTTTCAAAATGGACTCAGAACAAGTTTGAATTTAGATCTTTGTTTTCTCGGCGGGTAAATGTCACACTTGTATGAGACAACAGTCTTTAGCAACCGCAACGCAACTAAGCTACAAATAGTGTAACTTCTTGCGGCGTTATCTCCAAAAGATTTTGAGTGTGGCGAGTGGAACCTATTTATTGTTACAGGTAAAGGGGCTGGACTTACGCCAATCACTTCAGTTGAAGAGGGGGTTTCCAAACTCCCAAGGGGGATGTTACTCATTTCTTGTAAAGGCTGAGTACCCCTTGCCGATAATTTATTTTGGGTTTTTTAAATAAACATCGAAATGGGAAATAATTTCTAACACTTTGGTGGAATTCAAACGCGAGCTCTCGGCATGGAATACAAGCACTCTACCAATTAAAAAAATATTTGCATTTTTCCAAGCCCCAACCATGCCGTATGACATTACAGTTTTTTTAATGTCAATTCATATGCTGAGTCCATTGATGATGTCACAATTTTTGTTCCAAGTCATTTGTGTGGACCCCATTGTAACTTGATCTCACTGTTGGCAGTGTTTGATATTGGCAGGGCACTCCAGGTCTAGGGGCAGCCGTGGGGATGACTCGGACAGGCCCCGCGATGTGGGCCGCGGGGGCTCCAGGAGGAAGAGGAGCAGGAGCAGGAGCAGGTCCCGGGAGAGGCGGAGGCGCTACTCCAGCCCCTCCAGCTGCAGCAGCTCCTCCAGCAGCGACAGGGAAACTGCCTCCCTCAGCAAGCAACATATACAGACTGACCAACCAGGCAAGCACACTTCTCTTTCATTACAACTGTCAACTAGAGATATGCCACACATGGGATTAACCATTGAGTGAAGTCAAAATTATTTCAACGCAAGGAGACACTATATCTGTTTCAACCTATGTATGAAAAAAAGTTTTTTTGTATTAAGTTTCATTGTACCTGAAGATGATCTAAGGACGGGAAATGTTGGTAATTTTATTTAAATAATAAAAAGAGTGAAAAATAAATTAGTGATACAATTATAGAATACTCTTTATTCTGTAAAAAAATAATTTTAAGATTAAAACATACATTTTTTTATGTGTTAATTTTTTTCTAAGAGTTGTAATTGCCTTATTTTACCTAAAATATTATGTTTATATGAAGTTCTCGTGGAAGCACTAGATGGTCAGGTAGGTACATATTTTTCTCTAAGCTACTTAGACATGGACCATAAAAGCAGCAGAAAGGAGGAAAATTGACGCTTTCGAAAGGTGCTGGAACGAGTCCATTTGTCCGGAGCTACGTTTGGATAGCTTGACTCTGGTCAATATATGGACACGCCATATTCTTCAGTTCTTCGGACATATTACCTGTGGCAATGGGGATAGCTTGGAATGACTGGTTGCAATCAGTGGCTTGGAGGAGAAGAGAGGAAGAGGAAGATTCCCCACAGGATGAACCAATCAAGTGAAGACAGCAGCAGGCACCTCAGTGGTTGAAGTGCTGCTGGTAGCGCAGTCAAGAGAGAACCGGAAAAGAGTGGTTGCTTCGACACAAGTCACAATCCTCAGCAATAGGGAACAAGATTAAGATGAAGTACATTTTGTTAACTGTCATATTGAATGTATGTTTTGTTTGCCTACAACACTAGACACAAATGTCCGTGAGATGTCCATAAGTCCGCATGAAGATGTTGATGAGACTCCTTCTCCGCCGCCTCCGCCCAGAATCTCCAAGATTTCCATCGACTTCAACAAACCCACCAGCGCTGTAAGTAACATTAATCATTGCGTAATCTCATAGTAACTCTATGGACTCGTTAATAGAATGTCAAAAGATTTATACTCCCCGTGGCATACAAAAAAAATTCAAATGAAGACTGCAGGGGAAAAACAAGGAATGTCAGCAAAAATAAGAAAATAATCTACTAATGCATCTGCTCTGCAAAAAATTTAATGCAATAACAGTCGCTATTACAGTTTATGGCGGTATTTCTGGTTCTATGTGGCAGGCAATAACCATGAGAAATACAGACTTTAAATTTGTAATTTTGATTTACTAAAAATGTTCTTCAACTGACATTCCTTGTTCTTCCCCTTTAGTCTTCAAATATGGTCATTGCTGGGTTGAAAAATTAATGTGCCTTTACCAAAAGACTGGTCACAAAAGTTCACCCAGGAGCAACTGGGTGATACAGTGACAAACAAGCTTGCAGAAGGCACTTGAGGTATAATTCACAAAAAAAGCTCTGTTCAAATAAGTCATCCTGCAATTTATTTATTTCATCTCACCATTTTTTTATTATTGTCACAGTTCCCTCACATGATTCACGGACTCTTTTTCACACTAAAACACCCTTTTCACACTAAAAGAGTTCTGCCTTGTTTGTTTATCGTTTCTGTTGCAAAATGTAGGTTGGCTGTACAATACCATACATTTCATGACCAAAATCATAGACAAACTGGGCAAAATTTGATTGGTGTGAAAAGGGCTTAGAGCAATCAAGTGACATGGTTCAAAATTCACTGTTATACGTACTTTACTAATACTGTTAACCAGCTCATAAACTTTACAATGCTTGTATTCCATTCTTGAGTTTAAATTTCCCGTGCGGTTTTCTTTCATTGATACAATATGCTCAATTTACTTATGATTCCATTTTAAATTCCAGCCAAAACCAATTCAGATGTCTTTGGTAGCCCCTGCAGGAAAGTCCAACCCTCTCACCAAGCCCAGCATCAAACCAGGATCTGTGTTTGGAGACGGTAGTGATGAGGAGCCTGAAGAAATGCCGGCAGAGGCTCGCATGAGAATGAGAAATATTGGAAGGTTTGGCATATTTTCTTTCACCTTCATTTTGTGTCATGTTTACCGGCAGTCTTCGATTATCTGTTGAACTGATGTCAAAGACATCACATCCTCTTCCAGATTACATTACTTTTTAACCCATTCATTCCGCACTCTATCTTTTAATCATTCTTTCAGGTTGTTCATCTCTACTGTACATAACTATAGATTTTAGGTTACTTTCCTGCTGCTCCCCCGGATAACCTTGAGAGGCTTTTCATAACTGAAAGCCTGGGATAGCAGGATCTTTGAAGCATGCCATAGATAAACATAGCTGAGTGTGGACAGCTGATCTAGCAGTCAAATGTTTTCCATGCAATTTGTATGGAGAAAATTTGGCTACACAATCAGCTGTTTAAGCACGGTCATGTTTTATTGCTTGCTATTGACTGATTAAAAGCTAAGACTAAACCGCTTACCCTGGCTGATTAACAAAAATAAACTGCAATTCAAAATAATATAAAGAAATAGATGGAGCATCAAAGTTGTTTAATATGTCAAATCGCTGATGTCTATAATCTATAATAATCTATAATCTAAGTTGCAAGGATATATTCATTTAAAGCTCTCAGATGTATGCCCACAAACCAACAAGTGTAGTTCGCGCTTACAAATGCTGAATGTGTACTTACAAATAAAATCCAAACCTCAAATGAACATAAGCCCCACAACTTTTGCCGACCTTCCCTGAAACAGGGGTGACATTGGCAAAGTGAACCATTTTTTACAGTATGGGTGGTCAGCCTCATACCAACCTATAAGTCAAGGAATATGAATAATAAATTACATTTAAATATAAAAAAGAACAAAACCTTACAAAGAAATCTATACAAAAAAAGTCAAAAATTTCCTATGCAAAAAAATGTAGCAAATGAATACACCAACATTAGAAATCAACATTGCAGATTAGCCGCCACTTCTTCCTGTCCTTGCATACTTCTTTCATTTCATCCAGAGTCATAACCTTTTTCATACAAGTCCTCCTTTTATTATTACTCTGGATATCCCATTCATTCGCTATTTCAGAGATTTGATCCTTCCATACTTTTCTCGGTCTTCCTCTACCACGACATCCATCTATTCTAGCAACATATACTTTCTTCGTCAATCTTTCATCACTCATTCTCTCCAAATGCCCGAACCATCTTAACATACTTCTTTTAATCTTCACTTTCACACTTTCCCTTACACCACATTCTTCTCTTACAAAATCATTCCTCACCCTGTCACTTCGTTTTTTCCCAATCATACTTCTTAGATAGTCCATTTCTACTGTATGGACTTTACTAATTTCCCTTTCACTCACCGTCCAGGCTTCACTTCCATACATCAAGGTTGGCACTAGTATACCACCGTGCACCGCCAATCTAACATTTTTTGAGAGATTTTGGTTCCTGGCGATGCAAGCGGTCGCACCCAGTACACACCTGCCTTTCATTATTCTTCTTTCAAATTCACCTGCCATTCTTCCATCTTTTTCAAACTTACTTCCCAAATATACAAACTCATTTACAACATCAACATTCATTCCATTAATTTTAAATTCATAATTCATATTTTCATCATCTCTTTCAAAAATCAAAACTTTCGTCTTTCTTGCATTCAACTTCAAATTATTACCTTTCAAAGCTTCGTTCAATCTAGAGAGCATCATTTGCAATTCCACTGCTGAATCAGATACAAGGACTGCATCATCCGCATACAGTAGAACGCTTACTTTGCTCTCTCCTATCATTAATCCACAATCATCAAGTCTAGCATCTCGAACACACTTGTCCATGACTATGTTAAATAGCCATGGGCTCATCACACATCCTTGCCTTACACCCTTAAAAACTTCAAACCATTCACTATACTCACCATCAATACGAATGCAGGCCATACTATTCTCATAGTTCGCATGCACCGCATTGATATGTCCTAGGACATATTGCCACAATCAATACAATGTTGTATTGTTACAATCAGTCCTTAGGCAATCATCGATGAGTTTGTCAAAGCTGTTAGTTTTGAGATTCGCTATGACAAAATAATCTTCAAATTTAATATTTTTGTACTTATACTTTTTATTTAGAGCTTACTAAAAGGTTACTAATGTGGATGCACCTTACCTTACGTCTTATCATTATATTATGTCTCTTTTCTGTTTTATTCTATGCCACATGCATTACTATGGAAAACTTGCCTAACATCTCTTTTATCTCTTTTATCTTGATGAATAAAATGATTTCATTTTGTATTATTGTTGCCAGCATATCATTTCATTTGGACAGAATCTTGAAAATATCAATGGCTATATATAAATATATATATATATATATATATATATAATAATACATATAATAATATATCTATTATATAGCTCTTTAATATAGCTCCTTGACTGATAGGTTGGTACGAGGCTGACCACCCGTGCTGTAAAAATCGGTTCACTTTTGCCAATGCCACCCCGGTTCAGGGAACGGCGGCAGGAGTTGCAAGGTTTATGTCCATGTGAGGTTTTCTTTATTTGTATGCACACATGCAGAATGTGTAGGCGCGAACCTACATGTGCCTGTCTGTAGGCATGCATTTCATATGAGCCTTAAATGCTTACATATCCTTGCAGCTTAGATTATAGATTATAGATAGATTATCTAAGTTGCAAAGAGATGTATAAACATTTAAAATTCATATTCATAAATGCATGCCAACAAACAGGCACGTGTAAGTTTGTGCTTGCAAATGCTACATGTGTACTTACAAATTAAAATCCAAACTCAAATGAACACAAACCATGCAACTTTTGCTGACCTTCCCTGAAACAGGGGTGACATTGGATAAGTGAACCATTTTTTACAGTAAGGGTGGTCTGCCTCATACCAACCTTCTTGGTATAATTTTGATTTCTCACAACCAATAATGTTAACACATTTTCCAGGGACACACCGACGTCGGTTGGACCAAATTCTTTTGGTAAAACCAAGCAGGGATTCTGCAACCCCCGAGGAATAGTGCTGAAGAATTTAAAAGAGGAGGCAGATCCTCCGCGCCCCTCCCTCAAGGCCACCATCTATAAGTTATAATGGTGACGCATGTGTAGTAATGCAAGCTCCACCTGCCGTAACGGCATGGTTTTATAATAGGAAGAAATTACAATTGAGACACCTGAAAGGATGTAAATTGTTCCTTACTTAGTGCCTGTGAATCCATTAAAAGCAATATCTCAAAAGTTCAATACTCACTAAATATTCATAGTAATACTTATTTTCTATGTTTTATGAAAATTGTGCATTTAGATTTTTTTCAGTTAAAGTCTAAGGCCGGGTATTTTTAACGTTAGCATATGTCACATTGATCTGATAAAAAATAACTACCCACACGATTGATGTAAGTGTGTCCTTTTCATTCAGTATAAAGTCGCTATGCAAACATTGAAAATACCGGGCCCAAGTTAAGTCTAAAAGCTTAGTTTGAAACACCCAGGCTTACACACAATTCTTGTTGCAGTTTGGAAATAATAATGTTTTTCCGAGTAGATTTTAGACTAAACGGTCACTCATCTTTTTGAGGTTAACTGCAAGTTTTATAGAGGAAAAAAATTGTGAACTTATTGACAATATCAAAAATTCATTGGATATCATTCTTCTAATAATTTTGCAGTTGAACTCAAACCAAAGCCTTCAATTTTTATTACTATTAGTGACTGGGAAAACATAAGAATCATTCTCATACTTTTCATTTTCAAAATAGCATTAAAACAATGTAACCTAGCTCCTTTGTAATTTCTTCTATAATTTACAATATGTCCTATATTGTTTCATATATTTTAGATCTATATGACTGAATTGTAATTGATTATTTTTAGGCCATTTGAATCCAACAAAAGAATCTAACTAATATCTCCTGAGAATTCTTCCCAGTTTTTGTATTGCACAAGAACCACTTATAAAATATCAAGAGATGCTTGATATTCTTCTCTCGGATCTTCTAGATGGTCCATTTTTTTTTGGTCCATAGAAGCTCATATTTCATTACAAAACTGCGTGAAATCTGAATATTCACACACAGATTTGTTACAGAGCGTAAGCCTGCATGGACAATCAAATAAACCACGGCCAATATCAGGGAAAAGAATGTCCGGCATCCGAAGCTGGCCATAAGAAATAGATAAATATTGTTTGTGTTTCGGTAAATCCGAAAGATATTGGCTTGTGCCGTTCATAGACACCCTTCATTATACGAGAATGACAAATGGGCACATGTTTGGCATGCGTAAAATAAATATTAAGTTATTGCCTTTGAAATTATTGTTGTTTAGTACCTTTCAGCTTAAAGTTTCATATTTTGTAAACAACTGAGAAATTTTAAACTATTGTAAATGTTCCTACACAATTTTCGTAGAAACATAAGTTTTTTACTTATCATTTGATTTGAAAGTAGAGTATGGAATTCAGACTGTTTGAATTCTGTTTGGTTTAAGCTGGAAATATGGTCGTTTGACATATTTGCAATCATAATAACTACACAGTTATGTGATGACAATATCAGTTCATCCTCAGTCATCGCACAGAGGGGGTGTCTCCTGAAACGTTAGCTACGTTGTCAACGAAACATCGAAAATGATGTTCTCCCATAACGGTTCGTCTAATATCTGATAAGTTTAAGTACCTAACAAAGTAGTTATTATAATTGTAAATATGTTTGATTTCTGTTGACTGACTTACACCCATATGTTTTAAGGTTAAATAATCCAAGCAATAAAGCTTCCAACGCACCTACCTACATCTGAATTGTATAGAAGAAAAGGCCGCTGTGGTAAGATTTTGTTTGAAAATACAGAAAATGACATCTCTTGAATTGCAGCCTTTTGGGCTATACAACTCATAAAATATGTATTATGTCTGTATCTATTGGTTTATTATTATTGAATAAAACACAATGATGACAATTTTTAAAGCATTTAATTCATGAGTTTGACACCATGTAAGTTATGTTGATAATACATTTAGCTTTGGGTAATTTCCAATAATAATTACTTGTCAATAGGTTAACCTAAATATAAATGTAATTTATTTATAATATAATAATATATATTTAAATGCCTCTTGTCTTTTTCTCTAATGTTACTCAGTTACATGTTTTATTTCATTTACCCTTTAATATTTTCTCTAGTGAAATATTTGTCTTCAAACATCTGAGCGTGTTTGGTACCAACAAGCATAACAATTGTCTTTATTCAGATTCTTTAACAACTATCCAACCATCGTTACATCGTCTTCCTGCTTTCTCTTTCAAATGAATGTAAAAAACATCCACTCGTTATGTGAATATGTACTTATATGTAAATGAAATAATAAGTAATTCACATCTTTTAAGCACACGTATCATTATATTTACGACAATGAAATAAGATTGCATTCTTTTTGTAAGCTCATTGGAAAATACAGATTCTGGATGAGTATAAAGAAAATTAATTTGGATTCTACAACGAGGAATCTCTTTTGACTATTTGTCACATAAAACAATTGATTGTTTTAACGACTGGTAACAATAGAACTCTATTTATTGACAACCAATTGTTTTTACAAAGTGATCACAATGGATTTTAATGACCGGTCCCTTGAAATGACCAATCGTTTTTAGCAATAAACAAAAGAAAAATGAAGGTAAGCTTTTATTTAGTAGTTGATTATGTCTGGTTGGTGTATAAGTTATTATTTATGCCATCGTTAAACGCTGAATCTACTGGTTATTAATATTTTTGTTTAATTTGTGGCCTGCACAGTACCTACTCATTTCAGGAGATAAAACAATCGTCGGCGAGATTTATAAAATGCCCATTGTAAGTATATGCACAAGAACAAATATTTCATACTCAAGGTTAAGAAATTAAAGTGAACAATAATTTAAACAATTTCCAATCAAATACATTTACAAGATGAGAGCCTGCTCATCCATGATTGATTGGATTTGTTTTAACAAATAATGGAACGTAAAAGATTAAAAATAATACAAGACAGTGAAATGCAGTCCGCACATTCAAATTGGGAAAAATGTGACGTCACTTGGCTGAGTTGCAAGGCATTGTTGAATGGTTGCTAAGGACCTTCTTCAAATCTGACCACAACTGTTCTGGCTCTGTCATCCATACAAGAACAAATATTAGACTAGAGACAGAATGTACAGTTATACTTCTATACAATATTGAGTTGTTGATTGAAAAGATTCTAATGCGCTAAATACCTTTGTTATCAGATGGCACTACACATATATTTCACAATGCCGTAAAATAAAACAATTCCCAATATGGATTTCTTTGTTTAATATGTGCAATAACCTCTGATGTCATCCAGCCGAGAGAAATTTTGAATGTGCAGACTCCATTATTTAAATGTAGGATTGACTAGCAAAATTAGTTTCAAATACCTAGACCCAAGAGTCCTGTTTCAAATATTTTCAAAAATAAAGATTTTGATTACAATAATCAAATTAATTCTGAACATTGAAGAAAATAATAAAAAAAAGACATAATAACATCCAACGTTTCCGAGTAAGGGAGAAAGCGTTTGACATTTATATTTTACATGTTTGTGCAGTGTTGCAAGCGCAAAAATAAAAAATAGCTCTTTTATTCTTAAAAATACCTACATGTCAAATGGTTACAATTTAACGGAATAAAAACTTTAACATTATGCAAAGCATGATTTTTTCAATATTATTTTAAAAAAATACTTTTCAAGAAGATTTATACAACGCGTCATTCTTTTTTTTATACAAAAAAAAACATAAAAATTGAATCCCTCTTCTCTTAACTTTACCCTCTCTTTTACAAATTTTTGTGTTGCCATCTTCACGCTGTTAAGAAAATAATTTATATTTGACGTTGCAATGTCAGTTAGTAATTTATAAGACACCAAAGAGTGTAGACTAGATTCTAAAAAAAAATAAAGCAGATGTAGCTATGTACAAGCTTGCAAATGTAAAAATATTACCTCTAGGAATTTATATTTGGTAGTCAGCTCTGTGCTATCTAGTGTTTGGTATCGTAAACGTAGCGTAAATCATCGAACCTCAAGCGTAAGTTGTAACAGGAGTTGAAAGCGGCACAGTGACATTACGCGTCATCAAACATTCACAGTAAATTGATAAGATTTTACGTAAACCAACTATGTACTCCCTAATTAGAAAGCTTTGTAATTGTAAATGTTTTTTTTAATAATATCATTACCTATTTTATCTACAATCCCATCAACCGACCATTTTCTTTCAATTTTCATTGGAACCAACGTATAACTCTTTTTTTGATAAGAATTTTCATGTATGTTTTTAGGCTTTCACGGCAGACTTCATACGCTGGATATTCCTCTCCTGGGTCTTAACTGTTCTGTGCATCGTTTTTTCAGTAGAGACTTACGTTTCATTACAAAGCTGTGTGTAACTTCTTCAAAGCTATGTAACAACTGAGGAACAATAAATGGCCAAGACCCAGGAGAAAACTGTCCAGTAATTTTCATGTATAATTGACAGGCATGTGCACTTCACAGAGGTCAATAAATGCAAGAAAAAGCTGCCTACCTTTTTGAAAAACTAATGAGTTCAAATGACAAATGACTCAACATAAAACTTCGATAGTCAGTTTTAACTTCATATCTGTGGATAGCCACACACACCACAGCACTGCGCAGCTAACGGCCCTGCAACCGGACATGGACAACTGTCACATCACCAACACCTCTGCGGCACTATAACAAGTGTCATAGACCCTTAGAGTCTCTCGAATCTAGGGAGTCTCCCGCATAGGCTTTCTTAAAAAAAAAAAAAAAGCTCAGTTGGTAAAACGCTTACGTTCAAAGCCAGAAGGCTATGGTTGGAAGATCACCACTGGTAGCAGACATGATTTCCCATTTTGGTGTATTCTTCATATTTGCATTAATTAACCTCTAAAAAGTTTTCACCCCTGCAATCAGCCTTCCATTCTGATTTTGAAGTCACCACTTCTTGATATAAAGAAATCGCACCCACATCTACAAAACAAAGTAATATTTTGTACAGGAATACATGTTTATCCCAAGTATAAGACTCTGCGTTTTAACTCAACCGTAGTGTTTCACAAAAAATGTAGGAATATCATAAAGCTCACCAGAAGTGCGGTTTTATTTTCCATAGATTTTTTGGGAAAACATAACGATTGAGCTTAAAAGTAAAGTTGTAAACTTGGCGTACTTATTACTAACAACTTTGTATTGCACAATTCCCTTCCCTTTTTCTTTAATAATTTATACAATGTTACGTTTAATAGACTCTTTCCATTTCATTTAAACAAATCAACATGTGGTACAAAGCCATCCAAACACTATCATTATCATATGGTACTTTGGTTTAATAACCTTTTCCATAACGTTTAAAAGACAAACTCCTAACATTACGTATCATACAAATTGTTAATGCTTAAATATATAATCAATACTTTAGTTTAGGTGTGACATTTAGTAAGATTATAAATCCCTTATATTCACCGCTACCTACTAGATATAGTGAGAGTGAACTAGAGTTGACTTTATAAAAAGTATTAAGGTTTATTTTGCTGCGAGACAACTTTAATTTCAGCTATTTGACAGCAACGTGAATCCAGTCATTTTGTGTAAAACAAATATAAAAAGTACATAAAATAAAAATAAAAATCTTGCGGAAATGAGGTTGATGTATGACTGAAGATTTGTGCAAAATGTAAATGAAGAAAAAAAGAAATTTATCCATATTCTGATAGAAATTTAGATTTATCTCATGTCAGCTGTATTTTTTGAAGTGAAAACACCTTTAAAATTTATATTCATTTTATGTTTCCTTTTAAATGGTGACATAAGCATAATCTGCCTTTCTCAAAATCAGTTCATAAGTACCTTTGATATAAAACATTGTGCAAGCTCACATTGATTGTGTAAATTGAAAAAAATGTATCAATACTCAATCACTCTTTATTAGTGCCATTGTATAGGGTGACCTGGTTAACAGTGAACCACCTTTTTTTCAGCACAACATTGTGCCTACATAAAGAAAGACAGAAACTTAAAATTTTGTCAAGATGCTGAATGGTTATTAAATTTAATGTTTTCATAACAGTTTTTTTATTAATTGAAAGGATTATAATGTTATGCACTACTTTTTCAAAAATGGTATTTTGGTTCACTGTGTACCATGCCAGTACACAGTGAACCATAGTCTGTAATTAGCAGAAAATGATGGACATCAAGATTTTAAAGTAATACGAAACATGTACAAGATATCACTTAATTTTATTAAATTATAAAAATATCAGTGATGACAAAATATTAAAGAAATTTCATTGAAAAAAACAGTTGAGCGCCCGCGCATATCAGCAGCCGAATGGGCTCCAATTTGTCGATCATTCTTTGTTCGAGGCATTCTAAATGAAGAATTATCTATTAATATCACACCATAAAACACAGTTCACAGTGAACCTACTCACTATGTTTCACAGGGAACCTGCTCACTATGGTTCACGGTGTACCACCATGTCCTGGTTCACTGTGTACCATAGTATCATTTTGTTTTTAAACAGGCACACAAAAAAAATAGAAGACATTATAAACCTTAAAATATCACTCGTCGGTAGCCAAATAATTAGATAATGTAATTGGATTGAAATAAAAAATCTATCATAGTATCCGAGGGAGAAATAGTCCAGAAACATTAACTTGAATAAAAGTGGCTGACAGATGATTTTTAAAAACTCCGTAGTGACACAGCCATTCGCCAACAATGTCAAAGTCAGACCAGCCTGAATCTTGTATGTGCTTGATGTGGTGATTAATACAAATTTTCAGGAGCAAAACATGCACAGTTTGTGTTGTAGGTCTAGTGGTTCACTGTGTACCACTGGTTCACTGTTAACCCGGTCACCCTACCTATTCAATACATTTTAAATTTACGCAAACGAGATAAGATTTACTTAGTGTTTTATAATCGGGGTAAAGGTGGTGTAAAACAGTGCATCTGTTTTCTCATTTATAATTTGTACAAATCTATGTTGACTGTGGTTGCACAAAACTGATTTACTTTTTAGTTGTACGGAATCAAACGAGATACTCTATGATTATGACAAATATTTGGAACACCGGAAATGACATTCTCTGTGTTTTCCATTAAAGTATTTGTATTTACCACATTTAAGAAATAATACTAGATCTTATATGTTTCGTATTTGATTCTATACAGCTCTAATGCCCGCTTTCCACTGCGAGCGGAGCTGACTCCGTACGGACTCCGCTCGACTAGCAACAGTAAATTTCATAGAAGTGCTTCCACCGACAGCGAGTCAGCGGAGCGGACTGAGCGAGTACAAAGAGTTACAAAAGTGGTCGCAGAGTTGAGCGAGTTTCCAGCGGACTCCGTACGGACTCCGCTCGACTAGCAACAGTAAATTTCATAGAAGTGCTTCCACCGACAGCGGAGTGAGCGGAGCTGACTGAGCGAGTAAAAATGGGTCCGCTGTGTCATGGTCTCGGCCGCTAGTTTTCAACTGACTCCGCTCCCCCGTGCCCCCCGCGCCAACCCGCGCAGTTGCGTGACAGCGATAAAACACATCATACATGATTTACAAAAACACATCATACATTATTTTATTAATTTGAAAATATTAAAATGTATGTTTTATTTCCAACATCTACTTTTTATGTTTAAAGCAAAATAATACATTACTTTTTATGTTTCGAAACAAAAAAAAACTCTTTTATTAATAATTAAAACGTTTGATCTGGGCGTAGGCTGCAACGAGCTGTCACACACTGCACATCATACATTATTTTATAAATTTGAAAATATTAAAATGTATGTTTTATTTCCAACATCTACTTTTAATGTATTAAAGCAAAATAATACATTACTTTTTATTTTTCGAAACAAAAAAAAAAACTTTTTTTATTAATAATTAAAACGTTTGATCTGGGCGTAGGCTGCAACGAGCTGTCACACACTAGTTGGCTCCGCTAAGCCAGCTGTAGATGGAAGGCAAACAACTCTTTCATCTGACTCATCTCATTTCCCGCCTAGCTCACTCCGCCGAGCTCGTTGGCTGTGGAAGGCAAATACCATTATTTTTTAAAACTCTTTCGCAATGGAAGGCCAAAACTATTTCACTACGCTCCGCTCAGCTATTTCCCGCTCCCGCTCAGCTATTTCCCGCTCGCAGTGGAAAGCGGGCAATATAGTTAATACACTAAATGAAGAATGTCAAACCATAATGTTGTAAGTTCAAAATACATTTTAAATGTAATTGATTATGTGTGGCACTTACAAAATTATGGTTTGGCTCCAGAGAGTAGTCATACTTTTACAACAATGTTCAATGGTTCAAAAAAACTAACAGAATCATTTCACATAACGCAACTGTCCATTGTAGCAAGAAAATATAACGTAAATAAAAAAAACATGAGCAATGATCAAAAAGTTCCTAGAAAGCCGTCAATTCTAGAGAGCAATTGAGTAAACCATACAGTTGACTAGAATATTGCATGCACCATTTCATTATACTCCTTTAACGACAAGAAAATGACATCAATTTTGAAAATATCAATGGATTATGTCTGTATCTGTTTTCATGACAAAAAATGATGATTATTATTCTAGTTTTTTTTTTTAAGAATCCCCAAGCATTTAGAAACATTTCAACCATGCTCTTAACGATAGCAAAAGTCGGACTAGAGTTTTTAAAAAACTTGCAAAATATATCAAATTACCTAATGTTGTTCATTTTCATTGAATCCATACATCTTATACAACTAATGAGTACACGTGTTACTGGTTATTCTTGTGGATTAATTTCCTAAATAAAGGAATGTGATTCAATCAATTATACATTTATTCTTAATGACTAACTATTCAAAAATAAACATAAATATATTTTATCCAACAATATTATAGTAACTATGTAATAGAAATTAAAACAAGCGGGTCATCACTCAAATTATTTAAAAAATCCTAATGGATTGAGATTTTCTTCCTCCATTCCTAAAATAAAATAAATAAGTATTCACAGTTATTAATGGTATATGTCCATAAAAAACAATAATTATAATAAGTGTAAAATGCACTAATTGCAATTTTTACTATGACTAGATTACTCAATGTAAAATATTAAAAGAATAGAGATCCTTCACAAAGATCCGTCCTAAATTTTACACTAAATTACTGAATTCTGTTGTGTTTTTGAAAGCTACCTCCTAGGCTAGCTCATAAAAATCATCTATTTGTATAGGTAACATAATTTTTTTGTATTTTTCAGTAAACTAGACATCTCTTTGTGAACCAACTCTACCGCATTGTCTATTTACAATTATTTAATCTTTTATTGATTGACAGCCGACTTTAGAGCATATTTTTGACGTTTTCACATATGTGACAATGATTGCTACTACCATGAGATCTTTAATTATGTAAAAAGCTAACATGTTGTCATTTAGGGAACAGCTTGAGTAACCCAATGAACTACAGAAATTATAAATGCCATTTAATCATAACGTCAACAAGATCCGCTCCGTCCTTCTATGACCATAATTTACCATCTTTGGTACTTTCTATACAATAACATTACTTTACATACATTCTTAACCAGGGAAATCTGTACATTTATTGTTAACATGTCAAGTGCACCAATCTAATCACCTTTTTCATCATGACGCAATGATTCATTCAAAAACTTGAAAACAAAATACCTATCCATAAATGGTCCGAATATATTTTTTCTGTATTGCAACACTAGCAACATTCTGAATTTGAAAATTCAAAATTGTTCATAAAACTCTGCCATTTTGTTTTACATTTTGAATGAACTCTCATTACTTCATTTGAAAGGAAAAAAAACATATAAAATTGTATATTTTCAATAATTTCTGCAGGGTTTTGTTCTATGAAAAATATTATGTTTCTTATTTTTTATTGAATTATGTCCCGCATTATTTTATCACAGGTTTTCATCCAAATCCACAACCATTTCAATCACACATCCCAAACACAAGTCCACAGAGGACTTGAAACAATCTTTTTGATACAAATCATCATCAATGATAACGAGATATGTTTTTGGAAATATCAAATTATTTGTCAAAATTACAATGAGCCTTTTGAATTTTTGTTTTTTTTTTTGGCATTTTTAACGACTAATAAAGTCATTGCACAACCATTTGTGATTGAGTCAGATATTATATCAAATCAGTTTTGTTTTATATTTAGTAAGAGATTAAGATGGTGATACCTTTAATCAAATCAATTACTACCGTTCAAATAAAAGGGAAAGCGAGTTTATAGAAAACTAGCACAGATTGTTTTCAACCATCAAAGGACTGTTGAATACAAATCTGACATTGTTATTTTGTTAGTATTTGCTTGATTATTGATATCACATCTTACTACCAGTAGAAAGTGAGTGAATTTCAGAACTATTTTTACAAAACAAGGTGTGGCATTTCACATGTAAGTATGGAGAAGACTTTGTCATCAATAATTATTTTGGATAATGCTCGAATAGTGGATCAAAGTAGGTTTATTTTAGTAAGTTTTAGGTTAGAAATATCTTTGGTACATCTAAATAAACCTAGGTTGATCCACTCTTCTAGAATAACCCAAAGGTCTACCCAATTATTACGGGAAAGATGCCAATTTATTATGTATAAAATTACTTCACACTTCCACTCGTTTCATGCCTGGTTCACGCAAAGCCAGTAGTTCAGCTCTTTGGTACAGCACAATTTGCCGTTGTTTTTCACTTTCTATCTATAATCTAAGTTGCAAGGATATATTCATTCAAAGCTCTCAGATGTATGCCCACAAACAAACACGTGTAGTTCGCGCTTACAAATGCTGATTGTGTACTTACAAATAAAATCCAAACCTCAGATGAACATAAGCCCTGCAACTCTTGCCAACATTCCCTGAAACAGGAATGACATTGGCAAAGTGAACCATTTTTTACAGTATGGGTGGTCAGCCTCATACCAACCTATAAGTCAAGGAATTCATACCAACTTATAAGTCAAGGAATCAAATCTGTAAAAGTATTCATTTATTTTGAAAATATCCTGAGGAATTGATCTTGTGTCTATCTCAAAACTGGTTTAAATGAGCATCCACATGCTGTGGGTTCTTTTGAGACACTCCTAAAGGTGCAAGGTGGGTTTGAGCAACAGTATTTTATTTTTTACACTATTTTCATTAAAAAAAAACTAAGAGCTAAATTATAAAAGAACTCCAATTGGGACTGAACCCCATTCAGATGATTACTTCATTTAGTGACGAAGAAAAGACACGATGAAACGGTAACTCATCCTCCCAATAATATTCACGCTGCACTTACACTAGCTTCGCAGAGAGAAGCAGAATAGTGTGCAGATATAACCATTGTTTTGCAAATGGCAGTACGTTTTTGTTTTGCATTTCTGGTATTCTAAAAGCAATTAGGTTAGTGGCAGTTTGCATTATTGGAGTTATACTTAACTGTATTTTGCTGGAGAGATGTTTTCCGGGATCTGTAGGATTGTGTAGACATGGGCGAAACGTCCGGAAGCTCCAGCTCCCATAGACCACGGCAACAGATCCCGGAAAACATCTCACCGGCATCATCAGCTGGCCGTGTAAGCCTAAAACTCTTATTTAACTGTATTTTGTTGAACCAGGCATTTCCTCAACTGTTACATTGCAGTTTAGCTATTGTTTACCCTGCAGAGGTGATTAGACATTGGTGGGGACATGTTGTGGTGGGGTGACGCACTTAATAAACCAGTACAGACTCCATGGTGATTGTGTCTCATTTGTTGTTTTGTGTTGCTGCCGGGGTGAGCGGCTCCTTCTGTTGTTGCTGTTGCTGCTGCTGCTGCTGTGGTGGGTTCTTCCTCGCCGACTTGGACCTGCCATCAAACTTATGCCATGTATATAAAACAAAGGATTTATTGGTGCAAGTCAAGCGGTGTGAAGAAAAAGTGGTTATTAAGAATAATTGGGAAAAATTGTCAGATGAAACAGGTTATAAGTCAAAGTCTTTTTCAAAATAAGACATCTACTAATGATGTCTGATTCAATATTGACAAAACTTTAACGGGGCTATTCTTAGACATTTTAGTCGTCGGTTGAGCCCACGCTTTGACAAACTAATGATGCATTTGTATGAAGATCTGTCAATCCAAGATAGCCGCAAGTGAACAGCTGTTTGTCTTATTTTGTAATATTAGTATGAACTAATATTACAAAATTTGGTAGGTAAGAATGACCGTGCTGATGAAACTTCCAGCCCAGGCACCATTAGTTTGTCAAAGCGTGGGCTCAACCGACGACTAAAATGTCTAAGAATAGCCCCGAAAGAAACTAGTTATTTTCTTCATAAAAGCCATTTAATAATTCGATACAAAATACTATGTCACACTTATCAGTTAATTTGCTTTCTGAATAAAATTAACAGTGTTTTCTAATTAAAATTTATTTTTACTACAGGTAATATATATATCTATAACTGGTAATATGGCTAAGAAGATTGAAAAATATATCTCTTTGTTAGTTCATATTTATCTTATTTGAGAAATCTATTTTAACCAATGTTCAATCTTCTTGGAAAATGCAGTTAGTGTGGAATGTTCTGTTTCCCAAAACATGAAAATCTAAAAAAAATCTATGTAAAAATATTTACAATTTAAAATATGCACAATATGAAATGTCACAGCATCTAATCTAATCTAATCTAATCTAAGCTGCAAAGATATATATCATTTAAGATTTATATTAAATGCATTCCCACAAGCAGACATGTATAATTTCGCGCTAACACATACCGCATGTGGACCTACAATATAAAAATCCAATCTCAAATGAACATAAGCTCTGCAACTCTTGCCGTCCTTCCCTGAAACAGGGGTGACATTGGCAAAGTGAACCATTTTTTACAGTATGGGTGGTCAGCCGCATACCAACCTCACAGCATCATCACTGTTAATGATAAAATATCCATACTTATACACAAACCGGGTTATTCACAACTCGTTTGATCCGTAACTGATCTATGGATCATATTTTTTTTTGTATTGAAAATTTATATCAAGTGGCGGTTGAGCTATGGATTTGCTGTGTGTGAATAACACTGAAAGAGCTCAATTGTTTCAAGTGTTAATACTATCCTCTGCAATGAACAAAACAAATTGATAGAAAAATAATTAAAAATATAATTTCCTAAAAGTTATTTCAGAATCTGGCACTGTAGAGCTATTTGTACAACGGTCAAATAGAGGTATTGCAAGTTGACTTGCTTGGACACTTTATTGTGGACGATTGACACACCAAGACATTCTGATGTCTGCCCATAGATAAGTAAGTACTGAGGGTGTGTACCTGATTTGTCCAGCCAGCAGGGGGTTGATGGCGTACAGCCAGTCATGCACCTCCTTGTCCCCGAGGGTCTGCAGCAGGTAGCCTCGGTGCTTGCTCACCACACTACAAGATATTAGTAAGTACTGAGGGTGTGTACCTGATTTGTCCAGCCAGCAGGGGGTTGATGGCGTACAGCCAGTCATGCACCTCCTTGTCCCCGAGGGTCTGCAGCAGGTAGCCTCGGTGCTTGCTCACCACACTACAAGATATTAGTAAGTACTGAGGGTGTGTACCTGATTTGTCCAGCCAGCAGGAGGTTGATGGCGTACAGCCAGTCATGCACCTCCTTGTCCCCAAGGGTCTGCAGCAGGTAGCCTCGGTGCTTGCTCACCACACTACAAGATATTAGTAAGTACTGAGGGTGTGTACCTGATTTGTCCAGCCAGCAGGGGGTTGATGGCGTACAGCCAGTCATGCACCTCCTTGTCCCCGAGGGTCTGCAGCAGGTAGCCTCGGTGCTTGCTCACCACACTACAAGATATTAGTAAGTACTGAGGGTGTGTACCTGATTTGTCCAGCCAGCAGGGGGTTGATGGCGTACAGCCAGTCATGCACCTCCTTGTCCCCGAGGGTCTGCAGCAGGTAGCCTCGGTGCTTGCTCACCACACTACAAAAATATATTTTTTTATATAAATTTGTGCAAAGGAATGCAATTCACCAATCGATTTTTATCGCACCAGAAACAGGTATTAACGTGATCAATTAAAAATACTATTTTTTAATTGATTAGTCAATGACTACCCATATACCCTTATAACTCACATTTTAAAGAGGAAAGCCAAGCTAATAGGGCCCCTTTAGCCGCCTTACCCTGAAACCAGGGTGGCATTGGTACAAGTGACCGGTCCGTAGCTCAGTGGTAACACTGCGGACTCTGAATGGGAAGGTCGTGGGTTCGAATCCCGGCGGAGCACAAAAAATATACCATTTATATTTTCAAATTTGCTCTTCGCTGGGTTGAAAAATTCGTAAACCTTTACCAATGACCGGTCACCAAAGGTCCATCCAGCCTTACAGCAACTGGGTCTTGATTGAGCATTGGCGCTTTGTAGCGACGACCAAGCTCGTACACCTCTGCGGCACGACAACAAGTGTCATAGACCCCTAGAGTCTCTAGAATCTAGGGAGTCTCCCGCACAGGATTTCTTAAAAAAAAAAAAAAAAAGTGAACCAACTTTTACAGCACGGGGGGTCAGCCTCATACCAACCTATCAGTCAAGGAGAACAAAAAAATACTCATCCAATTGACAACTCTATTATTTGACCAGCAAGTACCTGAATGTGTTGGGCATCTTGACCATCTGTGCCTGGTCCTCTGAGTACTCCACATGAGCTGCAGCCAGGTTGATTACAGCTCGCTCCACGGAGTCCTTCTCTGAGCGGAAGATGAACACGTATGGGCGACGTACAACCTAGAGAAAATTATTCATATAAGACATGCAATCAAAAATTCTAAAAAAGGCTATCTCCACTTACAGTGAAAATTTTTTATTTACATTTTTATCAAGGGTAAGTCAGTGTTTCTTATTCAATTTAAAAAATGAACTTTCACAAAGTTGCTGTTGAAAATCTAGATACTTTTAAATAGGTACCCTTAATGCATGTGTTCCTATGTTCCCTATATCTTGACTAAAAACAACAACTTCATCAATAAAAAAAATAATAATATGGCTGATTTATTTGGTGAGGATTCCAACCCACTACCTTCCAATCACAAGCCCGAAGAGTTAACCACTAGACTACGGACCGATCAAATGGTTAGTTCCCAAATCCTTCTCCTAAAATGTTGATTTATTGGGATAGTGGACTCTTTTATGACTCAATTGATGATAAAGTCATTGAGTTGCGTACCTTTGAAAATTTACGTTAGTAACTTTTCTTCAGCAGTTTTTATTCCTAATTTTCGAGCCAACCTTGAAGTAATGAAAGAGTAGATATCTCACCACCCATCGCTTCTTCCAGCCGTGCGTCTTGTGCTGCAGCACATTGAGGTATCCCTTCCTGGCTACGGCAGCGCTGACTCTGATCTCCTCGCAGTCGGGCACGTAGAGGGCGAGGCAGGGGGGCGGGGGGCCGGCCTGCGAGGGGAGGGCGGAGCCTGCCTGGCCGCCTCCCACTCCCCCTCCCCACAGCTGCATGGTGTGCTCCAGCAGGGCGCGCTCAGGGGAACATAGACTGTAAGCAATTATAAAAAATGTAAAAAACTCAAGAGTGTTATTTTCACAAATTGAATATTTATTTCTCCTCGAGTACTTTTGACTTGCTTACGTGATTTTTTTTTTTTTTAAATAGATTTGTGAAGAGGAATGCAATTCACCAACCTATTCTGCCTGGCCAGAAACAGGGCTTGTCCCGCAAGGTGGAAAATTTGACACTTGGAAACAGTGTTTTTAAGCATTTCCAGACTATTTTTACAAATAAATTAATTTTTTAACATAGTTTTAAGTGTCTCTGAGTCTAACTTAGCGGCCGATCTTTCCGTTCTCAATATCTAAAGCAATTTTTTTTTTTTATTGGCGTCTGCGGGCCGGACCAAATTGTAGTTTGGAGACCCCTGCCTTAGAGTGTCAGTAACTCACTCGAATGAGCTGGCGCTCTGAATGGAGGATATGAGGCTGGTGGTAGACATGTCGGTGACTCCCTCGTCCACAGGGGAGGATGGGGAGCCCGCAATCAGGGTGTTGGCCTCCTTTTGGCTGCCAATGCGACCTGGAAATATACAATACTGCGTTATACATCATATACATGAGTCGTATAGAATCAAAAACAATCTATGAAATTTTACAAAATTGAGATCTAAATTGTAAAAGCGCATAAAATGACATGGAAATTTAAGTAATAAGTTTGCGTTTAGACGTGCTGCATACTAACAAAATGAACCAAACCTCACATAAACATAAACCTTGCAGCTCCTGCCAAATTTCTCTGAAACCAGGGTGGCATTGACAAAAGACAACCAAATTTTTACAGCATGGAGGTCAGCCTCATACCAACCTATTACTGAAGGAACCCTTTGAATGGGAAAATAGAAAAATCAAATAAAAAAATCAATCACTAGGAGTGTTGTCTTATCAGCCATACAGCTTTCAATTTACGCAAACCAGTGAAATCTACGCAATACTTAGGTAGGTACAGGAGTACAACTTGAATAGTTATTTAGTTTGGGTAGTTGTATTGTTTGTGTGACCTTGAATGAGGCGGATGCACTTGGTGGCGAGGTATCTCTCTCTGTCAGTCATCTCCCAGGGCTCGTACACGGAGGGGTCGGGGTGCAGGGGCAGTGGCCCGTCCCCTGAGGCTCCGCAGAACAGGGAAGACACGGGGGGGACACCTCCGCCACATCCAGCCTTGGCCACCATGTTGCAGGCATCCTATAACATAAACAACATGGTATTAGAATAAAGCAAAGGTGATGGGCAGGCGAGAATAGAGGAGAATCCTGGATTCAGCCAAACCCACCCAGGGTTGTCGGGCTTATGACGATGATGATAATTTTCATCAGAAATAGATTACAGTATAAATACAGGTCAAACGACTTCCAATTTGGTGTAAATAATCAAACTTAAATAATTTTTATATAGGAGATTTAGCTTTACTAGCCATGGCAGGAGCAATAAAGTGAATGGACAGTTTGGATCTTTGAATCTGAAGCGGCTCATGAAAAAATGGCAGAGGCTCTTGAACAAAAATTACTATGGGTAGAGCAGTTAAGTGCGTGCGTTTATCATCTATGTTACACTCAAAATAAATTTTGTGCTGAAATTACATACTTATGGTTCTGCAGAGGTGACCCAAATAAATCAGACTTGACTTGAAATGAACAGCAAGCTGATTCTCAAGTTGGGAAATCATAACAAGACATACCTTCTCAGACTTGGTGAAGTCGTGCATGGAAGGCGGGTTGATGAGGGGCGGGGCCAGCCTCTCCCGGAGCAGCAGGGAGTGCCGGGTGCGCCCCGTCTCCTCCAGCCTGGTCAACTTCTCCAGCTCCCACTGGAAATAGACAATGAGGTCACCACATGAATTGACATAGACAAATTGTGACATCATACAATCGGGTTGCTAGGGAAAAATTACACCCTCTTTGAATTACTTCGCAGATATAACCAATTAAGTAGGTGCATTATATTATTTTGCATTAAAAGACATAAAAACACACAACTGTAATACAAGTTATGTTATACAAGATCATGGCCTTAGTTTCAATTTCTTCACGTTCACTTTAAGCCATATAGATCTGAGCAACATATTTATTTAACAAAGGAATGCACGGCTTACCTGGTGATCAAAGATGAGGGAGTCTCCCCGGGGTCTCCAGCCGTGCAGGTTCTCCTCCCCGCGCACATATGTGCTGCTGGTGTCCAGGACGCGGCGCTGCCGGCGCTGTACACCTTTACAACAACAACACAGCATCAGCATGGTCAAGTTAACTAACTTGTGAGCTTCGAGAACATTCTACTTATAATTGTCAAATGACAATGTCCTTCATAGAGAGAAATCTATAATCTAAGTTACAAAGATATGTTAACAGTTAAATTCATATTAAATGCATGCCCACAAACAGACATGTGTAAGTTAACGCTTACAAATGCAGCATGTGTACTTACAAATTAAAATCCAAAACTCAAATGAACGTAACTGCAACTCTTGCCGACCTTCCCTGAAAAAGGGGTGACATTGGCAAAATGAACCATTTTTTACAGTATGGGTGGTCAGCCTCATACCAACCTACAAGTCAAGGATTGCACAGTTGAAATCAGGATTAAGTGATGCGTAAGCCTTCTTCCCACCGCAGTCTGAGTCTCCCCAATAGTCTAAATAGTCTTCTTCCACCTGGGTATCCGTTCAGATGTTAATCAATGTAATAAAAAGTAATCTTGCTGACTGGATCAGACAACAATGTGTCTGACCCATTTCAACCTCAGCAATTTCACATGCGTTGAAACACTGCAGGCTTAGTAGAATCTGTGCGGTTTTTTATTGTTTCTGACTACAAATTACATTGTCCTTCCATTCATCAAGAGAAATGCAGTTCACCAACTTACAAATTCGGTTCTGGCCAAAAACATAGTCCTAATCAATAATTCATCATTTTTTTATCAAGCATCATAGCATCTGTTAATTCAGGGTCAAAGCTATCATCTAGCAGACATGGGCTGGAAGTCTTATCACCACGGTAATTCTCACCTACCGAATATCGGTAATATTTGTATGAAGACCTGTCAATCCAAGATGGCTGCAAGTGAACAGCTGATTAGTCTTATTAGCTGATTATATTCGGCAGGGGAAAATTACCATGGTGATGAGACTTCCAGCCCAGACAGGGTTCGAACCAACGCTGATTTTTTTTTGAAGAGCTGCCTTGACCACTTGGTCATAACGCCACCATAGAATACTAGCGTGCAACATGCCACTACAGAAGAAGGCACCTGGACTACCTGGTTCTAGAGCCCGGTGCAGACTGAGCTCGTACACGCCGGCCAGGCGGTGGCCCTCTGCAGGGCGGGAGGCGCCGCTGAACAGGTGCTTGAGGGAGCGCGGGCCGGTGCGGGCGTCGCGGCCATAGATCACCATGGACAGGTCCTTGGTCACGATGGCAGGGCGGGCACAGTTCTCCAGCTGGAGGAAGAACAAGAAACGAAATATTATAAATATGTGTATGTAAGCATGGCAGAAGTGTGAACATTCCAAACATTAAAAGACTTGCACAAAGGGAGAGCATCGTCAGGTGGCTTAATTACATAATACATATTAGGCCACCAAGTTATAATTACGCCACTTGATGATGCAAAGGGTTTGTTTGCGAAATTGTTTGTGGAACACAAAGTAATCTAAAGCAAAGTTTGTTTAATTTTTTATCTCGTAGGATGAAAGATGACAAAGTGAATGCCTCTACAATCAATGAAATTATAAAATGTAAAGTCGGTGCATTTAAAATGAATTTGAACGGATATTATGAATATTTGCTAGGCTTACATTTTGACATCATAATAATTAATTGTATAACAATTCACTTTGTTGGGTGTTATAGTGCGATCATCAAACTTTTGTCCAAAGTCATCCCCTCTCTGACGGTTTAGTTTGATCCACTACTGGTTTGTAAGAAACAATAATTAAACCATAGTGCCACGGGTCCTGTAATCCAGCACTTTTGTATTAAACCTGCCAGATTACGGAGTAGGGGAGCATAGCTTGAAAATGCCAGACTAATAGACATTTAGGATTATCGAGCGCCGATTGTACTTTGGCGATATTTACTTCTGCCAGCTGACCTGAATGATACGGCTTATTACTTATAATAAGTGTTTCCTCATCAGTTGATTATGATGAAATACAATAAAATAAAAATTGCTTTGTTTTAATTCACATGAGTTTATTTTTGGACACGACCAGTTTCGGGAGAAGCAGTACCTCCCATCTTCAGGTGTAAATAGAAACTAACACAGAATACAGAATTACGAAGCAAGGATTTAAATTACAGAAGGGGAGGGGGAAGTTGTATGTGGGCGGGGCGTAATAGGAAACATAGAAAGTAGAGGTGAAGTGTTAGGAAATAGGATATTATTTAGGAGATTATTATCTGAATTGATATTTTTTTTGGATTTCTAGGTTTTCAAAGTTGTTCATAACTTTACCTTTGTGGGGAATGGGGTGAAGGAGTTTTAACTTGTGAGTGTGGAAGGAATGGTTGGACTCAATAATGTGGTTGGCAAATTCAGAATGACCGTTGTCCAAAAATAAACTCATGTGAATTAAAACAGAGCAATTTTTATTTTATTGTATTAAAATGAACTTTCACGAAGTTACTGCTGAAAATCTAGATAATATGATTATGATGAAGTTTATTTACCTCCAAGTATGCGCTCAGTGTGATGTAGATGATTTCTCCTCCAGCTGTAACTCTGTTCAGTAAGGCGGAGTTGTGCAGAGAGCTGTCCCAAGCAGCTTCAAACCTGTCAAACACAAAACAAATATTCAAGCTTTTAGTCTAACAAAATACAAGTTGCAAGAATATATTAATATTTAAGATTCAAACACCTTCAGCAAGTTAATCATAGGAATCAATGGTACTACTACAAAACACTGCAAGTTTTTCCATTGATAAAGGTGTAAGATAGGGGATGCATACTCTCCCTTGACCTGTTTAATACTAATGAAGAATACATAATGCGCAGGAATTTCTACAAATGGAATGAAGGAGTGTCTACTGGTGGAGTAAAGCTGTCTAATATGTAATATACAATAGTCACACAGCATTTTTGGCTAAATACCCCAAAGGCATGGTAGATATCTTTAAACGAGTGGTGACCAGCATTACGAGACCGTGGCTTACCTGAACATGGATCTGTCATCTCCGGGTAATTCCAGCTGTTCCCCAGGGAATAGTCCAAGCGACAGCACACAGGACTCACTGTCCTCTTCATCAGAAGGCTCTGGGCTGTTACGAATACGACCTGGATAAAATAGAAGTGACATTTGAAAATTCATTGCCAGAAGAATTTATTACAATAATAATAATAATTTATTCAACAGTGTTTTATAGAAGATTTACATAGGGTGCAGCTTTTTAACTTAAGTAAGCAAATAATACATACATGTGCCTGAACTAGGAAAACCTGTGTCTCAGGCGTGGAGAGCTTGTATACAAAATATCTTTATACCTTTATATAAAGTGATTTCATGGCTAATTAGTCTAGAATTCTGAATATTTGTTCGTGAATGCCACACTTCAGACCAGTAATTGTTATAAACTTTGAATACACAGCCACAAGGTTTTCTTTTTTTGTAAGCATTTGAATGTAAAATGCCTCCTGAGTGTTAATTACAATTTAAAAATATTGATTAACAGATTAATTATTAAATTTTGTTTGCACTGACCCACGACGAGCTCCCTGACGTCCTTCCAGCGCAGCTCTGTCTCTGGCTCGTGCACCACGGTGATGCGGATCCTGCGCTGGATGCCCTGGTGCAGCAGGAACAGTCCGCGGCAGGCCAGCTCGTCGCTGTGCTCCACCACCTGGACACACCACACATACATTACATTCTTCTTCTTTATGTGCCCTGCCAGATCCCCTCAATGTTGGCAAACATGTCCCTTTGCTGTTCGAGCTCAACGCAGCTTCTCCACACTTCAAATGACGGTTCAGTCCCTTATGTTTTCCAGCCAGGACTTCTCTCTCTTACTGGGCCCTCGTTGTCCCTCAATTTTTCCCATAAATACCCCTGACTACTCCATAGTCTAGTGGTAAACGCTTCTTAACGTTAACAATTCATAATTGGATGGGCATGAATTCGATTCCCAGCAGAGCACAAAATAAAGTATAAAAATTCATGGCCTTTACCAAAGACCGATCACAAGAGGTCCACCTATCCAATATTCTTCTCTCGAGTCTTCAATTTGGAAGGTAGGATATACATATTTTTACATTTTTAAAAATATGTACATGGCCAACCTTCCATAACTTTAACACTTAAAAAAGAATTGGATAAATTTTAGAAAAACATGTACTTTCCTTTCATAAAAAAAAATATTATTTAAAAATCATAGCCAATGTAACATTGTAGAGACTCACAGCTGGGACGTATTCCCCGTTGGGCGCCAGCTCACAGATCTCGAACCACACGAGCAGGTCATGCTTGGAGTGCAGGTGGCAGGGGGGTGCAGCGGCGGGCGGAGGTGCCCCCCGGGGGGAGCGCACGGGCTGTGAGATGGGGATGGATGGGGGCAGCATGCGCTTGGGGGGCGTGCGGGCTGACAGAACCAGGTCCTGCTTGGCATCCTGGAAACAACAATATTGAGATTAAGCGATGATCATTAAGTAAAAGAGATTTAAAAAAATTGTTCATCTTTAATCTTCCTGTAGAACGGGTGCCTCCTAAAGACGTTGGCTATGAAGTAAGTGAAATTTTCGACTGATATCCAAAAAGTGCAATTAATTATAGTAGATTTATTTTAAAAAATAATATAGGTATATTACAGGCAATGCCTAGTTCATAAAATATTCTAAATTAAGGTATAATTTAAATTAAAAACCTGGATTAGCTTCACCGATCAAGCCTGCTCTGCACCAGTGTACTGTACAGCAGTCAACACGGAGTAGACGTGACTATCCTACTATTCTGAATGACAAACCCCAACATTTCCAGTGCCTTGACACAAGTCACCTTAATATGGGAACAAAAATTCTCTACATTCTCTCTGCTATGGAATGAATTTTAGGAATTTTCTGAATTTTGAGTCAAAAAAAAAGTTATTTGAAAACAAGATCATCAGAAGAATATGAGGAAGATTTCTAGAAGAAATATTGAAATAATATATCTCACCTTGTGCAGTGGATGTTGCTGGTAGTGACCAAACACCTTGAAGACGATGGGTTGTGTTTTGATGTACTCCATGAATGATTTGGTGACAGGTACGGTAATCTAAAAAAAATATTTATCAATGACAATGGCTCTTCTGGAGAAACAATGATAGAGTTACAATTAATAATCGCACAAAACAATTACAACAGTAAAAATAATGGACTTACATTTTGAACATGGTAAAATCCAAGAGGAGTTCCTTTTCCGGTATTTTTGACTGGCTCTGTTGAGAATGCCTCGTCATGCCGATGGAGGAAACTAAAAACAAAGTATTTGACATAACTAAAATTGCAGAAAAAGTATAAGACCATTAGAGTACTTGATTAGACTGTCATGTCCTAGATGATGTCCCAATCATTCAAGATATTTGGATAGAATATTCCAGTAAAAAAACTTTTGGTCTGGTCTACTTCAATTAGTGCCTGTTGCTTCAAGGTCGAAACTGAGATGATATTCTCTGACACAAGCATTCACATCTGCATTTACTCACACATGCTATCATACTGCTTTTATGAATTTTGAATGTAAAGTGAGATATAGACATCTATCGCCAGATGAGCGAAGCTTTTTCTGTCAAAGACGAAAGCTGATGTAAAAATTATGGTAGGTTTATTTGTTGGTTAATTGTATTTTTGAAGTTGAACGATTGATCTTTAACTATGGGAAAATGTATGAATATACATATATCACAAAGACATTACACCTTGATAGGAAATCTCCGTCAATACAACATCCTAGAGCAGAATAACTAATGGGTATGCAAGAATTCTATTTTAAGATCTGAAGCAATTTAGCAGTAAAGTGAATTAAATGTAGGTATTGATAATTTCTTACTTGAATTGACAGAAAACGTCTGCATATTCAGTTGAGATGCCCTGCGCCTGCAGAACCGTCACCCGGAACGTGAAATCTTTCCCTGCGGACAAATGTTCTGGAAGATCTTCATCCTTGAGCTCGGACGCCACAGAACTGTCCCCTCTGCCACTGTCAGCATCACACTCAAGAGCCAGCTCTATAAAAGCATATCATTCAAATAAGTATTTCATTTCAATACTAATAAGCTGAAAAAACGTTAAACATTAATTAAAATCTGTTTACTCTGTAGGTTGACAATTAAACCAAGCTGCATCTGCAATGGATTCGCAGTAGTCCTGTCATTTGTTTTATTATTCTTGTTAATTATATTCCTCACGCTACTCGTGATCTAGCAACAATCCCACAACAAGTGCCACCCAACGTATGCCATAAGGTTCAGTAACATCTAACATCTTTTGTTTAGAGAAATGAGATGTACACACATGTGAGATGAGTATAAGGATGGTTTGAGCATACCTGTATATTTTTAAAAAGTGGTTGTCAAAAAGATTGCCCTGTTATTTTTGTGAATATATTTTTTTGATAAGAAAACATTAAAAAGTTGAGTGATGTACGTTAGATTTGGCCTATAGTCTAGTGGTTAACGCTCACAAAGGAATGGTGGTGAGTTCAATTCCCAAGGGAATACAATAAAAAACCTAAAATGTGCTCTTTGCTGGGTTAACAAATATGTTTACTTTTACCAAAGACTGGTCCCCAAAGGTCCATCCAGCCTTAGAGCAACTGGGTCTTGCTAAAGTATTGACAATTTGCTCTTCACTTTCTAATATAATACAAATATCCTAATATACTTGGAGAAACTTGCCTTCAATCTTCAAGGAGTCTTGTCCCTCGACGAACCTCTCCTCCAAGTTGTGCATGTTGTTCTTCTCATTCTGGTTCAGCAGCTGGCTGATGTGCTTCTTGGGCTTGGGGTTCATGTCCTCGTCAAAGGCAATCTTGGCCGACTGCTTGACGCCGTTCACAAAGTCGGCATTCTCCTCTTCCACCACGGCTTGCACGGCAACTCGCAGGTAGCCCTTCACGTCGCCTTTCTCATTCACTATGGCAACTTTGTGAATCAGGGGAACTGGGTACAGCAGGTTGGACAGATATATGAAGCATCTGTAAACAAATATAACACATTTGAACTTGATTCTTAAGAGTTAGGATCATGGTGTATATAAAAAGGTGAGAAATCACACAATTAAAAGCTATAGCAATTGCTGATTGTCTGTGTGTCCCACAATCATAGTTTTTACTCTTCGCAGCTCCTGAGCAAAAGAGGAAACAACTGATCTTTGTTATCATGTCAGCGTTAAGACCCTGAGGATCAATTCGCTAATCTCAACTAGCGTATTTGAAATAAAAAAACAATTGTTTCAATGCCACACAGCTTTGACCCTGGTTCAACAGACATATTGGGTAATTATCAATTAATTCATTTTAATAAAAAATAATGAACTAATAATTAATTCATGATGTTAATACCTGTTTCTCACAAGGAAAAATCGGTTGGTGAATTGCATTTCTCCTCACAAATTTATTAAAAAAATATGGCGTGGACCAATGGGTGTGTAGCATTTGGTATGCAACTCCTTTGGGGACAATGCAATAAGAAGTTCTACCATATTCTTATTACATAAAATTACAAAATAAAGAGTACAACATATTATGCAAGTATCAAATGATAATATACCTGCCCACCATCCTGAACCAGGGAAACCTGTCATAGAAGGGGTCCCCGCCCGTGAGAGACTCCACATTGTAGTCGGGAGACGTGGGGGACAGCTCTGCCTCGTTGTGGTACATCTCCCGCATCAGCTCCAGGCGCTGTCTGCAATAGACGAAACAACATACACTTTAAAGAATGCTTTACAACATACACAAAGGGAATATGGAAGTCCAAAGACCTACACCTGTTTTGAAAGTTTAAAATGCAAATAAGTGGTTGAGGTTTTAAATGCAAACACCAATCAAAAAATGGTTCACTTTGCCAATGTCACCCCTGTATCAGGGAAGGACGGCAAGAGTTGCAGGGTGTATGTCCATTTGAGATTTGGTTTTTATGTTGTAGGTTCACATGAGGCATATGCAAGTGCGAATTTGTACTTGTTTGGTTGTGAGAATGCATGTAATGTGAATCTCCAATGTAACATATCTTTGCAACTTAGATAAGATAAGATTAAGAATCAGATGCTTTGGATCCAAAATGTGGCATGACTGGTTGCAGAGTGGGTAACTTTACTGATTAGTAATCGGAAGGTAGTGTTTAATCCATTTACTTTCTTTTTGTGCAATATTTATGATTTTGAAGCGGTAAGTAAGTACTTACCGCTTAAGATTAGACTTGGAAAAAGGATTACTTTCTCCGATTTGGAAAGTGATCCTTTTCTTTATTTTTCAATCACAATGAAAATATTAACTACGGAAGTAAATAATCCTGAATCGTTTCAGAGATAAAAAAAATCAAATCAGAGAAGTAAAAAAAAAAAAAAGAACACAGTTAAACAACACAAAAGTATCATTCAAAAAAGCATCTACAAAATATAAAAAAATAAGAAATAACAAAAACAATAAGCTTAACATAAATATCCTTTCAATATGATGTGATTATTTTCATAACTTATCAATATTGAATGGAGTCGGGACATGTGAGGTCACAGGTCTAAGTGGCTGGCAGGAATGTATGCAGCATTTCAAGCGTGGCCAGGCAGCAATTTTACAACAAGATAAGATATTAATTTATGGTAAAAAATTGTCTATGCACGGTCTTTTGAATTTAAAATCATTTCAAATCAGGATATTTGTTTTGTAATCGACTCGGAACATTTTTTAATTTTGAACCTTTTTGTCATCCAGCAAACGTCAGTCTTGCATGGGACTGCCGTTCTTAGCAACCAATAACAAAATACTTGTTTGTTCTTTCCCTAGCAACCCGGTCAAGTGATGACACTCGACCGGGTAAGCAACCAAAAAATATTGGTATTTGGTAATCAACAATTTCTATTATCTTTGATAGATTTCGATTCAACAGATGATATTAAAAGTATTTTGATTAATAAATCAACTAAAATTAAATGTTATTTCCAAATAAAAAAATAAAAAATAAACACGGAATAATTAAAAGTCAGACATGGAATATAAATGAAATGTTAGGATTTCTAAAAGCAAAGCAAGATCAAGAATGATATTTCTTTATGAGGTGTAGAGTCTTAATAAAGGACACAAAAAGTGAAAGACAAAAGCCAATCAAAACAGTCCCCTGAGAGTAAAAATTGCGGAAATACCAGGTGGATTTAAAAAGACGAGAAATCTCGTATAAAGCGCAACGGTGATCATGGATTGCCTGATTTTCACAATCATAGTTTGCTGTACCAGAGTATCGTTCGCAGGTTCTGAGCAAAAGGGGAAACAGCTGATCTTAAATTATTGTCTGGTTGAGATGAGTAAATGCGGGTGCATTAGTAGTTGGATGTGTGTCTGCCATGTTTCATAGTGTACTCACATCCCACACTCACCTACTGAACGAGGTTTATGACCAGTCACGGATGTGCTTTAAGTCTCAAGCAATTTAAAGAACATTTAATACTTCAAAACTCTGAAATGTTTTAAGTTAATATAACGAATAATACTTTGCAATTTTGACACAACCACAATTGTCAAATAGGCCGCAAAACAAACAAAAAATACAGCCACAGAAATAGTCGCAAATTAAAACATGTTAAGACAAGAAACACTTGGTTATTGGCGGCAAAATAAGACTAAGCTCTCCATGAGTCGGTACAGAGAAGGCGTTTGAAGCAGACAAGCTGATCGTGGTCTTTGTGACAAACCTCGACGGCAAGAGGTTAGCGAGGGACAGTCTGGTGTGGTGGGCGCAGGCAGAGAGGCACTGGAGGAGCTCCGAGGGGGGCGGGGCCTCCCCCTGCCCCTCCCCCACCCCCGCCTCCAACACCATTTCCCCCCCGACGCTCTCATTCATGTTGTATATCTGACGCATCAGTTCGAGACGGTGGCTACAAAAGTACAGGATCTCTGAGCAATCTCACAACAGCGGCAAAGAGATCGGAGCAAATGCACCCGAAGCCATTTTCTTTCCATCCATCAGGATTGCCTGATGTTGCTTATTTTTTTTATTTTTTTTATAAATTTTCCTTTATTATCTTAATATTTACATGTTGGTTTCTTAAACCCTTAAATTTCAAACCATGAAATGTGTTTCAAGGTCAATTTGAAACAATGGTTGTGTTATTTACATAATTCTATTCCTCAGTGGTTATGGCTCAATTAAAAAGTAAAGCCTTACTGGATTACCCAGTTACTTTGTGGATATTCAGGATAGGTTTGAGTCCCATCAGGCATCTTGAATATAGTTTTTAAGATATGTCACTGATAAACTTCATGATGGGCACCAAAAATTGTTTTAATGCTTTTTGAGTTGTGTTTGAAGTACCTACTCATAATAAAATAATCAGTAACAAGCAATCCTAAAAAATGAACGGAACTTTGAACGAAAACAATACAATATGTTATCATAAGGGATGAATTCAGCCTTCAAATGCATGAAATGAAATAATTTTCAGCAAATTAATATAAGCTGCACAAATCATAATGATTATTGAGATGAACTATGTAATGAACTTTTAATAATAAACAACAACAAAATGTGTTTAAAAAAAAATGGACTTAGAACATTCAAAATTCCTCAGCTATGTGACATCACACATAGTACCTAAATTAAAAATTGGATTCCTGAAAATCGGGTTTTTTTTAAATATTTTACAGCATCTGATTTTAGCTCGGGTGTCAAAGAGAACTCTAACAATTTATTATTTCATGTAAACTATCTAATTTTAAGCTTCTAACCTCAAAACCCGTTTGAATAATCTGTCGGTTCAAACAGTTTTGTATGGATGAGAGCACCAGCGCCTCTGTCAGTCAGATTTGTAACTAACCGAGACAAGTGGCATCAAATTATTTCCCGCCTTTTGAAATGTTTCGAGTCCATTCTTTCTCAATCCTACATCCCAAATTGAACCTTAGCCTCTCAAATGTAAAACAAATTTACTGTCCTCATTCAATTTCTAATTCATTTCTCTACACAAAAAAGAAATCAATCAAACTCACCGAAGTTTCTCAAGAGTCCAATAGTGTGTCGCTCCATTCTTGGTGTCCGTTACTTCGACAGCGACGCAGGTAGGAGGATAAGGCCTTCCGTACTCGTCATCGTCGTCCCTAGTGGTAGCATTGGCGGTAAACTCGGGAGGCAGCGGAGAGTACAGGGTGTCTGTGAGCAGCGTGAACTGGAACTGGACTTTCTTCTTCAGCTCCACGGAGATAGCATTGGCCTCCTTGAGGAAGATGGCATTGCCCCACAGGTCGTCGCGCAGGGACGTGAACTGATGGTACTTCCACTTGCGGAAGGCCCACGCGGCTAGACCAGCTTCGCGAGCTGACCAGCATTCGGTTTCGAATAGCGGGTTGACTGTAAATATTAAACATTTAAAATTAGAATTGAAGTTATTCAACAAATCTTTTTGATGTAATAGAAATGAGGGGTATTGTTATAAGCCATTTTCGTGGACAAGATGGATTTTCCTCACTTTTTGCAGAACAAGGATGTCTCCTGATATTCAGGAAAAAATTTAATTAAAAAAACGAATGGTCCAAGAAATTCATTAAGAATTAGAACAACTTTCATAATACATAGAATCAACATTATTGTTGACGTTTTGTTAATGTTGTAAGCAACATCTCCAGGAGAAACCATTGTTGTTATGGTCATCCTTAATCGCCACACAACAAGGGTCTCTCCTAGAAACGTTGGCTAAGATGCCAGTGAAATGTTGAGAATAATGAAAATTGACATATAATGGTTTGAAAGTTTCCAAAATGATAAATAATTTTAATTTGTGATATTAATAGAATCATTTGACTGCATTATAGGTACCAAACATTTATAAACTTGTGCTCTAGAATTCCTTACCAAATATGTCTTCTTCGTTATGGAAGTCCTCAGGAGTGTATGAGCTGTACATCGACATGGTGACACTCTGTTCTTCAACTTGACGCTGGAGAGCATCAATTCTGGCCTCGTAATTCTACAAAAACATGCAATGTTTATTATTCAATATTCATTAATGCTATTTTAATTGATGAGGACTGTTTTTTCTGTGAATCACACTTCAAGAGCACTCTGCATGCTTGTCGATGACAATTTTTTGACAAAAATGTTTTCTGGTAATGCGTTTCTATAAACGATTCCAATTATTTAGGGAACAAACCGAAAAAGATTGGGAACCTCTGACGTACACCATTATCTATAAGTTCTTAATCAAAATTGTGCCATCAAGCTATGAGCTTAGTTGCACAATGTTGATGGAGGAAAAAGAATGTGGGATCATGTCCTACCTTTCTCTGTTCTTCAAACTCCTGATCCGCCTGCTCCTTCTCCTTCCTGAACTGCTCCTCCAGGGCGCACAGCCTCTTCTGCATCTCCGCCTTGAGGTCGATGCCCTGCTTCTCCAGCAACTCACACTGGGCGTAGTTCCAGTCCACAGTCTCTCCAGATGCTGGAAGAAAAATGAATAATAATAATATTAGGATGCTTTATTTGGTGAGCGCTGTTTTTGTGTGAATCACACCTCAACTACCCTCTGCGAGCTTGGTCGTTGCTATAGAAAGCGCCGATTCTCAAGCAAGAACCACTTGTTGTAAGGCTGGATGGACCTTTGGTGACTGGTCTTTCGTAAAGGTATATTTATTTTTCAACCCAGCGAAGAGCATATTTGAAAATAAAAATGGTATGTTTATTTGTGGGATTCGAACCCACAACCTTCGATTTACGAGTCCGAAGCTCTAACCACTAAACTACGGACAGATGCTTTGTTCATTCACCTACTCTCCGCAGAACTCTTGACCATATTTAAACATAGAATTTATTCAACTAATTTTACGAGAAGTAAGTAGGTAGAGTCCAAATAGAAAAAGTTGAGTGAACTTAAAAATTAAAAATTGGTTGCACTCGACACATCCAACCGTGGCAAAAATTAACACTATGTGTGTAGCTTAGTAACGTTTAACGTAGCGTAGACTTACCAAGTGCATCTTGTGGGCTCTGCTTCTCCCTCCTCTCTCTGGCCTGCTCGGGATGAGTGAATCTGAACACGTGATTCTTTCCCAGGATAACCCTGGATCCTGTCTTCAGGATTATCGGTTCCGTTACCTAGAAAGTAACAACAAATCTCAGTAATCAAAGCTGCAAAGATGTGTGAAGATTCAAAGTCAGATCTCAAATTTGTGAGTTGTGGAATTATACATATTGATGATTGAAGACATTACTGAAATCTGAACAGAAAATTAGCACGGTTAAAGGAATGAGCTCTGTGTAAATAAATTGAAAAATATAATACCTGAAGATGATGCAAGTCAAAAATGTTCGTAATTTTATTTGAATTAAATTAATAAATTGTGAAAAAAAACAGTGTTTTCATTGAAATTTGATTATTAAAAATATTAATAATCAATTGGTTTGGACATTTGGAGAGAATGAATGAGGAAAGAATGACGAAGAAAGTATATGCTGCAAGAATTGATGGATGTCGTGGAAGAGGAAGACCGAGAAAGGTATGGATGGACCAAATTTTCGAAATAGCGAGTGAATGGGATATCCAGAGTCATAATAAAAGGAGAGCTTGTATGAAAAAAGTTATGACTCTGGATGAAATGAAAGAAGTATGCAAGGACAGGAAGAAGTGGCGGCTAATCTGCAATGCTGATTTGTAATGTTGGTTTATTAGCTTGCTACATTTTTTGCATAAGACATTTTTGACTTTTTTTGTATAGATTTATTTTTAAGGTTTTGTTGTTTTCTTATACTTAAATGTTATTTATTACTCGTATTCCTTGACTTATGGGTTGGTATGAGGTTGAGCACCCATACTGTAAAAAATGGTTCACTTTGCCAATGTCACCCCTGTTTCAGGGAATGTCAGCAAAAGTTGCAGGGCTTATGTTCATTTGAGGTTTGGATTTTATTTGTAAGTACACAATCAGCATTTGTAAGCGCGAACTACACGTGTTTGTTTGTGGGCATACATCTGAGAGCTTTGAATGAATATATCCTTGCAACTTAGTTTATAGATTATAGATTATAGAATTGAAAAATAAGTTAGGTATCAAATCAATTTTGTGCCACGTCAATGATTTAACATTTTAACTTACTAGCAAGTATACTTGCTGGATACTTGAAGCAAGGTGGATTTAAAAAGGAGAGAAAACTAGCAAAAGTTTGATAGCGATCTTTGAGTGACTGCGTGTCCCTGCATAGTTTCCTTTTTCAAGAACGCTCGCAGCACCCTTACAGCACCGGCAGTGGTATTTTTTTATCTCTTGTCATTAAGCTTTAGGTACATATTTTTCATACAGCAACACTATCTCAACTAGCTTGTTTATGAATATTCAATTGTATTTTCACAGAGTAATAATGTAATGTGGCATACGTTGTGAAGGGAACTACACATAATATGAGCTTCATTGTTATGTAAAACTTTGCCATGATATTCCAATCTGTATATTTACGCATCTGTAAGGCCCATTATTTTTAACGTTAGCATAGCAACTTTTAAACTGAATCATAAGGACTCATATAGGTATGTCAATCGTGTGCGGATTTTTTTAATCAGTTTAAAGTCATTTATGCTAACATTGAAAATACCGGGTCTAAGACCAGTAGATGTTTTACCTCTCTCCCGTTTACATATATGAGCGCTGAGTGATGTGGCACGAGGCAGATGACGCCATCTGTGTTTTCAAACAGACAGTGCTCGCTGAGGATGTGCGAGCCACACAGCTGGATGTCCTGGGGGACATTGGCCTCTGATGTGCCTAGGCGAGTGATGCCTGGAACAGAATGCAAGGACATTCATCAATAATGGTGCTGCAATAATAATAACAATAATATTAGGATGATGCGCTGGTTTTGTGTGAACAACACCTCAAAAGCCCTCTGTATGCTTGGTTGTTGCTATAGAAAGCGCCAATTCTCAAGCACGACTCATTGCTGTAAGGCTGAATGGACCTTTGGTGGCCGTTCTTTGGTAAAAGGTAAATTAATTTTTCATTATTTTTCAACCCAGCGAAGAGCATATATGAAAATTTAATGGGATATTTTTTGTGCTCCGCCAGCGGGATTCGAACCCACAACCTTCCATTTACGAGTCTGAACCACTAGACTATGGACCGATCCAAATTTGATGCTATGATATGATTGAGTCGTGTAAGGAGATGTTACCAAGAGCATATTTAAACAGGTTATCCATAGTCGAATCTTTAAACTGGCTGGACAATAAATAAGCTATCAGTAATTTATCATTAGCCGATGATATTGTTTGTTAACTCAAGGTCAAAGCTATTGTTAAGAGAGCCTGACAGTATTCAAACTAGCATTTTTTTATATTTCATTTTTGAACATTTTCATTTTTATATTTTCATGATTTATTACTCTACTTATACAAAAGTATTGGCAATCATCCGTAAAGGGATAAAGATCTAAGCTGTAGATAGGATGCCATGCTTACCATCCTTGATGTAGTACAAGAGGCACTCCGAGAGGTTGGGATCCTCGTTCAGGTTGACCAAATGCGGAGTTTTCTTGGGAGAGAACACACCCACAGTGACTCCTTCTTTCACGGCCACTCCCATCTCTGCAAACACGGCCTCCCTCTGTATCCTGATGGCCTCCGTACGCTTCAACTTCTCCTCCCAGGTCTCATTCAGTTCTGAAACATAATTAGATGTTGTTACAACAATGATGGACAGAGAAGAGTACAAATGTTGCTCGATCGAAGTTCTCCAGTCAATGGTTTGTACTATATTTGTTTTTAACTTATTTTGCAAACATGCCAAACAACTGAAACAACGTTTGAACTGCTTCTTTGGCTGCCCCTGTAAAGCGTTGAGCAATAATCAATCCGAGACATCACAAACGCGCTTACCAGTGTCTTGATCGCATCAGACGGTAGACACTTTCTGATTGCCTTTATTTGGCGTAATGAAGAGAAGGAGGAAGCTATCGTGGCATCTATTTGTTTTTCCATCATCAGGATCCGATCCAGTAAGACTTCTAAGGGCCGGTCTTATAAACATCCGTTAGTTCAATGTCGTACCAAATTTACCGAAATATAATACAAACGTCACAATTTTCGTCTTATAAGAATCCGTTTGTTTTATTTCCGTAAAAGTTACCGACAGATCTAACCGACGGCCGACCCATCGATTAATGGCAGATACCGGCCGGTTAGTTAAGGTTTGAGGTTAGGTCAGCTGTCAAAGAATTGTTTCTTTGCGGTGAGTTTTGCGTGTCATTGGACTACTATGCTCTATCCTGTTGAAGATAATTTCTTCCGAAAGTGATAGATAATGCATTAAAATTGCGCTGTCTTAGTCGTTTTCGTATTTGTCAAAAGCAACTTTAGGTTATGTTTCGTCTTTGACAGCAAACGGATGACGTATGTTCATGAATGCACGCAAAAAATCATTGAAAATACGAGTGCATTATTGAGAACTAACGGACGGTTAAAAAAGCTTTATAGGACGACCATCGGTAAGATCAGTCCGTAAACGTCCATCCGTTAGTAACTTGCCGAGATACTTACGGATATTTGGTCTCTCGTTTATAAGACCGGCCCTAAAAGTCTCTCCAAATCAGAAGGCTGGATCAACTCACTTCTTGTGGAAAGTGGTACTTCATACACCAATAGATGGTCCCGGATAGATGTGGTCGCCAATAGTATCTCCAAAAAATAGCTATATAACTATATCACAATATGTCACTGATTTCCTAGAACATATGATTTGACTAACCTGCTATCAGTTTTTCAGAAGCCTGCAGCTGATCAACCGCTTCTTCAGCAATTGTGGTCCCAGCACGAGTTAGCTTAGGAGTACCAATGTCAGATCCACTGATGCAGCGCTCCCTGTGTCCTGGATTGTTCTCTTCATCCCCTGAAAGTTGAACAAAATTAATATGTGCACACAAACATTGAAGCTTTGTTCTTTTTAATGGATCACAATTTCTTTATGTTTTAAAACCTTGATATCAGGAAAACCAAAGGACGAAAATGGAACAGAAATATTTTTAAATAAAGTTGGAATATTCTTAATGTCACAGAGGGCTGCTTTTCTGGATCTGCTGCCTTGATGAGCTAAAATAGATGTTTCAGCTCATCAACAGGTCCCGAAAAGCAACCCTCCAAGGTCAACCACCGGACGTATAAACCAAAAACTTCTATTCAAAATGTCCCTTGGTTCGGGTGCCTCCACAGATCCAGGTGACTAGAATCTTTGGCAACTTTAACCATAACCAGCCCAGAAGGTTGACATCCCTTTTTTTTTTGGCTTTTTAGTTCCGACTCCAACTAATCTAATCTAATCTAATCTAAGTTGCAAAGATATGTTACATTGGAGATTCACATTACATGCATTCCCACAACCAGACACGTACAAGTTCGCGCTTGCACGTGCCTCATGTGAGCCTACAACATAAAAACCAATCTCAAATGGACATACACCCTGCAACTCTTGCCGTCCTTCCCTGTAACAGGGGTGACATTGGCAAAGTGAACCAATTTTACAGCATGGGTGGTCAGCCGCATACCAACCTATAAGTCAAGGAAAGTCAACTTATTAGTTAATTAGGGTTAAAATTAAATACATACATATGTATGTATTAAAGTTAGATACATTGTGCATACTTCAAATTAAGATGAAAATAATGCACCTTTTTGCCACATTGCGGGGCTCATTTTTGTTTTGGTTATCAAAGGTATTGAAATGGAACATGGAAAGGTTATTTTATATTTAAAAAAATATTTTTTGAATTTTACTCTTAGTGAAGACACAATATTTAAAGCATCAATATATAAGAAATACATTGATTTATTATTATTATTGGAAGCCTTTACATAAAATAAAACAAAAGCATAAGAATATTCTATGGATTCCTAAGAGAGCAATGTCAAAATATGCCAATATTTGAGATCATCATGCTATCTTTGAAATGATAAAAATAAAATTAACTATATCATTTTTTACTGCACAAAGGTATGGACTCTGTTTTTTAGTATAAGGTACATAAATTTAAGTAATAAAAAAGTTAATTTCTTTCTTCAATTAAAAAAAGCTTTTCTGTGTTTTCAAAAGATGTCAGTGAAAAAAAAATATACATGAATAAACAAAGTCACTTTAGGCTAACCATTTTTCAAAGTACATACAGATTTGTTTGTGGATGTTTTTTCATTTGTCAGATTCCAAATATTTTTTTCTTCTCGTTTATATTTTTAAAAAGCCATATTAGATTGTTCTAGACTAGATTAGTCAATAAAAATTGGCATCGCTTTCTTAGGAAACCCAAGCTTAAGACATTGTTCATAAAAATTAAAATAAAATTTAGGAAGTATGTATTTGTGTAGTATTAACAAGAGATATAAACAATTAAAGCAGTTTGAAGATAAGAAAGGTACAGAAAGGTTTTTTGAATGAGCTTTTTTATGTCAAAAACACTGGGAACCGTTCCTTAATGCTGTGTTGATATAATATTATTCATGCTATTGAAGTATCATGCTTAATAATGGGCACGTGACATTTAAAAACCCCAAAGAAGAACTATGTGGTAAAATGATGAAAAGATTATTCCCTAAATTTAGGGAAAGGGTTTAATTTTACAGCACTAACTGTGATTCTATTTTTGAAATTTGCCAGGTGTTTCTGAAATTTATCATAGACTAGAGATGTACTTATGGCATCTGGAGATAAAACGAGTGATGTATTTTTCGTCTTTTCATCGTTGTCTTTTCAAAACAATGTCAGCAAGTCCATTATTGCAAAATATTATGGTAACAATAGTCAATGGTGTCGCTTAAATTTGAATATTGATTTGAAGAAATCAGCAAATTTTCTTTGGTTTTAGGACCAAAAAAAAGCACAAAAGTTGGCATTATATTTTTGTAATCCCTCTTGCATCACCATTGCTATAGGCAAAAAAAACATTTATGTAAGTAGGTAAAAAGAAATGTAAAATAAATAGATGAAAAAAAATCTTCACAGAGAAAGATAAAAAGATGCGAAGATGAGCTTAAGGATATGTAGAAAGGAAACATGAAAAAAAACAACAAAAATACAAATTTGACATTTCACAATAACGCAAATAATGATATATTATGTTTTAGCCGTTCCAATAGAAAATGTAGACTATTTTTATGTGATAAAAATCCAAGGATACATTTCTGGTGGTTTGTTTAAATTAAGTCCGATTTATTTTTAAATCCTAGACGGAAAGTTCATTTAAATTTTGTGTTTATCGTAATGTATCCTTGCAGATGATATATATGTATAAGATAATAATATTACGTATATATGTATACTAAGACCGCAAAAGAAAGTGTCAGCATATATTAAGACCGTTTTGAACAGTTTACTTACTATTATCCTCTCTCTTTTCATAAACGACTTTGCCATCTGGCCCTATAAGACACATAACAACGTATTAACATTATTGCTAATTAAAACTATTTTTATTTACATGGAAACTGAGGAATTTCTGGTTTTAAATTGTCATTTACAGCATTAAAAATGAAGATTACATTTTACACACTATAATATTTTGTATTGTCTTTTTACACACCGTGCTATGAGGTTAGTGAAGTTAAAAAAATACTCGTACCTACTGGTTCATGACAATATTATATTGTATTTAAGTAGTAATTTGAAATGATGTTTGATTTATAAAAAGTATAATATTTACATTTTACAAATAAATTCTTGGATTATCTTTTCACAAACCGTTTCCAAAGTTATTTAAATTGTGAAAATAATACAAAAATTAAATTATTTACAACCCGTTACCTATCCTATAAACATCAAAATTATTTTTTACAACATTTAAGAAAAAACTTTGAAATTAAAAAAAAGTAATTTGCATTTTACACATATACAGTTTAGTGTTGTCATTTTACACACACAGTTTTCAGAAATGCGTTTTAGGTTATTTTGATAATTTTACCTTCTTGCACGTCGATGCCTTCTGCCTTAAGCAGCTCCCTCAGCTTCATGATCTCCTCCTTGAGCTCGCGGATGAGCTTAGCGTTGGCGTCCTCGTTAACAATGGCCTTGCACACAATCTGCTTGGCTCTGTCAGCATACCTACACAGAGCATCAAGACAAATCAATCAATATCGAAATCTAAGCTGCAAAGATATGTATCATTTGAGATTCATATTAAATGCATTCCCACAAGCAGACATGCATAATTTCGCGCTTACACATGCTGCATGTGGACCTACAATATAAAAAACCCAATCTCAAATGAACATAAGCCCTGCAACTCTTACCGACCTTCCCTGAAGCAGGGGTGACATTGGCAAAGTGAACTCTTTAATAGCTTAAGTCCCTTTTCACACAATCTGGTCCGGAGCTAGATCGGAAGTCCCCTAGTTTTATGGGGATATAGGTTTGCTTCAACACAATGTGCGTGATTTCTCCAGCAGTCCCATACATTTTGAGAAAATATCCGGATTAAAACGGACCATGTGAAAATAAGGTAATGGTTAAGCAAGAGGCATGGATCTTAGAATCAATTTTAAACTTTCATGATTTCTTTTAACTCTAAGTAGGTAGGGGAAAGGTGGGATACTTGATCCCAAGGGATACTTGATCCCCATTCGATTTTGGCGCTCCTAGGTATTTTATCACTGTTCTGTTGGCACCATTGGGTAGCGACCATAATGTTACCTTTGTTTTGTCAAATGACCGTTACCTCTGAAGAAGCGCAAACAAATAATTAACATTTTTCGATTTTGTGAGGTTCAGACTTTTTTTTACGCGTGCAAGGTGAGTTTTATACATTTTCATTTGTGTACTTTATGATTATTCTACCTATATCGGTGAAATGTATGTGCTTTTAGCTACAAAATACCATAACATCAATTTAGAAATGCAAACTCTTCTTACCTAAATTTTTCACTTTTTGAAAAAATGACAACTGGGGGATACTTGATCCCTAGAAGTGGGGGGATACTTGATCCTGGGATCAAGTATCCCACTTCAAGTTAATTTTGAAGTCCACGCTTGAAATAATTAATTTTATTCACGTTTATTCTTTCAAATGCCGTGTAAGTACATAGCAAAAGAGGGAGCCAGAAAAAGAGAATTCCACGGGATCCTCAGCAAGCTGAAGCAGCTGTGAATGCTGTGAGAAATGGGGGGAGTTTTTAAGTGATCGATAGGCAGTTTGGCATGAATGTCATGCCTTCCAGATAGCAGCAGTGACTCTGATTTCCTTTCACATGATAAAGAACTTATTGACGACACCGAATCAAAGCCTGAAGACAAAGTTTTAGTCAAGTTAAGTCAGTTTGGCCAAAAAAACAGTCAAGTGTTTTGTTGGAAAAGTTTTGACTCAAAAGGAAAGTACTTTCAAAGTGAAATTTTTGAGAAGAAAGGATCTAGTGGGCAGTTGTTTCACTTTTTCAACAGTAGAAGACATTAGCGTAGTCAGAAGCGCAGACATACAAAAGCTGCCACAGCCGTGCGGCAGACAGCTGGTATTATCAACTTTAAACAAAAATTTCTTGCAAATGCTTAGTAAATTTTAGTTTTTACTCAATAAAGAAGTTTATTTTGATTTATATCATATTTTTTTTTAATTTCCCTTAATAATTGGCTATAATTACTAATGCTATCTTTATGGGTGGGATACTTGATCCCGGGGATCAAGTATCCCTCATGGGGGGATCAAGTATCCCTCATGGATAGGGATACTTGATCCTTGGGAGTTTTTTACAAGAACTGATGTAGTACATTGGATCTTCACGAAAGTAGTTTTATTTGGATGCCAAGTGGTAGGCGATGAACCAAATTATGAACATGGAGCAAAAAAATAACAAAATAACTTCAAGGGTCTGAGATAATGGATGAAAACTAAAACAGGGATCAAGTATCCCACCTTTCCCCTACTTCTTAAATAAAATGAATGACTATTCTTCTTGGAAACTAAAAACTCTCATATCCAATGATACGAACAGCAAGAGATTTGCCTTACAAGTAAAATCAAATCCATGAATTTTTTCCTGGTTTATTTGTGCAGATTCCATTAACTGATTTGAATATGAAACAGAAATCGATTCTAATTATAGTTTGATTATAATTTACGATGAAGGTGTGTATAAAAGGTGTGTAGGCTAGACAGCTTTGATTGATGGCCATGTGTCCCTCTTTAAAAGGTGCTAGTGCCCATTGATCCTTGCCATAATAGCAAGAATCATTTGTTTCCCCTTTTGCATAGGCGCAACAATCTTTGTTGGTACGGCAAACTATGATCGTGAGACTCGCAGGCAATCAAGATTACCATGGTACTTTATACAAGATATCTCACATTTTTATATCCACCTTGCTTCTGTCTAACTCAATAAACTACATAACAAGTAAATGGCAAGAAAAATAGTTTATTTACCGCAGAGTACTGAGAGTCTCATCGTAGTTGATGTCAGCGGGTGAAATGGCAGCAATCATGGCGGTCTTGGAGTTCCCCCCAAGGTTCTCACGCAGCAGCCAAGTCAGCACCGAGTCACGGTAAGGAATAAAGTCCGCCTTCTTGGATTTCTTGCTCTTAGATGCCTGTTACAAATAGATATACATTTAAATTATTTTGGTTTCGGTTTATTTTACATTAAAACACACCGTATTTTGCTCAAACCCTTCAGTAAAACCACTTGCTTAAGGTCACTTATCAGCTATAAAGACAAAAAAGTGGACAAATAATAATTTGGCTTTATTAAAGTAGCATTAGTGTAAAAGAACATTGATATGATGGTACCTATATAAGGCATACCGAAGCAGTTTGAATTGAAATTTGACAGAATCTTTGTTTTCAGCAATGATGTCTAAATTATTGGCTAGAAAATCTTATATGTAAAGACGAGTGGGACTTGGTCATATGTAAGTAAAGTGCAACAAAAAATGGAACAATGAAAATGTGTTAGAAATCAAAATCTGCTACAATGAAAATGACTCATATCGTTATCATATGAAGTCCTGGTGGATTATCTAATGGAAACCAAAATCACATAAACTGGAACCAAAGCTTAATTATTTTTCACTTACCGACTAAGGGTGGGTCCAGGAGAGGAATGGAAAAATGATAAAAATAAATTTAAATTGACATCACAATGCAAAGAACTACAGTATGGAGTTTCTAACACCAAAATGAAGAATTGTAATCAATATGTGTGTTTAAAATGTTCATAATTTGTGTTCAAATTAGTTGTTTACCAATATACTATGGCCTAGGAGTGTCTTTTAAGTAAGTAGGTCATTGACATATACCTTATACCTATGAAGTAGGTATACTATAATGATGTCAAAAAATATAGGTTTATTGATGAAAATCTAAACTAATCTAAATAAAAATTGATTGTGCTTTTTAGAAATAATGAGTGTCCAGTACCCCAATTATAAAACATTGTGTACCTAAACTCACCTCAACTGGGTAAATAAAAAATGTATGGAATATTTGATGGCACTCCTAGAGAGTGATTTAGTTTTTATAAAAGAAAATGATTTATGCAATCACAGTGAGTTTACGCAATGTTTTATAGTAGGAGCACATATATTGTATCCTAAGTGATTTTCATGTCATTTTAGTCAACTAGTTTCTATCAGTGCTTAATTTGATACGAGAAAAAGGATCCATGCTATTTCAAAATAAAGTCCACCCTATGATCACCTGTCAAATTTGAAAAATGAATTTGGTGCTGTAAAATTACACTTTTTCCCCAATTTTAGGGAAATTTTCCCAGATTTTTAAATTTAACAAAAACAGAAAAGAAATGGAATTCTAAATAGAGGGAACCACAAAACTTACAATTTCAGCCAGGGCTGAAATGACCTTTCCCAGGGTGGTCAATGATTTGTTGATGTTGGCTCCTTCCTTGAGACGAGTTCCTTTGGCTCCGGTGGAATCAGCTCTCTCCGAGCCAGCCAAATCCACGAGAGAAATCTTAGAGACCTGTTTAATAAAAAAAAACATGTACAGTCAATCAGTTAAATGGTTGTTTCATCAATATATTGGCAAATAGTCAAAAGAGTGTTTCATCAAAAATTCATAATTTTTCAAAAGGTAGTACCTATTCAACTATAAAATTTCACCATCATGAGCTCGACACACCTGGGTGGGTTTGGCTGAATCCAGGATTTTTCTCCACTCAAAAAAAATTATCATTGCATCAAAAAATTGGCTGAATCTTCAATGATCATTCCATCAAATAATTGGTCTCGTGTTCATTAGATTATTTCAAATGTGCCTCCACTTATTTTCGTCCTAGCATACTTTTTGATCTTTTTCACATTCATCACTCTCGTTGTTTATACTTTTCTTTTTTCTGATTCTACAGATTTCCATTCATTCATTCTTTCATGTTTCACAATCGCATGCTTTCAACATTCATTTTTCACCCATTTTTCTAAGGGTCTATAAAAAGATGTGTCCTTTTCTTTTTTAATAAGTAAAGAGGATGTTTTACCTGCGGTGTCAACGCAGATGCAGTCAAAGCGGACATACATAGCTGGAGACCAAAGGTGATGGACAGATGAGAGTGGAAGAGAGTCTTGGATTCAGTCAGGGCCCACCTAAGGCTGTCGAGCTCATGATGAAGATGATGGTTTTAGAGTTTACCTTCTCAGAGAGCAGATCTGTGGTTATGTCATGTCGCTGCTGGGTGAAGAAAATTGTGAAGACAGCGTGGGATCGACTGGATGTCTCATTCATGTTGGTAGCCGCTACAGTTCTGTGGAAACAATAAAACAATACATTGATATGATGTAGGTTCCTTGTTGTTAATATTGGGCTTCAGAAATCAAACAGGCGTGCAATCAAAATATTCCAAATTTGATAAAAAGCCAAACAAATCAATGTTAAATGTGTGTCCAAAGTGAATGAATCTTTGGTTTTAATTACAATCCTAGGATTGGTTTCCAGCAAAGTTCATCCATCCGTTTTACCATTTCTCCTAATCATTTTGAGCTCCTCAAAGGAGGAACAGCACATATCAAGATTGGTTCATGGGATGCCACTTGGTCTTTCATGTTGTAGTTTCCTGTTTCTTTCTACACTCTCTCGGCCATAACACCGACTCAAAGATCAAACAAGAAACTACTAATCAGACAAATGATTCAACAAGAGAAAAAGCTAGTATTTAGTGAGTTACCTGGCTTTGTTCCCCTCGTCGATGAGGTCGTGTATATCCTGGTAGCTGGTGACAGCCAGCTTGGACAGGTCCTCCACATAGGGCCCCAGCAAGGGATGCTCCCTCACGCGCAGGTTCCCCTTGTTCTTGGGGTTGAGCAAGTCACGTACACGCTCACAGTATATCTCCATGTATGAAACTTCAACCTGTAAAAGAGTTTTTTTTTGATAAACTAATCAAGAATAAGGGTCATTATAAGTTAAATGTTTTAGAGCCATTGCAAATAAACACAATTTTAAATCAATTTTGTATTATTTTGGAAACTGTTCATGTTCGTGGTTCTTCTTTGTAGAAGAGACACGTCTCCTGACGACGTCGGATATGACTCCGACGGAACGTAGAGAAAATCGTTCTTCTCTTTTGCACGGTCAGTAAAATCCGTTTTTTTCATTCTATAAAATGTCTAACGACCGTAATCATAAAATATCTAATAATTTAAAATCTTTAAATTGTTCATTCACAATAAATTGGCACAAATAAAGAGGCTTTTTCCTATTTTGTAGGTACTGGATGTCACTGCAAAACGTTAATCAACTTTTACGAAGAAGACAACCAGAGTTCCAGACTATAACGTGTTCATATTTTGGGGATTTACATGAGGGGTTACAAATGAGAACTCTTACAGAATATTTCAAGTCCTCGCTGGTGGTCTGCTTGATCCTCCTGAAGAGATCCTTGCAGATCTGAGGAATGATTCCCTCCTGCTCATCTTCCTGCTTCCCCATCATGGTGTACGACTTCCCCGCTCCAGTCTGTCCATAAGCAAAGATGCAAATGTTGTATCCTGAAAAAAAAATCATCCACATTTATTGCATAGTCAATTCGGTAAAATGAATTTCTTTTTGAAGAGAAAAACGAAATGATAAGGTAGCAGCTGTTCTCCTGTCTCAGCAAGCTATTGTGTATCTTTCACACGTTATGGGGAGCAGGACACATAATATTTTTTTGTTATAAATTTGTCAAGAGGAATGTGATTCACAAACCTATTTTTGCCTGGGTAGAAATAGGTCTTAAAATTATTAATAAATAATCCATAATTTTATTATTTTGATGAATCATTACTTCATAATTACCCATCTTTTGAACCTGAGTCAAAGGGCCAAGGCTGGAAGCCTCATCAGCACGGTAATTCTTACCTACCGAGCATCGTCAATATTTGTATGAAAACTAATCAGCTGTTCACTTGCGGCCATCTTGATTGACAGGTCTTCATACAAATACTACCGATATTCGGTATGTAAGAATTATCGTGGTGATGAGACTTCCAGCCCAGGCGGGAATGGAACCGGCGTTATTGTTTTTCAAATACGTCAATATTAGCGAATTGACCTCTCAGCCATAAAGCCGACCATTGATAAAAGTCTTCTAAAAATTTTTCCTAAATGGCAATATTGAAAAGTAGTCACGATGATTGTCATTTTTGATAGAAGTGGCACTGAAAGATGATGAAATGAGAAGTTACCATCAAAAGAATGCTGCAACATCTCCTCCCCAATGTCCTTGTACACCATGATCTGTGAAGAGAAGTCTTCGTCATCTTCCTATAAAGTAAAACATATCCTAACATTAACAAAGGTAATTAAACGCAACTAAGCTGCAGATATAGCACAACTTATTTGCACAAATGTGTTGTCTCAAAAGGAGTCGCATGTGGTATGTACAAACCATTTATTTTCACAGGTAAGGGGAAGTTTACTTTTCAAAAGCCCTGGGTTTGAAGTCTCGATGGTCGTCGGTAGATCTTACCATATCTATTTGAAGATAGAACGGGAAAAAAACATGGTGGTGCCTGAACAGCTGATCGTTGTTCCATATAAAATGGATCAGCTGTTGATACGTCGCCATGTTTTATTTCGTCCTATCTATTTATGGTAAGATCTATCTACGGTCGTCGAGATTTCCACTCCTGACCTAACAAAAGCATTGTACCTACCTTTGGATAAAATTAGATGGTAAAGGTACAATGCATTATGATATGTCTCAGCGTTTGTCTGGAACGGTCAAGTAAAAAAATTATGGAGAACATTTCACCGTCCAAACAGCTGCAGATGAGCAGCCATGTTTTATTGCTTGCTTTCTACCAATATGATTTGAATGAGCATTTCTGAAAATGAGCTGCTCTATAAAAGTAATTTTAACTTCTATCAGAATGTGTAGAATATATGAACAAGGTGAGGTTAGGTTACTCACATTGTGTGACCAGTATGAGAAGTCAAAGTTGAAGCTTTTGATGGCATCTTTGGTTCCCTGCGGTGCTTTAGGGTTGACAATAGCTGGAACAAACAAAAATAACAATTCAGTAAACAATTGTAAGTATTTAAAAACAAATAAAAAATTTAGTCTTGGTATATTGACTCTTTATCATCATTATTGTAATATACTCAGACAAATTTAATTTGGAACTGTTTTCTTGGCGAGCAAACGTCACTTTTGTATGGGATTGCAGTCCTTAGCACAAAATATTTATGAGGCAGTAATGTGGCGAAGAGTGCCATACAAGCCGATTCCCATCGGTTTCCCGTTTGAAATGAGGCAAAAATGATAATGAAGTAGACTGCATGGTTTCAATGGGGAAAAAATACGTATTGTTTCTTTGGTTTTAAATGTATTTTTTTACTTTGTGCCTATATTTTTTAACTACTTTGTTACATCATTTTATTTTTCTTTTTTTTTTCTTTATAAAATAGATTTGTGGAAAGGAAAGCAAACCACCAACCTATTTTGCCTGGCCAGTTGTCTTCATGCGAAAGCAGAAGCTTGTGTGCATGCAACGGCATCTGTTGAACCAGGGTCGAAGTTATCGTCGCGGGATTCGAACCAGCGTTATCCGGTTGATCCCCGCGGCTATAACACCGACCTTTTTTAACACACCGAATTTTAAAAGGGAAGCCGATGGGAACCGGCTTGTATGGCACCCTTAGCCACTGGCAGTATATATATTATAATTAAAGTTGCAAAGATATTTAGCATTTAAAATTCATATTAAATACATACCTACCCATAAGCGCACAAATGTATAAAAATGTGATAGGAATGAGTTGAAAGAGGTATGTAAGAATATGGAAAAATGAAGGCAGATCTGCAGAGGCTCTGGCCACCCCTAGCGGAATGGCGAAAAGTTACAGTTACAGCTCTCCCAAGCTGAGTAAACTGAATTATTTAAAATGCTATTTTCTGGAATTAAGTTCAGCAATAAAGCCTGCAGAGAAAGCAGTAAATTCTCAAGGTGTTTGGTAGCCTCTAGAACATCGGGTGCAAAACCCAATGCAGAAAACTTCACGGCTACACTCAAGCATAGCGTTTGCCAAAATATGTAAGGAAACTAAAGCAGCGCGCCCAGAGAGTGTTTCAGTTTCTTTATATTATAGGTGAACGCTACGGTTGAATGTAGGATTTTATACTTGGGAGTACTGCAGGCGAAGGAATATAAAACACCCAAGCAACAGTAATAAAACTAAGAACTAACCGTGTTATAGCGGAGCGAGTCACGAGTTGACTAGCTTGTTTGAAATAAAAACAACACCCTTTCGAGTCGTGTGAGGTCCTTTGACGAAAGTGCTGACCTTGAGTCAACATTATTAATAAATATCAAATTATTAATTGATTACACATTTTTCGACCCGTACTATCGAGTGTGTGTGTCTTTCCATTGTTTTTCTTTTCTACAAACTGTGTACGCACTCAAGCAATAAACCTTTCTCAATTATCGGTCTCCCTCGCGCCTGTTTACTTCCAATGCAACCGTCTCTTTTCCTCGCGATATCCCACTGACCCGCGCCCCCAGATTCGTATTGTAATTTTTCATATTGTAATGTTATTTTTTGGGTTCGGAAAGTCTCTAAATTAAAACATACAGGTCTTCTTTCAGGATCTTTATTTTCTCTCAAACTCAACTCAAATTTATTTTCACAGTTCAGCACCGCTTACACTCTTCAATCAAAGGCAACTATCTCACTGTCCTGCTGTATCCAACACTGCGCCTTATATACTTCACAGACAGAAGTCTCTAGGGGCTAATTTGCCATCAAACTCCCGAACGTTCTACCGGCTTCAAGAGTACAAAAGGATCATTTCATTTCTAGATTTCTTAAGCCTATAATTATTGCTACCTACGGTGTACACCTATATTAATCTACTTTTGACATAATACTATAATAACTATCACTACCTACGATGTACACCTATATTAATCTACTATTTACATAACAATATATCTTTTGGTAAACGCTATGCTTGAGTAATGAGTTGAAACGCAGAGTTTAGTACTTGGAGTGGGTGAGTTTTCTCCTTATCCACACGGGATCGCTGTGAGCACGTCTCAGGCCTTTTAATATACTTTACGGGATAGACTTGAAATTAAAATAGTGCAGGAAAGTCCATAAAACTTGCTGGAAGAAGAGTTGCCATGGATTTTATGTAGTTTTTTTATGACAAAACTACACCGAACGACTTGTTCTTAGAGACTCGCGTTTATTAAACGAGAAAATTACTTGTAATGTAAACATTGCCTATTAACTTCGTAAATAAAATATCATTAAGGGTAAAACTGAATAACTGACACATTAGGTTACATAGAAGTTACACTATATGTGTAGTTTAGTTGCGTTGCGTTAAGCAAACATGGGTTTCTAAGATAAATGCACCTTTTCCCTACTATCTACGAGAGAAAACACTTCTACAGTCTGAAAATCCTGTACTTACTTCAAACTTTTTCATGATCACTTACATATATTTCCTTGACTTAAAGGTTGGTATGAGGCTGACCACCGATACTGTAAAAAAATGGTTCACCTGTTTCAGCGAAGGTGGGAAAGAGTTGCAGGGATTGTGGTCATTTGAGATTGTGTTTTTATAATGTAAGTCCACATCCGGCATGTGCAAGCGCGAACTTCTACGTGTCTGCTTATGGGAATGCATTTAATATTAATCTTACATGTTATACATATATATTGGCTCCTTGACTTATAGGTTGGTATGAGACTGACCTCCCGTACTGTAAAAAAATGTTCAATAGCCAATATCACTCCTGTTTCAGGGAAGGTCTGCAAGAGTTGTAGGGCTTATGTTCATTTGAGATTGGGTTTTAATATTGTAAGTCCACATGCGGCATGTTTGAGCTCGAACTTACACGTGTCTGTTTGTGGGCGTGCATTAAATGTAAGCTTTAAATTATCAATATATCTTTACAATTAAGATTATAGTCGCTAAAAGAAGAGGCAGTAAAAATGAAGTACGAGTATTTCGGTGTTTTCGGGGAAATGAGGTCGTGGTTCATTACGCTCTATCGTTCGATACATACAAGCACTCTATACAGGCTCTAATTCCGGGAAAACTGTTCGTGTAATGGCAACACAATATAACGGTTAAGTGGGGTAAATATACTCTCAGTATGCAAATGTGATAAGCATGTGCGTGGAGAGCTCAAGAAAAACACTCATAAAGTCAAATAACAAGGGGTGCTATATTTTATAATCCAAGATATAAAATTGAATATATATTTATGAGTATGATTTATTTATTTTATTTTCTACGTGATAAAAGAGCGCCGTTTTTGTGTGTGTCACACCTCAAGGACCTATCATGAATGAGATATTTTTATAAAGGTTCCGTTTCAGTGCTCGCCGCTCAAATTTTCAGGAAACATGTATATTACTCTTGGAATAGTTCCTATGAATTTTTATATCGATCTAAGAACATTTTTTTCGTATTCTTTTTACTTTCCCCCTGGTTTTCAAGCGGCTTTAGACTCCCCCTTAGAGCTCGTTCCCACTTGTCGGGTGTCGGATCCGTATATTAATCGGAGGTTTCAGTGGCAGAACATTTCGGACAAAATCGGTTTCCGACGAGTGTGAATAGATTCATACATAATGTTCTGCCACTGGAACCTCTGATTAATATACGGATCCGACACCCGACAAGTGGGAACGAGCTCTTACTTGTTGAAATATATTTTTGTAAACGTGACTAAGCTATGGAATGAAAATGCTTGCCTGCGTTATCCTCGAAAGTGTCGCATGTGGCGATTCGTAACCTATTTATTTTTGCCGGTAAGGAGGCCGGCCTCACGCCAACCAGTGGGGGTTTCCCAGCTCCCGAGGGGGCTGGTACTCATTTATTGTGAGGGCTGAGTAAACCTTGCTGGTATTTTATTTTGGGTTTTAAAGAAACATCGAAACGGAAAATAATTTTCAATCACAGAAGACACCCTCGGTGGGATTCGAACCCTTACTCTCGGCATGGAATGCAAGCACTCTGAGCTAGCGACCAACCCAGTGCGTCCCTTGTCCGCCCCTATTTTTATTTTCAAAAGTATAATTTTAATAAATTTAAAGCTACTTCAGACTAAATACACTAGATGTTTAGATGTGATAGCAAAACTAAGAAAATCTACCAAACTAATTATTCAGTCCCAAAGTTGAGTTAACGCAGTTTCAGTTAACCAAGTTAAGTTAATAAATTCAACTATCCTCCACATTTAATTAACTTTTAAAACTAGTTATCTCTTAGAACTGAAAGATACAGAAATGTAAAGGCTTAAATGGAAGCTAAAAGCCTGGTTTCAACTTTTTAACAAATGGCTTTTCCATCGGTTTATTTGAAAGTAATTTTTGAAAAGCCGATAAGCTTTTGAAAGTTGAATAATTTCAAACCTTGGGCATGAAAACAAATTGAATTTAAGCTTACCTGACTTTAAAAATCAACGTCGCGTCGTTTAAATAAAACAAGAAATTACAACGTTTTGTAATTCCAAAACATAATAGTAGCTGTTGTTTTAATTTCATGAATTCATTTTCAATTAAGTTTTACCACAGAGTTTTACTTACGTTATATAGAAAATATTTCGCCAAACGCAAACGCAACTGAGCTGCACATATGATACAACTTCTAACCGGGTTGTCCGCAAAGGTATCGTCGCATGTGGCGTGTGGAAAACCACTTCATTTGAAATGGAGGTTTTTCAACTCGTGACGAGGCTGGTTATCATTTATTGTGTAGGCCGAGTAGTAAACATTGCCGGTATTTTATTTTAGGTTTAAAAAAACACCGAAACGGAATTATATTTCTGGTACCCTTGGTGAAGACCGAATCCTATCTTTTGGCATGGACTGCAAGCATTCTACCAACTGAACTATCGACTGGACTGAATTTTGAATTTGAATTAAAAAACATGAATTTAAATTTTAGATCTCTATTTCAAGGTTGAATTTAATTTGTTGCCGTTATGGAATTCTCATATTTGAATAAAACTTCATATAAAGAATGAGGTCCGCACGTGAATTGACATAGAAAATATTATGACTTCAACCGCGCAGGTTGCTAGGGAAACGACAACAACAAAAATTTGTATATTTTTACTGGTGTGTGTATTTTTATTATGTATTTTATTATTGGTTGCTAAGCACGGCAGCCAAGACTAACGTATGCTCTCCGAGAAAAAAGTTCCAAATAAATAAAAATATATACAATGCTCGATGAGTCCTTTTCGTAATCAACGTTCTCGCAAATCAATACTCGAGATTCAGTGGGTAGTTTTTTCAGGCATTAACTAGGCTGGCCGTTCAGCATTTTTCCTATAGATTTTTCTAATTTTCCGGTGGAGCCTCCACTCCCCCCCCCACATATTTCTCCGCCCCCAGAGTACACATTTGCTACAGGAAGCTGTCGCCGGATGCTCTTTACTCCATGCTGTGAGGGTCGAGCCATAAAAAATGGCATGTACCCCCGCCGGTCTCGCGGAATAACATGAGAAAAACGTTTTGGCGTGGTGTGAGCTAGTGTGTAAAATATTACGACATACTTACAAGAATACGTCGTAGTATGTGCCGGTTAAAGTTTAGTGGTTAACGGTTAAGACTCGTAATCGGAAGGGAGAGGGTTCGATAAGTTTTTTTTTCAATCAGTAGAACACAATTTCCTTGATGGACCAATAGGGACCGGTTCTTCGAATCACGAGTCCGAAGCGTAAACCACTAGACTACGGACTGGTCATTGGATGTAAAGCATATCGTTACGAATGTATAGGTTCATGTTTTTGTGATTGTGTGCCTAAGCGTGTTTACTAGTTGTGTATGTGTGTGTAAAAACGTGAGTGCCTGACACTTTGAACTGTTGGTACTTCTTGCACTCTCTGGAAACATCCATTCTAGAGGCGTCTCGGTTGATCAGGAACACGCTAGAATGGGCCTTAGTCACATGTAAATATAGGACGCGGTTCTGTGAAGCTTCTGTGATCCATTAACGCCCAAGGGGTGGAACCGACAATACAGAAGTCACAGCTAATGAACCATATTGTGTAATCAACTTGTTAAAAAATAAACACTGTGAAATAAATTCAGCTGCAATATTATTAAAAGTGAATTCGAAATAAATCATATCAATATGATATTGGTTGTTACCTGTGGTATTGCCGGACATCTCTATGATGCATTTGGACTCCTTGCCGATCTCCCTGGAGTTGAAGGGGCGCACGCGCACGGCCACCTTCACGGACGACATGGCTGCTGCTGCTGCTGCTGCTGCTGCTGCTCCTGGTGGGTGGGGGACAGGCGGTGCTGGCACCTGCCGCTGGTGACGCTACTGGACCAGGCCTAGGCGCCCCTGCAGACAAATAACAAAGAAGTTAGAGACATGTCTTTGTGCATTTTGTGATTCGTGTCGAAAAAAAAGGTTTACTGTGATTTTTGTGTATGTATTTCTTTCGCAAACACTAGCGAGCTCCGATTTGGATTGATATCCAAAGTGTAAAAAATTTAGCAGAATAGCGCTTCAGATTTATTTTATTTTTACGCCCTTTTCAATTTTCTGAACTCAATTTCTAATACAATTGCCTGTAAGCTACGAGTAAAAGGAAACATGAGTGAAAATCTTCTTCAGAACTCTTTAGAAGTTTCATAGAATGTTCTTGGATGCCACCGTATTCAGAAACAACTCTCCGTCACCTCATAGCGTGGATGAAGATTTACAGTGTGAAGTGTATCTCGAACTTTCACGTCATAGCATTGTTCTTGAATAAGCTCTGTGAAGACAAAAGAGGGAGAGCCGATGACGTCATGTTTATAGGGCAGCATGTACTGGCGCTATGTGGGTTAATTTGAAAATATAATAAGGTAAGATAACTATCTTTGTAGACGTAAATAAACTTCAGTGATATGTCTATACACATCCTCTGTGATTGGCACGAAGTAGTAAGAAGCACCTCTCGATAAAATTGCACCGAGTCAGTAACTTCGTGCTTTATGAATTTTACAATCCAGCGAAGACCATATTTGAAAACATAATTGATATATTTTTGTACTCCGCCTGGACTTGGACCCACTACCTTTCAATCACGAGTCCGAAGTGCTAACCACTAGACTACAGACCTGTCGTATATGTGTAGCCAAACGCCATCTAATCTAATCTAAGTTGAAAATATATGTTACATTGGGGATTCACATTACATGCATTCTCACAAGCAGACACATACAAGTTCGCGCTTGCATATGCCGCATGTGAACCTACAACATAAAAACCCAAATCTCAAATGGACATACACCCTGCAACTCTTGCCGTCCTTCCCTGAAACAAGGGTGACGTAGGCAAAATGAAACATTTTTTACAGCATGGGTGGTTAGCCGCACCCGCATACCAACCTATAAATAACTCAAGGAACCATCTATAATCTATAATCTAAGTTGCAAGGATATATTCATTTAAAGCTCTTAGATGTATGCCCACAAACCAACAAGTGTAGTTCGCGCTTACAAATGCTGAATGTGTACTTACAAATAAAATCCAAACCTCAAATGAACATAAGCCCCACAACTTTTGCCGACCTTCCCTGAAACAGGGGTGACATTGGCAAAGTGAACCATTTTTTACAGTATGGGTGGTCAGCCTCATACCAACCTATAAGTCAAGGAATAATGACCATGCTGCTTAAAAATTAAATATTTTGATAAATAGTGCCTTTTTTAAATCAACTGTTCAATTGTTGTTTTTACATTGTCCTTGCAACTCGAAAAACCTTAACTTGCAACGTTTATTTTAGTTTTTAGTTAAGTTTTTTTAATACAAATTATTCAACTGAAGTCATGCACACGGGTAGCGTGCTTGGACTCAATATCATTGCAAATAAACTACACGATTACAGGCGTATCTAGATTTCAAACACGTCATCACTCGTTATACACTTGAAATCCAACGTAGAATGTACTCGAAATCAAATCAAATCAATTGAAATCATCAGACCTGATGATGGTCTGAGATCTGTACAATAATAGTGGAAATAACACAGTGTTTCAAATAAAGTTTTTTTTTCTAAAGAGTTACTTGTTAAATCAATAATGAATTTTCAGTGTCAATACACAAACCGTTAAAAAAATTAAATCATACGTACTCATGAATAAGTAAAAAACAAAAGTATTTTTTCTTATTAAAATATTTTGGGCAAAAACCATTACCTCAAATATAAAACGCAAAACGCAACGATACGAATTTATATAGAGAATTATTCACTCCATCAGCTGTGAGGGAGAGAAAGGAGAGATTGCTTAGGTTTTTGCGTTGACATGCCATCACTTTTGAGTGACAATTTTGCACGTTAGCCCATGTGTGAATACTGTAAACGCAAACGCAACTAAGCTACACATATAGTGTAACTTCTTGCCGCGTTATCCCCGAAGGGGTCGCATGTGGCGAGTTGAACCTATTTATTTTTACAGGTAAGGGGACCGGCCTTACGCCAACCACTTCAGTTGAAGTGGAGGTTTCCCAGCTCCCGAGAGGGCTGGTACTCATTTCTTGTGAAGGCTGAGTAAACCTTGCCGGTATTTTATTTTGGGGTTTGAAATAAACACCGAAACGGGAAATCATTTCTGACACGCTCGGTGGGATTCGAATCCGAGGTTTCGGCATGGAATGCAAGCACTCTACCACCTGAGCTATCGACCGGAAAAACATGACGTCTAAAGACATTTAGGTAACTATCCACCAGGCGCGTGCATAGGATAGAGGCAAATACTTTTCAGAATTAATATTTTCTCCCATTCCTTTAAAATAACTCATTTGAAATTAACTGAAGTGCTAACAATAGCTCAAATCGAATATTTTAGATTTTAAATCTCAATATCAAGCTTAAATGCGTGTTACCACATATTGCCTACCAATTAGGCGCATGTGCCTGTATGGAGTGCACGCCCCTGATATCTACAATCTATCTATAATCTAAGTTGTAAAGTTATATTATCATTGAGTATTTATAATTATTGCATGCCCACGCCAGACACGAATAGGTTCGCGTTTAGACATGGTGCATGTGTACCTACTTGCAAGATAAGACCCAAACCTCAAATTAACATAAAGCCTGCAACTCATGGCAACTTTCCCTGAAATATGGGTGGCATTTGCAAATATGAACCAATTTTTACAGTATGAGGTGGTCAGCCTTATAGCACCCTACATATATGTAAGTCAAGAAGCTAACGATCTTCAGAATTGTGGTTAACGAATAGAGAAGATGGATGTCGGCGCTATGGCCAAGATGGTCATGTCGCTAATGTCGACTACCGCATTTGAAATAAAATAACGCCGGTTCGATTCCCGTCGTGCCCCATGCCTAATCTAATCTAAGTTGAAAAGATATATTACATTGGAGATTCACAGTACATGCATTCCCACAACCAGACACGTACAAGTTCGCGCTTGCACATGCCTCACGTGAACCCACAACATAAAAACCAAATCTCAAATGAACATACACCCTGCAACTCTTGCCGTCTTTCCCTGTAACAGGGGTGACATTGGAAAGTGAACCATTTTTAAAGCATGTTTGGTCAGCCGCATACCAACCTATAAGTCAAGGAGCATACAGGACCAATTACATTTTATTAATCAGTATATAACAATATCATCAAAACTAAACAGAAAACAAATTACAATTTAACAAACCCTAGCCGCCAACATTACAGATCATTACAGATCATAAGTTGACCATTAAATGAATTGTTCATTGATTATAGTAAATCCTTTTTCTGTCCATTCAAAAATAAGTGTTTATTGCATTCCTATTCACAAATCTATGGTAAAAAAACTTCTCCATTTCCGAACATAAAATTAACTTCCCTCGGCCATCGAGTACTCGATACAAAAAAAATATATAAAAACATGAAAAGAAATTGTGATTGTTCATCAGGTTTTACGAAGTTGAAGCCACGCACTTATCCTGCTTAATTAGGCCTTCGCAGAACTTAGTCTGAAAGTTGAGTAATCTCTAGTAGAGGCAAACTAAATAACAGCCTTGATTATTTTAGTATGTGGGTGCGCTGCTGTTAACGATCCCCGTACAAGGATAATGGGCTTTTCAGTCTATAAACCTTATCGATGGACGATATCTTTAGCCAAATTTGAAAACGGATAAGCTAGTAAAAAAATATCGAATTGGAACTTGGACTTCCGCTGAGAGAGCAGAAGGTTGAACTGAACTATTAAGCCATCGACGAACGAAGTCAAGAAAATTAATTAAAATATTCGAGTTATCGTTAGCGACATTTTGGTCAATTATGAGTTATGAATGCTATCCTACTTGAAATTTTCTGCTCTTTCTAATGCGCTTACTCCCATAGCTCTACGATGATTTTTGTGTTGTTTATGCCCAAGCAAACAACTGCGTTTTCGAAGTATGGTTTTGGTGTAACCGAAAAGATTTTGGCCTTTTTTGACCTAAAGGCGCTTGTGACATTTTTAATTTTAGAGCTGTTTTGATTTTAACGATATCATAAAAAATAAAAAAAGTTTTGTCATTTTCTCCTGTGTACTCCTGTACTCCTGTGTTAGCAGAGTTATAGGTATATTAGAGTTATATATTATGTCAATGTCGCTATGTCTTTTCACATATGTAGTATGACATTTTACGTTTTAACTCAATCATAACGTAAACAAAAAACCTATTAGGTCTTATACAGCGCTTTAAGTTTGCGTTATAATTTTGATGTATTTTGACAAAACGATTTATTCGAGTAACAACGTTATGTTTTATTTTCTTGAATATGAACTTTGTACAGCCAGCGAAATAAATTTTGTTTTGCCAATGCTCCGCGAATAATTATTATTTTCTAAGGTTCCCGGAGCGGCCGCATGGCGCTGAAATCAGTCAAAATTGTGTATGGAACTCTTTCTTTTTCCATTATTAAATATTACTTGGAGGAGAAAAAATAAAACAAGTATTGCATTACAAACATAAAAAATATTACTTCAAATCCTAAAAAGAAAATATACCATTATAATGCAATTTTAGCTACACGATCGTATGCAAAATTTGGGTACTTTTTAAATAATTATAAAAAATCTATGAAAAGTTTAAAAAAATAATTTTTATCTAGAAAAAATAAAACTAATCAAAATGAATGTTTTGAAATAAAAAAAAGTTAGGATTTATTCATAAGAACAGTGGAAATCTCCATTTAAGGCATCTCCGTAAATAAAATTATTTTGAATTGGTATTTTATGGAAAAAAATACCTAATTTTATGTGTTAATTTAAACTGGAGAAAAAATACTACCTTACCATTCAAAATATGGGTTATTTCGGTCATCAAAGTTGGGCGCGCTGACCTCTCAATCACCCTTAAACTGCTCTCCTGAACAATTTAGTTTATGTCACTTATGCCCTACTGCCTTTTAACCGTCGATATGTACAGTTGTGCAGTTTTCACACAGAAAATATTCTGTCCGGTTTGTCTATGGGTTCATATGAGATTACCGGACAAACCATGTGTAAGCCTTCATGCATCCCCTACGTCACTTGACTTCCGAACCGGCACTTGATAGAACAAAAACATAGACAAACCGTGCTAGATGCGTTCTGAGTAGAGATGGGCCGAATGTGATTTGAACTGAATACGAACTTCGGCCGAACATTCGGTTAAAATAATAATTCGGTTCGATTTCGACGCGCTTTCTCGAGTGATACGTCATGACTTGTTTACGCATTTAACCAGTAGAAGAAGATTTCATTTTTATCAAATTGTAAGCGTAGAGGGCTCTTGAGGTGAATTCAAACAAAAACGGCGCTAAACGAATAAATCATCCTAATATTATGATATGATAAATGTTCAGTGTTCACTTGTTGCTACTAAAATAAATGACCATGAGTGAATATATAAAAGCCTAATTTTTATTTTACGGTTATAAAAGATACCTACTATGGCATCCAATTGTAACAGTCAAAATAGTGCAAGTTGGTATTTTATTTTACTTTTTCTGACACCGAATGTTCGGCATTGGAACCGAATTTCGACGGAATTCCGAAGTTCGGTTCAAGCTGCCGAAATTCGGTTTAACCGAATGTAAAACGAATTTCGGCCCATCCCTAGTTCTGATTGAAAAGGGCGTCAAATCATTGACATATTTATACAGGGTAGGTATTAAAAAATAAAAGCTAGGTCGAGGTAAAAGTACTGAACAAAACTGTTCCTATAGGGATTATATGGAAGAAAGTAAGCGCATTAAAGGACCTACTATATTTTCAATAACAGCTGTAGTAGTTTACACCGGTCCGCGGAGCAGTGGTTAACGCTACGTACTACCGTAGGTTGGTCGTAGGTTGGATTCCCGGAAGAACAGCGCCGGATTGAGGGTCTAAGGGTCTGCTAGAATAGCTTTGACCATGAAATAACATATGGGAAAGAGTTATTATGGATTAATAATTCAAAAATATTATTGAACCTGTTTTTGGCCTGAATTTGTAGAATATGCTACCCAAAATTTTAATCCTCAATTCTAGAAAAACTCACATCAGAGGTACAGGCTAACTTACACGCAACTAAGCTGCACATATAGGATATTTTTTACCGCGTTATACTCGAAAGAGTCGAAAACAATAATAATAATATTAATTAAGTAAGATGATTTAATTGGTGAGCGCTGTTTTTATGTGAATTACACCTCAAGAGCGAGCTTGATCGTCGCTATAGAAAACGCCAATTCTGAAGCAACACCCAGTTGCTGTAAGGCTAGATGGACATTTGGTGACCGGTATTTGGTAAAGGTTTATGAATTTTTAAATTTTTTCATATTTGAAAATATAAATGGTAAGTATATTTTGTGTGCTCTACCGAGATTCGAACCCACAATCTTTCATTTACGAGTCTGAAGTGTTGCCACTAGATTACAGACCGATCAGACCAGGTACGGACTGAATATGGCGCATGCAACACTCGCCACATGCGAAATCCATCGGCGATAACGCGGCAAGAAGTTGCATTATATTTGTAGCTTAGTTGCGTTTTTTTGCGAAATAACAACCGGATTTGGATAAAAATACACAGAATAAGGTATGGTACGACTAAAATTAGCTACGCAGGTACAATGTTTCTCGCAACCCTCGCGTTTTATAGATTTCTCGACCTCACTTTTATGGGCGCTCCCTGAGGGATCCCAATAAACCCGAAACATTTCATGTCCACCACCATTCTAGATAAAATATATGACTTGGTGGATGATGATGGCCTGCGGATGTAACTTAGTGGTGAAGGCTTGGACACATAAGGGTCTGGACACGAAGAAGACTTAGCAAAAGTGAAACGTCCCACAAAATTAATACTACTGCATACGATTTTAGATTTGAATTTTAGTGTTTTTAGTTAGCGATTTGTTTAACATAAATAATTGTATAAATAATTATAAAAAATTATAAAAAACACAGAGTTTTATTTTCACAAATTGAGTATTTATTTCAACCTCAAGTACTTTCGACTTATTCACGTCATTATCAAGAGGATACTGAATAATTGTTATTAATTGTTTGTATTCATTGACTCATTCCTTGACTTATAGGTTGGTATGCGGCTGACCACCCATGCTGTAAAAATGGTTCACTTTGCCAATGTCACCCCTGTCTCAGGGAAGGACGGCAAGAGTTGCAGGGTGTATGTCCATTTGAGATTTGGTTTTTATGTTGTAGGTTCACATGAGGCATGTGCAAGAGCGAACTTGTATGTGTCTGGTTGTGAGAATGCATGTAATGTGAATCTCCAATGTAACATATCTTGGCAACTTAGATTAGATTAGATTAGATTAGATAGGTTAGTATGAGGCTGACCACTCATACTGTAATAAATTGTTTACTTTGCCAATATCACCCCTGTTTGAGGGAAGTTCGGCAAGAGTTGCAGGGCGTACATTCATTTGAGATTGGGTTTTTATGTTGTGAGTCCACATGCGGCATGTGTAAGCGCGAAAACTTATACGTGTCCGCATATGGGAATGAATTTTATATTAATATTAAATGTAATATATCTTTGCAACTTAGATTATATAGACATAACAATATCCGAGGGATATTAGGTATGTGTGGATTATATGGGACAGATTGTTCATTATGTCATTATCGTTCCTTGACTTATAGGTTGGTATGAGGCTGACCACCCATACTGTAAAAAAAAGGTTCCTTTTACCAATGCCACCCCTGTTTCAGCAAAGGTTGCAAGGTTAATGTTCAATTGAGGTTTGGATTTTAATTTTTAAGTTTACATTCAGCATTTGTAAGAGCGAACTTATACGTGTCTGCATATGGGAATGCATTTTATATGAACGTAAATGTAAAATATCTTTGCAACTTAGACTTTAGATCTGTTATAATGCAAATCCAAGTAAATTAAGGATAGAATAATGTAGAGCATATTACTAGTTATTGTATTTCGTCCGCACATATTTGTAGGTGCGTATTTTCTTTATGAGACACCCAGTTCGGTCACACGTCCACCCTAAGCAGGCTTTATGCATGCTACCCTATTTCAATAAACCCCCCTTCGTATATTTAGCCCTGAGAATGGACGGCGGCGACGTAAGGCTCAGCATAAAGGATAAAAACGTTTAATTAAATAACAAAAACAACCTCAAGTTCCACATGAAGTGTTTTATTCGGAGATAGTCGTAGACCAAGTAGGATAAAGCTCATTGAATTAATGTTATGATAAAGAGGTAGTCGTAGGCCAGATATAAACAGTCATGGACTGAAGAGGGATAGTCATTGTAACGAAAGGATTTAAACAGGTATGAAGGGAAAATAAAGAAAGATTTTTTTTAATATGGAATAGAAAAAAACAATATAGAATCGACAATGAGAAAAAAAGGGGTTGCTTCCCTTTCTTAAAAGAGCCACAGGCTTGTGTAAAATATTTTGATTATAAATATTGTTTTGCTGTGTAAACATTCTGTTATAAAGTTTTCGTCGTTTCTCTGATTTCAAAAGAGCTTTACATCTCGAAGCAGATATAAAACGAATACCTCGTATCATCATCATAAAATCGTCACATCATAGAGCAAAAAATAATGGTCATGGATTTTAAACTAATGATTCAGGAATATTTGTAAGCTAAAAAAGGAATGGTGAGAGACTGAAAAATACAATTCGGAGATAGTCGTAGAACTAATAGATAAGATAGATGTCTTTGAGATTGTCCTGATGATGCCTTGTAGGCGAAAGTGCTAGACAGAAATAAAATTGTAAAAAGTGAATTGTGATTTTGATTAATAGATAAGATAGAGATTATGGTAGGCCAAAAAAAATAGCCGTAGACCTTTTTTGTATTATTTACGGATAATGATAGACTAAAAAGGAATAGTTGTAGACTAGTGGCAAGAGATAGATGTAAGCGAAAGATTAAATACAATTATGATGTATTATTAAATGGATACTTAAATGCGTACCTGTTCCTGTCCAGGCAAAAGTAGTTAGGTGATTTCTGTTTTTATTTAAGTTTATTTAAAAAAAGCTGTTAGCCAGAAATGGATAGTCATAGACTATAAAGAATTATTTAAGGATAATCGCAGGTCAAATATAAATAGTCGTAACCTAAATTGTATAATTTAGGGATTGTCTAACACTTAACATAGATAGTCGTAGACTAAATAGGGATAGACGTAGCCGAAAAACGAATAGTCGTAGACTAAATATTATTCAAAATTATCGAAGACAAAAAAGGAATTGTCATAGAGTTCATAATATTATTCACGGATAGTTTCCACGGATTTTTCCTTGACTTATAGGTTAGTATGATGTTGACCACTCATACTGTAAAAAAATGGTTCACTTTGCCGATTTCACTCCTGTTTCAGGGAAGGTCGGAAAGAGTTGCAGGGCTTATGTTCATTTGAGATTGGGTCCACATGCGGCATGTTTTAAGTGCGAATTTATACGTGTCTGCTTGTGGGAATGCATTTAATACGAATCTCAAATGTAATATATATTTGCAACTTAGATTAGATTAGATTAGTCAAATATCAAATAGAGCTTGTAGTATAATTTAATAGTATTTCACTTATTTACGCTCGCTTCTCGTTTCATTCAGAGAGTAAATGTATGGATTTTTTCTTTTTTTAGACTATGGATGAATAGAAAATGAATTCAAGCACTATTTTAAGAGCTGTCAAAGGATATTTCTGGATGAAGTTATATCAATCCCAAGTAATTTTTAAAACAGAGGCTTTTTAAAATAATCTTCTAACAAAAATAATCATTACAGTACAATATTTTTTATGAATTTTCTTTACCTTGGTAACCCTAGATTGAGAGATATTCTATACGAGGATGGTTTTATGTTACCCCTAAGACTGAGCTTATGGGGGTGAGAGACAAGACAGGGTATGACTCACACGTCGGCGGCGCACATACAGACATTTCATTTCCGGTGCCAAAAGTGAATTAGGAAGAAAATCCATACAAGGGTGAAACGACAAGCCTTGCCAATATTTTTATTGCAAATTGAAACCAAAAACAAATATTCAATGAGCTGTTACACCCTTTGTACGTATAATCATACACATTAACCAGTCCGTAAGTAGTCCAGTGGCAACTCGTAAATGGAAGGTTGTGGGTTCGAATCCCGGCGGAGCACAAAAATATACTATTTATATTTTCAAATATGCTCTTTGCTGGGTTGAAAAAATCATAAACCTTTACCAAAGACTGATCACTGAAAGGTCCATCCAACCTTACAACAACTGGGTGTTGCTTGAGAATTGGCGCTTTCTACAGCGACGACCAAGCTCGCAGAGGGCTCTTGAGGTGTGATACACACAAAAACAGCACTCACCAAATAAGTCATCCTTATATTATTATTATTAATATATCCTTGCAACTTAGATTATAGATTACAGAATAAATTGATAAGAGGAACAATATGCACTTTCGGTTATATATTACTTTCGGCAAATATTTTGCGAAAACTGATGACGCAATACGCGAGGCCACGCTTTTCCAATCAGAGGAAATTACCTTGCTGCCGAACACAGGATGACGTAGGTAGTTGCGTAATCGTCAAAACAATATATCAAATCACATACTATGCTACGGTTCTAGAGCCACTGTGAGGTATTTATTCTAGCATATATGAGAAATTAAAAGAAAAAGACGTAGTATATCCGAAAACGTTTGGTATTTTGTAATAGAAAATAGTGAAAATCAAAGTGTGTGACTAAGTAACTTTGTTTTTTTTTTAATACCTACTTGTAAAATTAATTTAAAAGGTGTTTTACGAACACCATAGAAAAGAGAAAATAGTTCAAATTTAAGGATTTTGGTAAATTCAAACCGCTATGAAGCTAATTGGAAAATATACACTCAAATGAAATTAAATGGAAAAGATACACTTATTTAATGTAAAAAAGTTGCATTCAAATTTAAAGTGAATAAATTTGAATAGATATATTTATGAAGTATTAATTTAAAAATATCTATGAACCCTGATATCAAGAAAATAGAAAATTAGACACACTAACGAGAAGTTTAATGGTACAAATATACGAATATGAAGATTGAAGGAAAAAATACACAAATTATAAATAAACTCACATTAAAGAAAATAATAGACTCACGGGAAGTTAAAGGGAGTGAATGTTCTAATATTTAGTTTAATGGAAAAAATACACTGCCTTATATGATTAAATAAAGAAAATATACACAAAAGTATAGAAAGAAGATATTTAAGAACATAAAATATGCGTTCACCTGAAGGTTAATTAATGGAAAAGATACATTGATTAAAGTCATAAAAAAAATATGCACCTACGTCGTACATGTTGTATACATGACGTTTGTTTTACAGAAAAAGGTACAGTACTGAGATGGTGAACAATTCCTTATTTAAGTTCGATGGAATGTACCTACAATGTACATACTAAAAAAAGAGATCCATGGAAAAAGGAATTTTTTTGGCGATTTAAAAAAATTTCATCATCGAAAATGTGAAATTCAGTTGTTTGGTGGAAAAGATAAGGTCTTACAAAGTTAATTGGAAAAGATACACCTACTTGATGTTTAATGTAAAAGATAGACTTTAAATATCTTACAGGAAAAATATACCCTTTTAAAGTAAAATGGAAAGATACACTAATAAATAGTTTGCAGGAAAAGATACACTCATTCAAAGTAAGATGGAAAAGATACACAAAAACAGATGGTTGCTTTGAAAGCTTTTACGTCACAGCCTTGAAGGGGTTAAATAAACGGCAGAATAGACATGTGTCTTTATCAATTCATACATGCAGACCAAAATATGCACTTTACGTCTTTTTTGAACAGACAAGTCTTAAAACAAAATAATGAAGTAAAAAATACTAAATGAAAAATCTGGAATGGTGTTTGATTTGAATTAAATATCAAAATGTAAAATGTGACCAAAGGTTAAAAATCACTACAACAACAAAAAAAAACTACGCAGCAACGATAGATACACAAAAATTTACGATGTAAGTGAATTATTATTCAGGTTCATAAATAATTTTGAAATTTATCCTTTTTTTCCTTTCCCATTTCTCCAAATAATTGAGGTTCTATTTCTCTCTCTTCAGATAGGGCATATTGCATCCCTCTTTATCGAATTTCCCAACCCCTATGCCAGAACGAGACAGAACTAGGTTTTTCCATTTTCACTCATAATACACATCGTCTCGCTCCAACCCGCATCGGTGAGTCATTTTGAAAAGAGACGACTATACAAGACACTAGCACTCGCACTTTCGGGAAAATTCGTGTTTCGAGAAATTCTGTTATTGAACAATCATACGACTTAAATATTCATAAAAACGAACCTGTATCATGAAAAAATTAAGATAGAATTCATTAAATCAATGAAAAACTTCATTAAGAATAGTGTAAAATAGAAAACAAAGAAAATATCCATTGAATAAGTGGGTTTTTAAGATATTTTCTTGGAAAACTCAATAGGAAGTAGATATTTCTACGTAAAATATATTTTTATTGTTTTCAATGTTAAACTATTGTACTTAAACGTAAAATGGATCACCTTAAAATAATGTACCGTAAATGAAGAGGGGGTTGTTTGTAGACAAATCAAAATACGTTATCCACGAATCGCACTACACTTTTATTTATTTCAACTGCACAATACGTCTCACTGCAACTCGCGATGTTCATTTTCACTCGGTTATGTCGTTGGTATGGTGCATGGTGGATTTTTTTCTGGATTTTTCTTTCGCACGACGTCCGCGCGGCCGGTGTCGCAGGTCGTTCTTGCGAGACTGAGGGTTGGCGGGGTGTGAGGGTGATGTGAGGGTGGGCGGAAGTGGGGGGAGGGAGGGAATGCATGCGCGCGCAACCTCCTTTCAGTCTTGCGCGGTAACGGAAGTCCGGCATTCTAAACTCGAATCGTTTTGAGCATTTTTAAGTTTTCTGAATTATTTTTTTCAAACCGTTCAAACTTTTTCTGTCGGTTTTTCGAATCTTTCTCATCGTTACCTGCATCCTGTTTTAAGAATCCTTCTCAATTATTTCTCATTATTCTGTCTAAAGACAAATCAATGAAAAATATTCATCACATCTAGCCCAAATTAGAAAGCCTGTTTTTTCACAAAATGACAATATAAAACTACATAAGACATTTTTTCATAAGACAATAATAAGTAATATATTTCAAAACCGTCTACATAAACCATGAACATATTACATAAAAATTTTAAAAAAGTATTTGTCTAGCTTCTTCATGAATTGAATATCCTGTTTCATAATCCAATGTAATCGTCAACATTTACACCATGACCAGCCATTGCTTTATTTTTTTACCAAATCAATAAAAATATAAAAGTATTTTTCGGTGCAACAGAATATTATTTCCTGCACATTTTACATGTTACATTTTGTGAAAAGCGCTGGGTTTGGAAAAGTAGCCGCCTGTGAGGCGCCTTGACCAGAGCCTGCGTGTGACTTTGTGGGAAATTACTTGAAATGACGCCCGCAGACGAAAACATACCTAAATAATACACACCTTGCAAACATACCTAAATAATATACACCCTGCAAACATACCTACATAATATACACCCTGCAAACATACCTAAATAATATACACCCTGCAAACATACCTAAATAATATAAACCCTGCAAACAAACCCAAATATTATACACCTTAAAAACATACTTAAATAAAAAACACCCTGCAAACATACTTAAATAATATACACCCTGCAAACATACCTAAATAATATACACCCTGCAAACATACCTAAATAATATACACCCTGCAAATATACCTAAATAATATACACCCTGCAAACATACCTAAATAATATACACCCTGCAAACATACCTAAATAATATGCACCCTGCAAACATACCTAAATAATATACACCCTGCAAACATACCTAAATAATATACACCCTGCAAACAAACCTAAATAATATACACTCTGAAAACATACCTAAATAATATACACCCTGCAAACATACTTCAACAATATAAGCCCTGCGAACAAACCCAAATATTATACACCTTAAAAACATACTTAAATAATAAACACCCTGCAAACATACTTAAATAATATACACCCTGCAAACATACCTAAATAATATACACCCTGCAAACATACCTAAATAATATACACCCTGCAAACATACCTAAATAATATACACCCTGCAAATATACCTAAATAATATACACCCTGCAAACATACCTAAATAATATACACCCTGCAAACATACCTAAATAATATGCACCCTGCAAACATACCTAAATAATATACACCCTGCAAACATACCTAAATAATATACACCCTGCAAACAAACCTAAATAATATACACCCTGAAAACAAACCTAAATAATATACACCCTGCAAACATACTTCAACAATATAAGCCCTGCGAACAAACCCAAATATTATACACCTTAAAAACATACTTAAATAATAAACACCCTGCAAACATACTTAAATAATATACACCCTGCAAACATACCTAAATAATATACACCCTGCAAACATACCTAAATAATATACACTCTGCAAACATACCTAAATAATATACACCCTGTAAGCCAGGGGCGTGCATCCCATACAGGCACATGCGCCTAATAGGTAGGCAATATGTGGTAAAAAACGCATTTAAGCTTGATATTGCGATTTAAAATTAACTAATTTAAATTGGCACTTCAGTCAATTTTAAATGAGCTTGGTATTGTAAAGGAATGGGAGAAAATATTTATTCTGAAATATATTTGACTATACCCTATGCACGCGCCTGCTGTAAGCATACCTAAATAATTTACACCCTGCAAACATACCTAAATTATATACACTCTGCAAACACACCTACAAAATATACACCCTGCAAACACAACTACAAAATATACACCCTGCAAACACACCTACAAAATATACACCCTGCAAACACACCTACAAAATATACACCCTGCAAACACACCTACAAAATAAATACCCTGCAAACACACCTACAAAATATACACCCTGCAAACCGACGGCAAAGTCGGTGTTATGGCTAACGGGGTTCAAGTGGCTGATCTTTCTGGCGTATTTGAAATAAAATGACGCTGGTTCTAGAACTAATAGTTCTAGGTATTACTAGACTATGGATCATTCTATGAATCGGGCTATAAATCTGTGTATGTATTGAGCTTTTACCCTCTATCAAATAAGATATCAACTAACCAGAATCAATAAAGCCTTGATCGCGTGAAAATTTTGAAAATGTAAATAAAATGGGTCCTTGCAGGTCTCGCGTTGAACCTTCAACTTTGCATGAGTCAGCTTTTGAACGTAAAAAAAAGTTGCCGAGGCGAGACTAATGACGCAGGGAAACATCTTGAAAATGTAAGGCGAGCCTTCAGCGGCGTGTTTACATTCCAATTTAGTCTCTACGACCTTTTAATTAAGGGTGTTGATTTAAGTCGTGAAAATTTAATTGAAAGAAAATTGTGAAAAATAAAATTTACTTTTGTGTGAGAGAGAAAAAAATTCAAGCTGCTTTTTAGAGTGTCTATGCACCCAAGCTACACATATAGCACAACTGATTGCCGCGTTATCCCCGAACGGTTTCGTATGTGGCGAGTGTAACCTATTTATTTTTACCGGCCTTACGCCAACAACTTTAATTGAAGTCGGGGTTTCATAGCTCCCAAAGGGGCTGGTACTCATTTCTTGTGAATTAATGTGTATTTTATTTTGGGTTTTGAAATAAACACCGAAACGGGAAATCATTTCTTACACTCTCGGTGGGATTCAAACCCGAGCTCTCGGCATGGAATGCAAGAACTCTACCAACTGAGCTATCGATCGGACTTCTCACTGAGAAAGAAGACTAGGTTCTTATTGCTTGTCGAATTTTTTGTTGTTTTATTTTTATTGAAGTGATAGTACCAGCTTATCTTGGGTTCCCTAGCCTTCACAAAAATGGGAACGCACTCTTTTATGAACAAGACAGACTTTTATGTGATTAGATGACTTTGAAGAGACCTACTAGATTCTACTAGACGGACTTTTCATAAACAAGATGGTGTAAGGCTTTTTAACGGTAAAAATGCAAACGAAAACCATTTTCTAATAAATCTAAATCTAAGCTGCAAAGATATGTATCATTTGAGATTCATATTAAATGCATTCCCACAAGCAGACACGAATAATTTCGCGCTCACACATGCCGCATGTGGACCTAAAATATAAAAAACCCAATCTCAAATGAACATAAGCCCTGCAACTCTTGCCAACCTTCCCTGAAACAGGGGTGACATTGGCAAAGTGAACCATTTTATACAGTATGGGTGGTCAGCCTCATACCAACCTATAAGTCAAGGAATAATAAAATGACGATATTTAGATATTAGTAGTTGAAATGTTTGAAAAAAAATTATAGCTGTTGATATGAGAATGAGAATGTGTGTCTGGAGCCTTAAAGTACATAGGTACTCAGGCTAGGTAAAATCTAGACATGCTACAATGAGTTCTGGACTCTTCTTCAGCGCTTGTATATAAGGCAGATTTTTCGCGACGCCGAGAGCATTCACTAGTAATCACAAGTGAGCGAACAAAATGTAAATAAAAATCCCTAGTAAACTAAATTAAAAGAGGAGCCGAATAACGTTAATCTATTTTCTTTAATTAAAATAAATTCGAAAATGCTGAGGTACCGAAAATAAGGTTTTATAAGATTTATTTACAATCTATTTTCGAGAAAAACATTTTTTATAAAGTTTTTTTTGCTCTTTTATACAGGTTTTAATCAAACTCGCAAATTGAAATTCTGCAAAGAGAATTTCTAACGAAATCACTAATAGAATAATTTTTCAATCTAAGTTCACCAGAGGAGTGTAAGATTTTATTATATGGAAGGAGAGTGGCTAATTTATATAGAGAATTATTCACTCCATCAGCTGTGAGGGAGTTAAAGGAGAGATTGCTTAGGGTTTTGCGTTTACATGCCATCACTTTTGAGTGTCAATTTTGCACGTTAGCCCATGTGTGAATACTGTCGGTAGTATTAATAAAAAAATCCACTATGTGAAAATAAAACTACGTTTTTTATAAAAAAAAAAATTTAAATTAATGTATTTGGCCATGATGGGCACAAAAGTATCTTGTTTGATAATTCTCTCAAGTTCTCTAAATTTTCTAAAATTAATAATGATACTATATAAGCGTAAATATTATTTCATGTTAATGGTCACGTATTGCACTCTCCGCGTAACTGCGCTGGAATAAAAGTTGTTTAGTATTATTATTAATATAAAATCACAATACAGTACTTAAATTTGTGGAAGACGTATGTTATTTGATTTTTTTTAAATACATTTGTGAACAGGAATCTCACCAACCTATGTTGTCTGGCCAGAAGCATGTATTGATATTCATAATGGATAATTCATGATTCAATATTTTCATTATGAAATAAAAATGAACCGATTAAATCTGTTGAATCAGGGTCAAAGTTATTTTCAATAGGACACGACGCAGATGGGGTTCGAACTTGCGCTTGCTTCAATAACGCATACCATACCACCGACTCACATTTATTTCACTATACTGAATTATTTCAGATGGAACTTGCTTCTATTAAATACTTACATCGGATACATGATGAACTCAACAGTCGCCAGAAGACAGAAATAATTATAGTCAATTTTAAAATTTTGAATGCTGACGGAGCGCCTGCTTAAGGGTGCGCGTCTACGGGCATTGTTAGGGGCTGCGAGGATAAGCGGGGGTCGTAAAGCCGAAAGTGGGGGAGGGTTGGGCAAGGTCGGGGACAAGGGAAGCAGCCAGAGTGTAGAAAATATTACACAAATCACGGGGGTGGGGCCGTGGGAAATCAAGGCTCGATAGACCGATGAATGACTAATGAAATTAACTACGCAAAGGTTACCCTGAAAGGGCAGTGCGATTGTTTCAATTGTAAATGATCATTCTTAGTTATACGTTTGTTCTTGTCGACCCTGAATTGCTACAAGTTTGACTTTTCTTCAATCTTGTTCCTCATTGCTGAGGGTACCTGGGATGTGTGGTCAACGAAAAGTGGGACATGTGTCAAGAAGTCAGAAGCAGACTAGAGCAAACCCGAAATGTCTTCGCTAAAATGAGCAAAGTACTGTTGTGCCGAAATTTGAGCCTTGAACTCCGGAAGCGCAAAGTGAGGTGCTATGTTTTCCCAATCGCTCTGTATGGTATGGAGGTGTGGACTCTCACGCAGGCACTGGAGAGACGAATTATTGAAGCGTTCGAGATGTGTCTATACCGAAAAATGCTTCGGATCTCTTGGCGTGATCGAGTCACCAATGAAGAAGTCCTCCAACGAATGCACACTACAAAGGAGCTCCTGCCTACCATTAAGCAGAGAAAGCTAATGTACTTCGGTCACATAATGAGAAATGAGAAATACCGTCTCCTTTTTCTTATCATACAGGGTAAGATTGAGGGGAGAGGACCTCTTGGACGCCGAAGGACATCGTGGTTGATAAACCTGCGACAGTGGTTCAGCAGAAGCACCAAGTCCGTGTTTCAAGCCGCAGCATCTCAAGTCAAAATAGCCATGATGATCGCCGATCTTCGATACAAGTGGCACAAAAAGAAGAAGAATTGCTGAGGGTGACCCTTGTGGACGCAACAACTCTTCTCCAGTTCTCTCTTGACTGTGCTGTCCGCAGCTCTCCAACCACTGACGTGCCTACTTCTGTTTTCACGTAATCGGTCCATCGTTAAGACCGGTCGATAGCTCAGTTGGTAGAGTGCTTGCATTCTACCCCGTGAGCTCGGGTTCGAATCCCACCGAGGAGGGTGTCAGAAATGATTTCCTATTTCGGTGTTTATTTCAAACCCCAAAATAAAATACCGGCAAGGTTTACTCAGCCTTCACAAGAAATGAGTACCAGCCTCTTCGGGAGCTGGGAAACCCCCACTTCGACTGAAGTGGTTGGCGTAAGGCCGGCCCCCTTACCTGTAAAAATAAATAGGTTCAACTCGCCACATGCGACCTCTTCGGGGATAACGCGGCAAAAAGTTACACTATATGTATAGCTTAGTTGCGTTTTTTTTTGCGTTGCGTGTGGGGATCTTCCTTTTCCTCTCTTCCTTCCTCCGAGCCAACGATCACAACCAGTCGTTCCAGGCTATCCTCATCGCCACGGACAATGTGTCCGAAGAACTGAAGAATACGGCGTATACATATGCTGGCCAGAGTCAAGCCATCCAAACGTAGCTCCCGACGAATTGACTCGTTGGTACGTCTAGCTGTCCATGGAATTCGGAGCATACGCCTCCAACACCACATTTTGAAAGCGTCATTTTTTCCTTTCTGCTGCTTTTACGGTACATGACTCTTAGATTATAAAGATTATATACCGGTTCTATCAATAAATTATTATTTCCCTGAAAATTCGCATAACTCCCGTAATGAATCATGTATACCATGGAGGTATCGATGATGTGTACGGCCTTATTCATTGGATTTGTTAAATAAAAAATCAGGTTTAAACCTGCTTTTTTGTCTGAAAAATTGCCTTTAAGCCGGAATAAAAATTGAAACCATTTCATGAATACAGGAGCAATAGTTTTAAATTTGTGATAAATGAGAAAAAATAAAAGGATGTAGTTGAATTCTCTTCAAAATTCAATTTGTAAAAGGCATAACAGCTGCGAATTTGCATTTTGAAATTTCAAAAGAAACAACCCGTTGTAAGTGGGCATTAGAAAAGGTTAAAATCAACAGGATTTGCATTTTCTCCGCGATGAATAATTCAGAGAAGTCTGGGATAACGTTTTTCAGTGCATTGCTGTACATACCACGAGTACAAAACAGTACCATTAAACAGAAACAGAGCGTTTTCCAAAAATGTATTGAAACTAAAACAGCAATTTTAGTGAGCGTTTTAATTTCTTTACATTTTTGGTGAAACGCTGTCGTCAAATTTATACGTATAGTTTTACAGCGAACATGTTGAATTCACCATATGGCAAACGGTAAGGCCAATTTCGTAGACAGACACCGAGTATAGAATTACAAAAACTTTTACTACGTGAGAAAGTCATCGAATGTAGAAAATTATGTTTTAAAGTTATATAAGCGCTATCCCATTTTCATTAACGATTTGGAATACTCGATGACTTTATTACTAAGTATTAGTTTTTACAAGTTCATAACAGATAACTGAAACTGAATTATGGACATGGTCACAGCGGGAGCGTGCACTCTATCGAGGAAAATGCAGTCCAGAAAAAATATTTGGATTTAGGCTTTAAAAATATATTTAAATTGAAAAAATATTCTTGGACCGGTCCGTAGTCCGTAGTGGCAACACTTCGGACTCGTGAATGGAGGGATCCCGGCGGAGCACAAAAATATACCATTTATATTTCGAATGTGCTCTTCGCTGGGTTGAAGAAATTCATAAACCTTTACCAATGACCGGTCACCAAAGGTCCATCAAGCCTTACAGCAACTGGGTCTTGCTTGAGTATTGGCGCTTTGTAGCAACGACCAAGCTCGTACACCTCTGCGGCACTACAACAAGTGTCATAGACCCCTAGAGTCTTTAGAATCTAGGGAGTCTCTTGCACAGGATTTCTTAAAAAAAAAAAAACTTTAAATATGCAAGTTCTCACTGCGGTATCCTCAAAAAGGTAGCGTAGGAGTGTGAAGCATGTTTATTTTTACAGGAAAGAGGTCAGATTTACGCCTAGCCCTTAATATAAAGTCTTGATCTGTTTCAGTGACAAAAAAAGAGAAGTAGGAAACATCAAACGAGAAATCATTTCTCACACCCCCGAATCCGTCGTAAGGTTTTTCCCTGATTTAGTTGGTGACCGCAGTTCTTGCCCTTTGTGAGCATAGTCGTCACAATGGCTAGATGGACCTTTGGTGAACAGTCTTAGATAAAGGCAGATATATTTTTCACTCAGCGAAGAGCTTTTTTGAACATTAAATGATATTTTTTGCGCTTATTCTAAAAATAATGATCAAGATTTTTTTCACCACCTTCTGAGTGAGAGTCTTTGGTGTTAACCACTAGACTACATACCGATTGAAAATACTAGAATTTGAATCGTTCAACACCTTTAAAAAGCTTGTTTTTATTTTGTGCGTAGGTACAAAAGAAATAAAATTGTATTTAAATTATTCTGTACGCGAATTCACCAAACAACAAAATCATTATTCCGGTAGTGATGCTGAGGGATTACAATATTTTAATTTATTTTTTAATTCATTAGGTACCTTTAATCTCATGTACAAAAAACACGCAGAAGGGGATTGACTAACTCATTTTTGGTGAGAGAAAATAAACATTGAAAATACATACTTATACCCTTAAATGTAAACCTTAGTAAAAAAATAAAGTAATGTTCCTTGACTTATACGTTGGTATGCGGCTGACCCCCCATACTGTAAAAAAAAAATGGTTCACTTTGCCAATGTCACCCCTGTTTCAGGACAGGACGGCAAGAGTTGCAGGGCTTATGTTCATTTGAGATTGGGTTTTTATATTGTAGGCCCACATGCGGCATGTGTTAGCGCGAAATTATACATGTCTGCTTGTGGGAATGCATTTAATATAAATCTTAAATGATATATATCTTTGCAGCTTAGATTAGATTAGAAAGCGAAAGCTCAACCATTGCGTTTAATCAAAAACTGTCACTACCAAATACGGTTGGAATCAATTTATTTCCACAAGACAGCGGAGCAACCCTACACCAGAACCGGGATAAATAGAAAAATAATGTATGCTATCAGTGAGTTTCCCAGCTGCCGACGGGGCTGGTACCCATTTCTTGCGAAGGCTGAGTAAACCTTGTTGGTATTTTGTTTTGCGTTTGAAATAAAAATTGAAACAGTAAATCATTTATGACACCCTCAGTGGGAATTGAATCCGAGCTTTCAGCATGGAATGCAAAGACTCTACCAACTGAGCTATCAACTGGACGATGCAGATTGGAAAAATATATGGAACCAAATTACCCACTAAAAGTTTTGTTGTATATTCCATATATTTTTCTGAATACGCGATGGAGGAGATTTTATCTAATGTAAAATAAACTTTAAATAGAAAACTAAAACTCTCACTAGAGGCGCTATTTTAGTTTCCTTAACTTTTTATGTGAACACTATAGTTAAGTTTAAACGAGAGCTTTTTTGTAAAGGTTAAAAATAGCATTTCCAGTGACACGACACTTAAGTGAAAGCTTCGGCGTAAACAAGTCCTGAAATAGAACGAGCGAGATACTAAATGGAATTTTAATTTGAAGAGCTGCTCATGAAAATGGATAAGGCTTTGTGGAGGCTTATGTATAAAGCTGGAAAAAAACACGAGCTCGTGTTGTATCAAAGAAAATAACAAATCGATTCGTGGAAAAACATAACAGAAATTAAAAAGTGTATTAAAAAACTAATGGAATTTTATACTTTACATTAAAAAGGATAAAAATAAAGAAATGGAATTTTATATTTAAAATTCAAGAAAGAATAATAAAAAAGAAATTAAATTTTTATTAGTCTGTATTTATTCAAAAGGCTGGTTTTTCAACACCATTTTTCCGAAAATAAGGTTCTTGACTTACATGTCAGTTGAAGGCTGACCACGCATACTGTAAAAAATTATCCACTTTGCTAATGTCACCCCTGTTTTAGGGAAGGTCTGCAAGGGTTGCAGGGCTTATGTTCATTTGAGGTTTGGGTTATTAAAAGTTATTTTGTAAGCACAAACTTACATGTGATGCTTGTGGGCGTGCATTAAATGTGTTAATATATCCTGGTAACTTACAACAAAAACGATGGTTGAAACCATGGAGTTATAATATTGGTGGAGAAGAAACTAGTTTACGGCATTGATACATATGATGATGATGATGAGTCGATGATTTCTTTATAGCGCCGTTTCGTGATGTAGTCACTCCAAGGGCGCTTGTGCAAATGATGCCAGAAATTTGCTAGTCTTTAGTGCATTCCGGAACTTGCCATGGTCCTCGAGCTCTCTCACATGATGGGGTAGGTGGTTCCAGGCCAGAGGACCAGCAACTGCAAATGCACGCTCCCCAAATATTGTGTTAACTCGTCTTATCGGTTCTTCAATCTTTGATTTGGCTCCAGTTTCAGCCGAGCGCAGTGTTAGGCTTTTTTTGCCGAGGGTGACTGGTTTGATTAAATCCGCGAGATATTTGTACTACTACATGGTTCATACTATATGGTTCACCTGTCAACCAAAAAGCTGTCAAACATAGAAAACTTAATAATCTTCTAAAATACTATGTTTTCTTGCTTTTTCCATTTTGCGTTTCCACACTCAACAATTACATATAATAGTATTTATTATGGTTTGTGTATTAAAACATTGTGAAAATTCATGTTAATTAGGTATTATTAATCATTATATAATAGGAAGACAGGTCCGTGCCGGTCGATAGCTCAGTTGGTAGAGTGCTTGCATTCTACCCCGTGAGCTCGGGTTCGAATCCCACCGAGGAGGGTGTCAGAAATGATTTCCTATTTCGGTGTTTATTTCAAACCCAATAATAAAAATACCGGCCAGGTTCACTCAGCCTTCACAAGAAATGAGTACCAGCCCCCTCGGGAGCTGGGAAACCCCCACTTTAACTGAAGTGGTTGACGTAAGGCCGGCCCCCTTACCTATAAAAGTAAATAGGTTCAATTCGCCACATGCGACCCCTTCGGGGATAACGCGGCAAGAAGTTACACTATATGTGTAGTTTAGTTGCGTTGCGTTTTTTTTTATAGTGTTTTAGAATGCTGCGTTTTTTTTTAAATTGTCAATTTTTCGATCAAAACATTTATAACGCTGCGTAGGCCTGAATTTCAATACTGTCAACTTTTTGTAAAGATTTCGTAAACTGTGAAGATCATTTTTCTTTTTCTAACTAAGGATGGTTTGCGTTTAAGTTAGTTGAAACGGATGTTGTGTATATTTCCGTGAAAATTGTTTCTATTCTACATATACAATAAGCCAATGGTTAAAACCTTTCACAATTTCACATTAACTTTAATTCTCCTTAACCTTACAAAAAACCCCCAAAGAGTATTTTTATTTTTACTCCAAAACATTTCATGGAATCGCTAATCCCATTACAGCTCCTTATTTTCATAAAAGAAAATCGTTTACTCCACTTTTCGGCAGGCAGCGCTTTTTTCTGTTGTCCGATCAATCACTTACCGCTTATCGGGCACGCTTCCGGGCTTAAAAAAGCGCCAGGCAAAAAGTGGAGCGTTGATAAGCACCGATAAAAGCGTAAACAGGAGTATAAAATATGCGTGATTTTTAACCACATTTATCATACAAAACTTAGTTCCATTATATAAACAAAACAGTGACAAAACGACAATTGAGACAACGACACATGACAGAACGACACATTACAGAACGACACATGACAAAACATCACAATGAGAGTGAATCAAATGACAAAACATTACAAGACAAAACCGCTCATGTGCCGTTTATGGTATCGTTACGTTTTCTGCTGAATTCTCTCTTCAATTAAAATGCCATAATTTATTTTTACAGAATTTATTTTTCAAAATTTATTTCACAACTTGGCAATCACTGTTTATAGGTGTTACTCAGCGAATTGCTCTCTTGGGACTCTACTGTCCGTACCATTTTGATCTCTTATATAGGAAACCAGAGGGGTCTTTCTCCCATTCAATAGATCATTCTAGCACCAGAACGTTATGTACACACACAATCACTAGAACATCATTCCAATGCACGAATACAATCATGAACTACTCCTAGATGGTTCTATAGTACGTGCATAGGTGTGAGTAGTCATTTGATTTAATAGTCCGTCATATTGTGATGTATCCGTGTATAAGCGCACGTATTTCAAGTTCGTGACAGTATGTTATGTTTTAGATATGTGAAACTTTGTCATGTGTCGTTCTGTCATGTGTCGTTTTGTCACTGTGCCATTCTAACTTGTCACCAAATATTTTAAGAGCTCTATCTCATTCGAAATACTTTTATTTTTTTAAGGAACCCTATGCGGGAGACTGCCTAGATTTCAGAAAATCTAGGAGTCTATCACAATTTATGTAGTGCAGCAGAGGTGTTGGTGATGTGGCGGTTGATGTACTGATCCTTTGTACCAGGGCAATTATTAGCTGCGTAGTATATATTTTTAAAAAGATTTGTGAAGGTCAGTTGGCTCCATGCGAAAGCAGAAGCTTGTGTGCATGCAATGACATCTGTTGAACCAGGGTCCAAGTTATTGTCGATAGGACAAGGCCGGGCTCGAACCGGAGTTAGTGAAATTCAAGTAATTTTCTGTGAAAGAATTAAAAGCAAAAATGAACGATAAAAAATGACACGACAGGGCAGATTTTTCACTAAAAAATTTAAGATGAAAAATGTTTAATCTGACAAATTTCGGTATTTTGGCCTAATCATTAGTTTAATTTGAAACTGACAGCCAATTAAAACATCTTTCATCAAATATTTTTTGACACCGAAAAAAAAGTAGAAAATATAAAAAAATCATGTCGGAGAGTAATGGTTCCATCTCCACCAAGGATGTTAAAAAAGATTTCCCATTTTCCTAGAAACTTCAAATAAAAAAGTAGGCAAGGTTTACTCATCCTTCTCAAGAAATTAGGACCGCCAAAAAAACCAAACTATTTCAACTCAAACAGATTTTATATACGTAGGTACGTTTCAATTTACTTCAACACAAATCTTCCTTAGTTAGAAAGAGAATAAAGATGCTCCGAGTGTGACTTCACTGTCAGCAGGAAAGTGTGTGGGATGCTAGAAAATTTCTCTACAATGTTGGTATTACAAATGTCATCTTTGGCAGGTGAATTTAACAATTTTGAAATAAAAAAGGCATGATTATAAAACATAGCATGTGTAATTATTGAGTGTCGAAACACAAGATGGAGAAAGCAAGAAAACACAAGATTTCACACGATTATTAAGTATTCAGATTTATTTGACAGGTTCGGTTGACATCTGTGTCTCATAGTATGCTTCAATGCCGTAAGCTAGATTCGGCTCCTCTTAAATTACCTCAATGATTCAAACTCTAATCTTTTGGCTTTGAACACAGGGTTTTTCTGTGTTTTTTTTTCAATCCGGCGCCGGGTCGGAAGTCAGCAGTGTATGGAGATGCATGAAAGCTTTCACACAGTTTATCCAGTCATACATAGACTATCCGGTTGATAGCTCAGTTGGTAGAGTGCTTGCATTCCATGCCGAGAACTCGAGTTCGAATCCCACTGAGGGTGTCAGAAGTGATTTCCCGTTTCGGTGTTTATTTCAAAACCCAAAATAAAATACCACATGTGAAATGCCTGAACAAGAAATAAGTACGAGCCCCCTCGGGAGCTGGGAAGCCCTCACTTCAACTGAAGTGGTTGGCGTAAGGTCGACCCTTTTACCTGTACAAATAAACCGATTCCACTCGCCACATGCGAAACCCTTCGGGGATAACGCAGCAAGGAGTTACACTATATGTGTAGTGTTTCAAAAGGTCCTTACCGGCTTTTGTAGCTATCAACCGGACTCTGTTTTTGTTGCAGCATATGTTAGTGATGTTCGGCTAGGCACAGCTGTATACCTTGAAATTCCAACGGACTGGTGTGTGTTGGGGGTTGGTCCGGTCCAAGTTTATTGATCGCTTGGGGGGGGCGGCCTTCTATATCGACCTACAGGGGGGCGGAACGGTTAAGGGGCGGAGCGGGACAGGGGGAGGGGCGCCCACGCCGTCTGCGCGCGCACACAACGATAACAGCCAACACACATACACACACACACCGACAACCACTTCTTAGCAAGCCAGCGAAAAAGAAGAATTGCTGATGATGCAAGTGAACCTTGCCGGTATTTTTATTTTGCGTTTTAAAATAAACAATAAAATGAAACTCATTTTTATCTCATCGGAAAATGTAATCGAATATTTTGGGGCTTAGTGCTGTATATAGATCAACCATTCGACCGTTGGGGTGTTTTTACATCATCAAATCAGGGCCTCCCAAAATTATGATGATGATTAGCACACACAGTGCAACTTCTCACCACGTTGTGGCGGGTGGAGCCATATTGCAACCCTTTCATTTGAAGTAGAGTTTTCCCTGCTTGGTTCTTGTTCCTTGTGGTGGCTGAGTTAACTTTGTCGGTATATTATTTTTGGGTTTTAAATAAAAACCGGTATTAGGCATTTTTGACACCCTTGGTGTTGATCAAAGCATCAAACGCCAGAATCTACAAGCTGAGCTATCGACCGTATTCGCTAAAACGCTGAAGCTACTAAGCTACATATATAGTATCTTCTTATCGCGTCTTCCCCAAAGGGAAGCGTTGCCGGTATTTTATTTTGGGTTTCAAACTCTATGGTTTCAAATAAACACCAAAACGGAAACGGCAGCCTCAGTAGATTCGCACCCGAGCTCTTGGCGTGGAATGCAATCACTCTACCAACTGAGCCACCAACCAGACTCGCAATCCTTTAATTTGAATTATTGTTTTTCTTTGACTGATAGGTTGGTATGAGGTTGATCACCCATACTGTAAAAAATGGTTTACTTTGCCAATGTCTGTCACCCCTGTTTCAGGGAAGGTCGACAAGAGTTGCAGGGCTTATGTTCATTTGAGATTGGGTTTTTTATATTGTAGGTCCACATGCGGCATGTGTGAGCGCGAAATTACGCGTGTCTGCTTGTGGAAATGCATTTAATATTAATCTCAAATGATATATATATATTTGTAGCTTAGATTTAAATTTAGATTAGTTTCCGTTTTATTTTTAATTTACCTTCTACAGTCCGGTCGATAGCTCAGTTGGTAGAGTGCTTGCATTCTACCCCGTGAGCTCGGGTTCGAATCCCACCGAGGAGGGTGTCAGAAATGATTTCCTATTTCGGTGTGTATTTCAAACCCCATAATATAAATACCGGCGAGGTTTACTCAGCCTTCACAATAAATGAGTACCAGACCCCTCGGGAGCTGGGAAATTCCCACTTCAACTGAAGTGGTTGGCGTAAGGCCGGCCCCCTTACCTGTAAAAATAAATAGGTTCAACTCGCCACATGCGACCCCTTCGGGGATAACGCGGCAAGAAGTTACACTATATGTGTAGCTTAGTTGCGTTGCGTTTTTTTTTTTTTTTTTAGTTGCGTTTTTTTCTACCATAAACATTGCTCCTACTACAACCTTATTTGCATAATTTTCGCTTTCAAAAGAGCTTAAATTTCATTGTTCGCAAAAAATGGCGTTTTAATTAACACGCTGCTCAAACAACACGGCAGTTTGTCGCCGCTGTGACACCAGTACCCTTAGTACGAGTTGCAAAACTTGAGAAAAGTAAAGTTTACGGAAAATATTAAAGAGTGGTTTCCCCCAAAATCTGCAGTTTTTGTTTGTTTGAACTTGATCTTCTTCATCACTGTAACTCTTTTGCCAAAACCATATAGTGTAAGAAACAAAAACGGCAGATTTGGAAGAAATCACTATATTTAATATTTTCCGTAAACTTTACTTTTCTCAAGTTTTGCAACTCGCACTAAGGGTACAGGCGCCATTCATGTCGGGCCACGTGACGTCAGAAGTATTTTGACGTTCGCACGTCTCCACATGAAATCCGCCTTACAACCCTTATTCTGTACGCAGCCCCTTAAAATCCCGACGCTGATTTTCATACCGATTATTGTTGTTAACTTATTCCTCAGGCCTCCTTATTAAAATATGAAAAATTATGATATAACAAAATAAATATGAATTCACTTTTTTAATAGGTAAATATATCCGGTTTCACCATGCCATATGAGTATGTAAAATTTAACTTATAGTATCGAAAACTTGATTTATTTATTTTTAATTTGATTTGAAGTTTTTTACTTGACTTTCCGAAATTTTTGAGTTCTATCTATAATCTATATCTAGGTTGCAAGTAAATATTCATTTAAAGTTCTCAAAGTGAACCATTTTTTACAGTATGGGTGGTCAGCCTCATACCAACCAATAAGTCAAGGAATACAAGCAATTAATTAATATGATATTCCAAAATTGTGTGTATGTATGTTTCCTATGGATACGTAAACTGCTCAATGAATATGTATTGTATGAATTTTTCACCCAGCGAAGAGCATATTTGAAAACATAAATGGTATATTTCTTGTGCTTCACCGGGATGCAAGCCCACAACCTTCCATTTACGAGTCAGAAGTGTTAACCGCTAGACTACGGACCGGTCTACCGACCATATATACCATCTCATTAAAAAAGGCTTGTAAATTTAAGGCTGAAAGAGCTTTCCTTACATAAAATAATGTTTTGATTTTCGGTTTACAAAATCCAATGTAAGGCCACGCTAAGGTTTGCCCTTCAAGTATTGTACGAGAACCTTCCATTCAAAGGGCCGGTCCTCGTTAACCGTTGGCCGAGGTATAAAAACCGATCGATCAAGGACATTGTCATTGGAAAGGTCGACAACCCCTCCAAACGACCTGAGAACACCGTCCAGACTTATTGTGTTATTAATAGAGAGATCGCTTAAGCAAATTGCATCAATCTTGCTGAAAACGTCTGGTTTAAAATGCAAAATAGAATGGGAGAATTTCTGTATTAAATTTTGCACCTGGCGCCATTGTAGAAGCTGTTCTTTTCAGTACCTACCTACTTACTCGCAGGTTAAATGGTGTCGGAACATTTTTGAATTTGGAACTTTTTTTCACGGCGAGCAAACGTTAGTTTTCTGGTCCATCCAGCTTTACAGCAACTAGGTCTTGCTTAACAATTGGCGCTTTCTATAGCGACGATCAAACTCGCAGATGGTTCTTGAAGTATGAATTATTCACACGAAAACAGCGCACACCAAAGAAATCATCCTAATATTATTATAACTATTCTGTGTATCTATGAGACCAATAACAAAATATTTGAATGCCTTTTCTCTAGCAACCCGGCCGGGTGACGACACAATATTGTCTATGCCAATTCACGTGCGGACCTCATTCTTACTTCAAATTACACAGTATCTCAAAAATGATCGTCGAATAAAAATTGATACCAGGGGTGGGGAAAGAAACGCAATCAATCTTAAAAATCCCCATGAAATACCAAAATGCGCATGATCTTTAATTATTTTTACATTGTGAGGGGTCAGCCTCATACCAGCCTATAAGTCAAGGAACAAAAATATTCATATGAATGAAAATTACACAAAACAAACTAATAATTTCGTAAAAAAATGAAATTCATATGCTGTTCATTTTCTAAGCAGAACAAAGAGGTTTAACTATTCCCAAGGGAAAAGTGACGGAGAGACAGTTATGTATTTAATGGTAACTCACGTCACGACAAATCGGTCAAAGACAGCTGGTCTACAGACAGCTCGTCCATGGACGGATTGGTTACACGGCAGTTCGTCCAAGCTACTTATCGGTTCACTGCAGCTCTATGAAAAAATCTTGCTCTCCAAAAACCATTGTAATTACTCATACTGTAACTGTAGCTCTGTCGCCATTCCGCTAGGGGTGGCCAGAGCCTCTGCAGAGCTGCCTCCATATCTTCCTATCCTTACATACCTCTTTCATTAAATTCATATCCATCACCTTTTTCATGCATTTTCTTCTTTGACGCTCGCTTTGTAAATCCCATTATTTCACAATCTCCTCAATCTGATCACTCCATACTTTTCTCGGTCGTCCCTTACCTCTTTTTCCTTTCACACTACCTACTCGTAGTTTTAATTAATTGTTATTTTCTATGATAGAGCCGCTGTGGACCATATTGATACTTTAAGGTTAAACGGAATAAGTGGCATATTAAGCTAACATGGGTTTCTCAGATAAATGTACCTTTTTTCCTATTTTCTACTAGAGAAAACACTTAAAAAGTGTTAAAATCTTGTAGATTAGAAGTTTTTTATAAGCACTTCCTTATAATTAGTTAACTAACTATGAGAAGTTATGTACACATAAGAAAATGTTTTATGCACGATTTATTAAATCAGTTAATAGGCACTTATTCAGTTTTACATTTAAGGTTGCTCCTCGACTGATAGGTTGATATCAGGCTGACCCACCTGTAAAAATTGGTTCACTTTTGCCAATGCCACCCCGTTTTCAGGGAAAGGCGGCAGGAGTTGCAAGGTGTATGTTCACGAGAGGTTTTGTTTATTTGAATGCACACATGCAGAATGTGTAAGCGCAAATCTAGATGCGTCTTGGTATCATATCTTTGCAGCGTAGATTATAGATAGATTATAGTTGCGATATATTGTATGTGACCGAAAAGTCGTGTGGACGAACTTTCGTGTGGCCGATTTGTCAATGGCCGAACTGTCTATAGACGAATTGTCCGTGATCGATGTAACTAGCACGTTCCGAATGTTTCCATACACAAATAAAGACTAATGAAGAAATGTTATTCTCTTAGTATTTTCTTTGCCGAAATAATTACATTTAATTCGTTTGGCCTCTGTCTTTTACCATCAAATATTCATACAAACGATTCGCCAGTTTCTCTCTCACTCCCCATTCATCCCCCGAGGGAGAGAGCGAGACGAAAAAAATTCCCTGCCGAACGTTTTCATTACATTATTCATGTAAACAGAAGGAATGCCCGTTGAGACTAGTAATTAAATCATTGCGTGCTCTTAAGGTAAATTAATTAACCCCCCTACCATTCAGGTTACTTTGCGAGAAATAGGCAAAAAATAGTCAGGTTTCGAAACCACAATGTGCGTACCCCTGACTTTTGAAGAGTATACGTATGAAAAATTACAAAACGTCAAACAAACAACAGAACGCCTAGCCTGCCCTTGAGGAACTAACTTGTCTGGACTTGTAAAGATGTGACTTTGTAACTCAGGCGGACGCCAGGCGGTTTGTAGTTTTCAAATATATTATTTTTTCTCAAGTGCGGATGAAAAAAAATCAATCCTGGCAGCTTCGGTTGGATTTAACCCTAGATCTCTAGCATTGAACGCATGTGTTCTACCAACTGAGCTTCCAAACCTCTTCTGTTGTTTATATAGTTATAAAGAGTTTTGGGTCTTTTTGGTCATTAACAAAGTCACCGATCCGTACAAAACATTCTTTATAAACTCAACCTTAGCGTCAACAAAAAATGCATGAAAGCTTAAACATCACCTCTAGTGAGCGTTTTACTTTCCTTACATGTTAATAAAACGTTGCGTTGAAACGTGGAGTTATATTCTAGGACAGAGGTTTCCAAACTGGGGGGCGCGCCAAAAATATGCATAAAAATATTTGTTTGAAAATTCAATAATAAATCGTAAAAAGGGAGGCGCAAAAAGAATAACTTTTAGGACAAGACAAACTTTTGAAAATGGCGTGCCCCCCCTCCTGCCCCCCCCTCGTCGTCGTCAGGATTTTTTTGGACAAAATAATTTTTTGAAAATATCGTGCCTACCCCCCGACGATTTTTCAAAAAAAAAACACAGGAAGGGAGACGCAAAAATAAATCTGTTTTGGGGAGGCATGGTAGCATAAAGTTTGGAAACCATTGTACTAGGAGAAAGGGTAAATTGAATTGGATCCTTTGTGGTCCAATATGGCTGCCGACCTCTCGTGTAAAACCTATTTAAATAGGTTGAAAACTTGCCGGCAGAACCGCATTAATGTCCTCCTTTATCCCGCTTTTACTGCTAACGACTTTTCCCTTTTTCTTCTAGCGTTTTTAACTAGCGTAATGTCCCATACTCTATGGAGACATTTGGGTTTAATGTACCAGAATCTAAAAATATGTGGTTGTTTTTATTGTTATTTTTTATTATTTAGAAACATGGAGGAAGTATTAAATGGAGGGGTCGTACATGTCATTTAGTACCAATCAACATGATGCACCGTCTTTGACACCATACACTGTTTATAATGCTGTCTCGCTCACGACATATGAAATGCTTTTCTCATTTTCTATGTAAGCAACGTGTCTCTACTCCGTCTTCAATCTATTTACAAATCACCAAGGAAACACATGAAATCACTATGGTAACAGATTTTTTAGTAGTGTTGTTGCAAGTATGAAGATATCTGATAAATTCCAATTTCAAAAATGTTCCCACCTCATTGTGTACGGGATGATTTCCACAAGTATGTATCTATTACCGCGAGCATAGAAGTTACATATGTGAAGAAGCAAGTACCTATATATTTGAACATCACTAGTTCTAGAAATGGCTGTCACTTTCGCGAACAAAATATTTTGACAAACAAAAAATAAATTTTATCAACGTAATCATATAGAGTAGGGATTAAAGTGAAATATTATTCCATGTTCTATAACACATTTACTCTCATTTGTTGGCACGTTTAGAAAATACCCAGTTTGGCATTTATTTGTATTTTTTTTTCAATTAGGTAACACACCTGTTCACAGTTGGAAGGTTACCGATAGAATGAATTTGGATTTCTGTATGATGAGTGGGGTAGCTCATTTCTAATTCTCAAAGGATTGATTTCTTAGCCTATCCAGTTCTATATATCCATGTTTAGAAATAATTTATTATTAAGAAAAACCAACGTTGAAGCCGACGCCGAAGTTCTGGGAGTGAGGGGACCATGGAGGGAAGCAGCACAAGACGGAGAGTCCTGGAGGATTGTGGTTCGGGAGGCCCTGAGCCTTCAAGGCTTATGAGACGAAGAAAGTAAAGTAAAAGTAAAGTAAGTAGTATTATTTAGAAATATACACTTCATTTGCAAGTAAGCATGCAGCATTTGTAAGCGTGATCTTACACGTGTCTGTTTGTAGGCATACATTTTATATGAATCGTTAATATGAATATAGCCTTGCAACTTAGATTATCTACAATACATTATTAACTAAATAAATATACTTACCTACTTAATGGAAAATTCACTGGTCGATCAAAAAAAATGTATATATATAACTGAACATATTACTGTGTAAGTGTTCTTTTCCTAAATAAATTAATTAATTATATAAATTAAATAAATTAAAAGTACGATGCTTTTGAAAACAACGATGCTTTTTTTTCACAACACTTTACTAAAATTACAAACGTTTTCTATCCAAGCATTACTAAAGTTACAATAGTACGTTTTCTGTCTAAACTAGACCAAAATTAGCATGTGAATAATTCTGACAACTGAATTAAAGTTGAAATACCTAAGTGTACATAAAAAATACTTATATGAAAGAAATTTGGGGTTCTCTTTTTTCATTTATATTATTTTTTTGTTATTTTCTATTCATTTTAAAAATGTAAAATAAAAACGCCTAATCTATCTCAAGTAAATTGTGTAAAAAATCCCTGAATTATATATTAAAGAGACAAAGTGACGTGTATTGAAACGTCTCTAGGGACTTTTGCGGCGTCGGGAATTTTTGGGATTTTCGGGAATTTAATCCCGTGACGTCAGAGGTAGACACGTGAGACGCCATTTTTGCTCGGCTGGCTACGTGATGGAAGCGATTCACGGAAAATGGCGAACAAGAGTCGATCTATGTACGACGCATTCAGGGCCGGTATCTTAAACAATCGTACGCGTCAAACCGACAGTCAAATACAAATTGCATCTAATCTAATCTAAGTTACAAAGATATGTAACATTAAGGATTCACATTACATGGCTTTTCACAAGCAGACACGTATAAATTCGTGCTTAAACGCATGTGGACTTAAATTTAAAAACCCAAATCTCAAATAAGCACACACCCTCCAACTCTCGCTGACCTTCCCTGAACCAACCTATAAGTCAAGGAAAAATAATAATTAATAACATTTAGTAAATATTTAAAAATATAAATGGTAAAACATTGCTTTATTTCACTTTATTCTTTTTTTTTTGCTCGAATATTTTCGCCTAATGAGGCATCTTCAAGAGCAGAATAAATTAGTGAATTAAAACAATGTTTTACCATTTATATTTTTAAATATTTATAAAAATGGACTTTCACTGTGTTAACAGATCAACACTAAAAAATATTAATAACATTTAGGTACGTATATACTGTAACGAGATGGATTTGTTTGTTAGGTAAAATGGAACATGAGATTTGAATTTGAATGAAAAGGAAAACAAAGGAATGCAGAAAGAGGGAGGAGAAGCTTGCCTGGCGGGATAGCCACAAGCCGGTGTAATTAAGAATAAAGAATATTATTGTGCTGTGGTTAATTGTGTATACATTGTGAAAGAAATAAAAGTAAACATATTAAAGTGTGTATGTTATATTATTAATTGTGTCAATCAGCAGGACTATTGGAAAAACCCTCACATTTTGGCGCCCCACGTTGGGCCCACGTTGGGCGCCAAAATGTGAGGGTTTTTCCAATAGTCCTGCTGATTGACACAATTAATAATATAACATACACACTTTAATATGTTTACTTTTATTTCTTTCACAATGTATACACAATTAACCACAGCACAATAATATTCTTTATTCTTAATTACACCGGCTTGTGGCTATCCCGCCAGGCAAGCTTCTTAATACTTTTGTTTTATTGGAGGACCTTCTGTCTGAATTCTGTGTTCAATGAGGTTTGTGCATCCTAAGCCTATTTTTTCATAAGAGATGTCCTTGAAATCATTTTCTATTGTCTTTAATTGCTGTAATTGGTTATCTGTTAATTTAGTTCTATTTGTAATTTTACCTAATTCACTAATATTTTTGCTATTTGAATATGTAATTTTACTTATTAAACTCGGTTCTAATTCAAATTTTATCCAAAAATCTATTCCAAAAATTAAGTCTTGTTGTAAACCTTGTAAAACATAAAAATCTACATGTTTTATTTGATTGTCACATTTTACCTCTAAATTTATTTTACCAAGTATTTTTATATTTTTACCATTTGCTAACGAGATACTTTCATGGGTTTTTATAATTTTGTAATTTCTTTGTAAAAAATAATCAAATGTTTTTTCATTGATTGCAGAAATAGATGCACCTGAATCTATTGAAGAGATATATTTGGCATTTCGTAAATTTGCTAAAACTTGATTTAAATTTGGAATTGGATAGTTATCTCGTTTTGTTACTTCATTGAGTCTTCTAGAGTCCAAACAAAATCTAGGCGTTCCATCCTTTTTAATTACAATCACAACAGGACTGGACCACGAAGATTTGGATTGTTCAACTATACCTTCTTTTAACATTTTATCTAACTCTGTGTTAACCTGTCTCTGTCTTGCTGGACTGAGTGGATAATACTTTTGTTTTATAAAAAATGGAAATTTTAAAAAACACACAGTAATCTGTTACTCATGTAAGCGTACAGGACATGTACAAAAAGATTGTTTTGTTAAAAATAAAAAAAGTGATTATACAGACAAAACAAAAATGAACAGAAATATAAATATACAAAACAGAACAAATACGACATACAATAGTAATTCAAAAAACTTGTAGATAGTCGGCCTTCAGTACAAACACAAAAATCAGAAATGAAGAGCTGGCTTAATTTCATTCAAATTTTTAATAAAAATTATCAAATTGCACCACTCATTTTTGCTAAACAATTTGATAAAAGACCATTTTTAACAGTAAATATTGAGAACAAAAATTTTACAGGTTTACTAGATTCAGTACAAAGCATAATAAATAATACAGTCAATTTAGCAACAGGATACACACCTAATGTATTAGCAAGAGGTAGGGAGATTGTACTAAATGGTGAAATTCATGGTGAAATAGAAAATGATGAAATAGAATCAAAGGAAGATTTAGATAAATATAGAGATATGCATAAAGATAAAATGAAGGAATTAAACACATTATACAAAATTGTAACAGAAAATTTATGGGATGCATATAATAAAAATGCAAATTATTATAATAAAGGTAGATCAAATCGTGTCTATGATCAAGGGGATATTGTATGGCGTAAAAATTTCATACAATCAAATGCAGGGAAATACTTCTGTACAAAGTTGGCTCCAAAATTTGTCAAAGCCAGAATAGAAAAGAAAGTTAGCAAGATAGTCTATGTATTAAAAGATATAGACACAAATGTTATAAATAAATATCACATCAAGGACATAATCAAATTAGATTAACAAAAAAAAAAAAAACATATTTTCATGTGTATGAAAAATTTGAGGTGATGCATGATACGGTGAAAGTTGATATAAAAGTGATCAGTGAAAGAATGAATTATGAAACATTGCATGAATGAAGGTATGAAACATAAATTAAACAAAGTATTACATATGAAGGTAAAGTTTTTTTTAAAAAAAAATTGATGGACTGATAAATTTATTAATGAAAAATAAATTTGAAATAAATTTAAATATTGGGAAAGATGTGATACATGTTTAAAAAAAAAAAAAAAGTTATTTTAATGAATTGATTAATTAACTGGTGAATGTTTATTATGTATTGTTATTTGATTATTTTGAATTGTTGAATTAAGTATTTAAAAAAAAAAAAAGTTATTTTAATGAATTGATTAATAAACTGGTGAATGTTTATTATGTATTGTTATTTGATTATTTTGAATTGTTGAATTAAGTATATAAAAAAAAAAAACAAATATTTGTTTATAATATTGAATATGAAAATTGTGTTAAAAAAAAATATATATATTAATTTTAGTATGAAAATAATTGGTATTGTTAAAAAATGTATTAATGACTGAATAATGTATCAGAAACAGGTTTTTTTTTATTTTCATATTTTTGAAATTTATCCTTAAAATAAAACAAAATATGTGGCGCCGGCTGAGCATTATGATACATTATTTACTCATTGTAAAAGAAAAAAAAAAAAAAAATTGGGAATGTTTTTTTTTTTTATGAGAGGAAGGAGGTGTATTGTAACGAGATGGATTTGTTTGTTAGGTAAAATGGAACATGAGATTTGAATTTGAATGAAAAGGAAAACAAAGGAATGCAGAAAGAGGGAGGAGAAGCTTGCCTGGCGGGATAGCCACAAGCCGGTGTAATTAAGAATAAAGAATATTATTGTGCTGTGGTTAATTGTGTATACATTGTGAAAGAAATAAAAGTAAACATATTAAAGTGTGTATGTTATATTATTAATTGTGTCAATCAGCAGGACTATTGGAAAAACCCTCACATTTTACCCTCACAATACAAACAACAGAACCTTAAAAATAAATGGTACTTGTAGACCTACAAAAAAGTAAATAGATCAAAAGATAAAATCTAAATTAAGAAAAATGAGAAAATTAATAATTTAAATTTAAAAAATTCCCCTACATGGTATCCCTGAATTTTCACCTGAGAAGGTCCACCCTTCTCTTTCCTTAGTCTATGCTCCCCCACACCCCCGCCACTTGGTCCTGGTTATTTTGTTTCAAATTTCTCTCCCCATATCCCGGGGGATTTGAAATTCGTTTTGCGTTGTTTTTCTCTGCTGGGTTTGCGTCCGACACGGCGCCTTTTCATTATTTATATATGTGCACGTGTATGTCTGCGCATGTACACGACTCGTCTTGCGTTTTGACTGTATTGTACGTGTTTCGGTATTTCAATACAAGTCTAAGGTACAATTTAGTGAGGTAAGATCGACTCAAATAGCAAATAAATGAAAAGAATTGTTGCAATCCCAATGATAGTTATAACCTACGTTCGAGGGTAGAAAATAATACCTTTTTAAGAACCATTCTTGTGATAGATAAAAAAAAAAAAAAACAATCCCTTATTCGATTACGGCAAGTATATTATAATTCCATGACCGGTTTTGCAAACAATCTGTTTGCATCTTCAGGTGGGTAAATAAATACTTTAAGCTGTGCTCAATATGGGAGCACGTCTGATTTATTATGATTTAAAGATTTGTGCTTCCATTACCCCTACATTAAGAGACCAGCTTCACTGGCTTAAAATTGGAGAAAGGATTGACTTCAAAATCTGTTAAGCTGTCTTTAAATCGACACTGTGTGTTGCCCCGCGGTATATTTCAGAGCTTGTGGGAGGGACTCAGTGAATAGACAGAGGCTGGCATTAAGATCTGCAAGTAGTACTGCTGTGAATAAATTAATAGTTCCAAAACGATCTAACAAAGCAAAATACTTGGATCGTGCCTTTTGCATAGCCGGTCCTGTGCTAAGGAATACCCTACCCCATGAGCTAAGAGCCGTAGAGAGTGCAAGTGCATTTGATGATGATGATGATGATGAGTTGATGATTTCTTTATAGCGCCGTCTCGTGATGTAGTCACTCCAAGGGCGCTGGTGCAAACGATGCCAGAAATTTGCTTGTCTTCAGTGCATTCCGGAACTTTCCATGGTCCTCTAGCTCTCTCACATGATGTGGCAGGTGGTTCCAGGCCAGAGGGCCAGCAACTGCAAATGCACGCTCTCCAAATAATGTGTTAACTCTTCTTATAGGTTCTTCAATTCTTGATTTGGCTCCAGTCTCAGCCGAGCGCAGTGTAAGGCTTTTTTTGCCGAGGGTGACTGGTTTGATTAAATCAGCGAGATATTTGGGTAATATTTAAGTCGAGATGCATGTTTCTTGCGGAGATGTTACAGTTGAATAGCGCCCTTGCAGTTATTTATCACAAAAAATGCACAATATTGTCTTATTATTCTTATTAAAAAAAGATTTATAAAAATTGATGTGTATAAAGCCATTATTATTTCATATTGTCGAATTTATCTAGGATGGTAAGCTCAGGTGGTTACTATACAAGTGGTTTGTGTGCTCTGGGCTCTTTCATTTCCCTAAACTACAAGGAAAAATAAGAGGAGAAATAAAATTTTATTGATTGAAATAAAAATTCAACCAAGAGATTGTTTTTATTGCAACCAGCCAAAATGTCTGCAATTTTACATAGGTAAATTTAAGAAAAATGCCTTCCTTGTGCTTCTATTGTTAACACTCGGTTCTGTGTCATTTTTCTCATGGTCTTTCTTACCTGTAAAACTACCTATACGTTTAAACGAAACCTTAGCGTTTCACCAAAAATGAATGTGAAGAAACAATTTCACTAGAGGCACTGCTCGTAGTTTATATACATTTTTTGATAAATGCTACGCTGGGGTCTACGCGTAGGTAATATTATTTACTTGGGGACCTGTATCTCAGTACAACTCACTTGAACCCTCATAATTCACCAGACAACAGGCGATGAAGTATTCAATCTTAACCCAACTTTATAAACACACAGGTCGGTATGTCGGTAGACGGAGAGCCTGAAATATGTTGCCCATTGTTCCCTTCAAGGTTCTTTTTTATTAATACAAAATATAATATGACCTTGTTTCTTGTTACCTTTAATCTAAAAGTTTTCCATTCTATTTTCACTTTTTTTGTATATATTTTTTTATTCAAATTTACTGGCATATATATGCTATATTTGGTGAATTATAAATGACAAGAATATCCTATCCTCAGAATTACATGACCGAATTCACTTCGGCAATAATGTTTTTTTAGCCTTAGAGGGCTATTGTGTTCAAAATGGCTATTCTGCTTCACAAAATTCAAAACGTACACTTCCATTGTTCGACCAGTTGTGTTTTACGGATGCAAAGTCTGGAGTCTGACTCAGAAACAAGAGAAATCTCTCCAGGTCTTTGAACAAAATGCTTCGTCGCATTCTCGGACCTGTATTTGAAGATGACAGGTGGCGTATCCGGACCAACGCGGAGCTGATGTCCGTGTTTCAAGATCGAAACATAGTGCCGGTAATGAAATCAAGAAGACTCCAGTGAGCCGGACATGTAGCACGTGCAGAGGACTCCAGGATCATCAGAACAGTCTTGGATGGTGTCAGGTGTTAGACTACTCGGACGTCACAGGATGCGGTGGCAGACAACGTTGAAGCCGACGCCGAAGTTCTGGGGGTGAGGGGACCATGGAGGGAAGCAGCACAAGACAGAGAATCCTGGAGGATTGTGGTGCGGGAGGCCCTGAGCCTTCAAGGCTTATGAGACGAAGAAAGTAAAGTAAAGTAAGTATATTTGGTGAGCAATGTTTTTGTATGAATAACATCCTCAAAAGCTCTCTTCAAGCTTGTTCATCGCCAGTAACACAAAAAAAAACAATATGTTACTGTTACTGTATCCTGCCGCCGTTCCACTAGGGGTGGCCGGTACCTCCACAGATGCGTCTCCGTCTTTTTCTGTCCTTGCATACCTCTTTCATCTCTTTAACACTTATCACTTTTTCCATCTGCATATATAACGCAACTTCTACTGTATTGACCCCAAAGGAATTCAATGTCAAGTGTGGAACCTATTTATTTTTACAGAAAACGAGCATTCACTTCAGCTGGAGTGGATGTTTTCCAGCACCCGAGGGAGCGGATTCTCATTTCTCATGAAGGCTGCCGTTATTTTATATTGCGTTTGAAATAAACACCGGACGGGACAAATCATTTCTGAATGCTAGCTCATTGAATGCTAGCCTTCTGGTACGGAATACGAGCATTTTACCAACTGAGCTATTGAAAAAACTAGACATCTTTAATTTTGCAAGCAAGACCCAGTTGCTGTAAGGCTGGATGAACCTTTGTGCCCGGCGTTTTAGTAAAGGCATATAAATCATAGGAGGATGCGAGAAAAAAAGGTGACTACAAAAGAAAACTGATAATGAGATGGTTTGGACATTTAGAAAGAATTTATGATGAACGTTTTACAAAAGAGTATCTATAAGAAGGAAGACTGAAAAAGAAATGGCTTGATCAAATTATTGAAATCGTGAAGGAATTTAATAAACAGAGTGAATGTAAAAGAAGGAAATGGATGAAAATAGCAATGGAGATGAATGAACTGAGAGAAGTAAGTATGTAAGGAGGAGTAAGTGGAGGAGAGTCTGGCCATCCCTAGTGGCATGTTGACAACGTTACAGTTACTATGGTTAAGTTTGAACGTTATGTTTTTATAGTTGAAGAGCAGAGCCCTAGCGCACAAGTACTTACTCATTAAAAGTGTCTCATTACAAGAGGAGTTATGTGCGAGGGGGCTAAATAAACGTCAGCTCTTGCAGACTAAAGTCAGTAAACTGTGGTCTCTTATGACCCCAACACAGATGGAACAAACCTTTTTAAATCGATGCAAGGTCTGAAGAAAGAAGAGTGACAAACGTAACATTAACCCTACACTGCATACTGTTACATATTTGTAACATCTCTTTTAAATCCTCCTATCACTGTGAAATATATTTTTTTCTCACTTCAGTGCTATTTTATCATTTAGGTTACATCTCCCTGTCCATTGTGGTAAGGTTCAAACTTGCTCAACATAAACATTCAGTGTGAATATGACTTCTTTATTGTGGCTGGACAAAACTTCTAAAAACGTGCTGCGGACGCTCTTGGTTTTTATTTTTTAAAAGTGCTTAATTTACAGTTAACAGTGATTCAAAGTATTTGTTACGACGAACCAAGATACATAAATGAGTAATCAAATATTTTTATGATGATTACTAAGTATTTTGATGTTTGAAAATGAACCTCTTTTCGGCTGTTACAAATATGTTAACTTGTACACAAACGTGTGATTGCAGAAAAATGATTTCATATACAATAGGCAAAGTAGATTGGATAGATTTTGAATTTAAATGAAGTAAAACAAAAAAAAACATTGTGGCTGCCTTTCCTGGAAGTAAGGATGATTTTGAAGACTCAGATGATGAGTGGTTACCACCCCGTATACCTACATAAGACTTGGATGGAGAATCGATACCGGTTGAAGTAATTGATGATGGCAGCCGGCAGGCAATATTATTTGTATGAAATATAAACGCAAGACATAAAATGTGTTAGTTGTTAGAATTTACAATGAACCTACCTTTAAGTGTCACGTTTCGAAAGATAAAGAAGAAGAAGGTGCAGTGATGCTACCCGTTGAACCAGAGGAACAGCCAGTACCATTGAATTCAAAAGAAGCGGCCAAGAAACTCAAAGAAAAATATTCCCGACTACTTTGCAAAAGCAAAAACCTTATTCTAAATGAGGAATGTAAGAAATTCAGAGTGATTCTGTGATAACTGATAAGTGATTCTTTGTTTCCACCTTCCATCAGGGAGTTGACGACACTTTTTACATTTTTAAAGTATTTTATCAATGATCATTTGATAGATAGAATAGTGTCAGAATCTAATGTATTTTCAAATCAATTAGATCCAGCAAAGCCTGCAATCTCGTTTTTGTCAACTCCTACTGGCAAAGAGCCTGTAAAGACTGTAAAAAGTTTGATAGAATTTAAAACAAAAAATTAGGCACATATTGAGGCTTCCAAACTTGTAGAGGAATTTAATAAGCATATGAGTGGTGGTAGCCTCACGGATAGTTTGATGGAATGTTATAAGATAAAGATGAGAACAAGAAAATGGTACATGAGAGTGTTTTAACATCTTTTAGTTATGAAAATCATCAACAACTGGCTGTTTTACAAAACAGTTTCAATAAATGAAAAAAAATGCCTTTGGTCGACTTTCGCGCCAAATAAGCCTATAACTTGTGCCATTGTGGTTACACTAAGACTAATAAACGTGGGTGACCCAGTACATCATCAGTTGAGGTAGATATTTTCAATGAAAGACTGAATTCAAGTACTACTGCCTATGTACCCTGAAAGATGTCAGAACGGACAATATTGGGCACTGGGTGGTATTTGATGATATCAGAATGAGATGCAGGTTACCTGGATGTAAGCTTTGCCTTCTATAAATGTGGCATATATCTCTGTGCTGATAAAAAATAATAATTGTTTCATGAAATATCACACTTCATATTTTTTTCATCAAAAACCTAGTGATAATTAGCCTCAGCCATTCTTCAACAAGATTTGCAAGCCTCGAATATATAATCAGTTATAGTTTTTATACTATTTTGTTTATATTGTATATTTTATTAGTATTCGTAACTTAAACCTTTGCTATTTGAACAGAAAGTATCAATTATTTTGTTAATAGTAATTGTTCAGAACATGTTATATGACGCCCGAAAATGATGCCTTGAAGTACAAGTTAACATATTTGTAACAACTGATTTTTCTACAATAAAGTACACAAAAAGTGTTTTTTGATTTTTTTACTATTTTTCCCATTACTTATGTGGGATAATACATCCAAATACATTTTTTATTTCCATTTACAGAAAATCGTGCAGTGTAGGGTTAAGATGAAACCGTAGCATTTTTTTTTTTGGTTCTTAGGAAATCGTAGACCTTATTTTTGTCATTGGATAAGCGCAAAACATCATTTAAATAAGGAATTTTAAACTCTCCGCCAGTCAACACAATGTTTGGAGAGCGAGCATTTGCAGTTGCTGGTCCTCTGCCTCACCATGTGAGAGAGCTAGAGGGCCATCGAAAGTCATGAAATGCACTGAAGACAAGCCAATTTCTGGCATCATTTGCACAAGCGCCCTTGGAGTGACTACATCACGAAACGGCGCTCCAAAGAAGTCATCAATTAATCACCATCAAGAAGTCATCAAAGATAATTATAACCTCCGTCCGTTGGTACGCAATAATTTGTGTTTTTAAAAATCAATCATCCTCCGTCGTCCCTGCAGGCGTTCGTTACGTCACCATTGAAACATCGATAATTATGTAAGTTCTCCCATAATGGTTCGTCTAATATCCAAAAAGTATATATTTTTTTTTAGTTAATTATTTTTGTAAATATGATTATTTAATGTCATTTTTTTCACAAGTCCAAAGACGTTATCAAAATCAAATTCCTACACCTAATTTGATTTAAGAGAATGTTGACTGCGAGATCTTATCAAAATAAAATCTATACTTAATTTTCAATTGTTAATTTTATTCGTATTGATTGAAATGCTATACAATTTATATGTTGCATTGTGTAATACACATAAAGGTTACACGCATATAATTATAGAATTTTTTTAAGAAATTCTGTGCTTGAGCCTCCCTAGATTTCAGAGACTCTAGAGATCTATGACACTTGTTGTAGTGCCGAGGTGTTGGTGATGCAGCAGTTTATGTCGTGATCCTTTGTAGCAGGACTGGTAGCTGCGTATTGTTGTGTTTTGTGTTGTGTTAGCTTTGTTTTGAGACTCCGATAACGGTACGTCCAATATCCGAACATGTGATTAACCCTGAAATTATTTTTATTTTTAAATATGTCGAACGACCAGTTTAAACATGCACCTGTAGTTTTTCTTCACTGCTCTAAAAGAAGAGCAAGACTTGGTCCCCACCTGAGGGCGTGATAAAAAGAAATTACTCCATAGCGGGGTGATCAAAGAGAGGAAGACATATTCGTTCACCAACCCGAGTAAAAACACAACTTCAAATTCTACCGTAGCGTTTACCAAAAGGTATATGAAAATTAAAATAGCCCCTCACGTCAGCGTTTTAATTTCTGCACTTTTTTTGGTAAAACGCCATGTTTGAGTGTAAATCGTATTTTTGTTTTACTTTGGGTACAGACGTGAGTAAAGTAGAAATCCATGTGGTAGAAAGAGACGAGAATAACTGTCGGACGAAAGATTGATAGAGGACAGAACAGAATGATAAATCATATACTCAATCATAATTTTACCTCAGTTTCTGTGCAAGTATTTGTACTTATAAGTACGTGTCGTAGACGTTTTTGTTCCTGAAAGTATAGCTGCACTTAGATAAATCCTTGAGAATATTTCATACTAGTATTTATCAGAGAAAATATATTTTTAATTGGAATTCCGATCGTTAAAAGTTTTTAAATTAAATCAAAAAACGTGTTTTACGAATCGTGATGTTTGTGAAGGTCCAATTTTCTAAATTTCGCTGGAGTCGTGTCTCTTCTACGCCAATGTGGCACGAAGGAAGCCTTTAAACTCCTTTTTATTTATTCACATTCTCTCAATTTTCTTCTCAAAAGTTAACGAACTCGACATATTTAAATTGGAAAGAAAATATTATGGTATTCGACCAAGTTACTAGGAAACGGTCTGGAAAAGAGGTATTCGTTGCTAAGGACTGTGGTGGCATATAAACACATGAAAGTTAAAACTGAATATCAGATTCACTGATGTGAACTGAGTGAACTAATTCACAGGCAGAATATAAGGCAGTGCTCATGAAAAAGTTCTACACTACAAATTTTTCACACATTTATAGCGTTATCTCTGGTAGAAAATAGGAGAAAATGTGCATTTATCTAAGAATCCCATGTTAGCTTCATATGTCACTTATTCAGTTTTACCTTTAAGAGTTTAAGGTATCGATACATGGTGTCGTGGTGTCATACAGATATGACGTTTACCAGCAGAAAAGATATTCTTAATTCAAATTCGTGAGTCGATTCTTTGATTCATTATTTTTGTAAATGCTGACACTCTGCAAAATTCAACGGCCAAATTTCTACCGTAAATAAATTGTTTATGAACAATAAATACGTATGCATTTCGTCCTATTTCTATTTTCTCACATTCTCTACCTGCCTTTTGGTCTACCGTTCGTTTATCTGGAGGCGCAGCGCCTGAATTATACAGAAACGCAAGCCGCACAGCATCACCCCCCTAAATAAACTCCCATACACCGTCCCATTCACTGACCCGTGCGGTCCACGACAAATCGGGCACACGACCGTTCGTTCACACGACATTTCGGTCACAGACAAGTCGGCCACATACCTGTATAACTCATTCACAGATATTTCAGTCACGGACAATTCGGTAACACGAAAGATCGTCCATACGACTTTTTGCCCAACGGCAATTTCGTTCACAGACAACATATCGGTACTTTAAAGGTAAAACTGAAGAAGTGATATACGAGTATTAAGGTAACATTGACCGTTCCGTAGCTCAGTGGTAACACTGCGGACTCTGAATGGGAAGGTTGTGGTTTCGAATCCCGGCAGAGCACAAAAAATATACCATTTATAATTTCAAATTTGCTCTTCCCTGGCTTAAAAAAATTCATAAACCGTTACCAATGACCGGTCACAAAATTCGGCCTTACAGCAACTGGGTCTCGTGCACCTCTGCGGCACTACAACAGTGTCATAGACCCCTAGAGTCTTTCTTAAAAAAAAATTAATTTTTCTTTCTTTTTATGATTTCTTAAAAAAAAAAACATGGGTTTCTCACATAACTGCACCTATTTTCTGCAAGAGGAAACACTTAGGGCCTGTTGCACCACACTCCAATCAGACGAAAATCAAAATTAAGTATGATTTCTCCCTTTCAAATCAAACAATTTATTGCATATACGTAAGTCAGCTGATGTGAATCATATTTCCTGTTCAAATTCCATCACATTTTTACCAACTTTCGAGAAATATTTAACCGAGGTCCTTACCAAAACTAAGCAATCAAATTTGATGTTTCAATCAAATATTGATTGGAGGCTGGTGCAACAGGCCCTAAAAGACTGTGAAAATCCTATAGCTTAGAAGTTTTTCATAAGTACTTCCTTATAATTTAGTTCCATTGCCATGACTACATAGTTACTCACAATAAAATGTTTTATTCACGATTTCTCAAATCAGTGAATCAGCAATGATTCAGTTGAACTTTTACTTATTGTACGTAACCAAACTGCCGTGTGATTGAATTTTCCGTGACCGAGTGTTCTGTGGTCGATCAGTTGTCCATGTCCGAAATTTCGTTGGCCTAAAGTGGATGAACTCTCGTGTAACTGAGGTATCTGTGGCCGATTTGTCTGTGACGAAATGTCGTGTGAACGAACTATCGTGTTACCAATTTGTCGTGAAACGGACCTGCACATGTAAGCTTTAAGTTAAAAAAAACTCGATCATAGTGTTTTACAACAAATGTGAAAAAGCTGAAACGCTCTTGACGAGCGCTGTTTTAGTTTTGGAACATGTTTTGTAAAATGCTATGGTTGAGTGTAAACGTAAATTTCCGTACCCTTAGTACGAGTTGCAAAACTTGAGAAAAGTAAAGTTTACGGAAAATATTAAAGCGTGATTTCTCCCAAAATCTGTCGTTTTTGTTTCTTACACTTTGTGGTCTTAGTAAAAGAGTTACAGTGATGAAGAAAATCAAGTTTAAACAAACAAAAACGACAGATTTTGGGGGAAATCACTCTTTAATAATTGCCGTAAACTTTACATTACTCAAGTTTTGCAACTCGTACTAAGGGTACTGTACTCAGGGGTACTGAACGCCATTTCCACGAAATTTACAGCTTCCGTTTCATTACATGTCAAGAACGATCTTAAGCCAAAACGATGAATTTTTAGTAAACCGATTCAACGTACATGTGTACAAGAAAAATTTCCGTAGAAAAGTGCACAAGCGTGGGCAATATGGGAAACAAAGCTAGAAAAAAAATGTATAAAATTGATCATTTCTATGTAGAAAATATGCGGTTGAGCGTGGATATGCTCTAGAAAATGGTTTACTTTGCCAATATCACCCTTGGTTCAGGGAAGGACGGCAAGAGTTGCATGGTAAATATACATTTGAGATTTGGGTTTTTAAGTTGTAGGTTCACATGCGGCATGTGCGAGCGCGAACTTGTACGTGTCTAATTGTGAGAATGCATATATTGTGAATCCCCAATGTTACATATCTTTGCAACTTAGATTACATAAGATTATATCTCTCACATTTGTGTATTAACCTGTAAACTGTTATGCACCATCTTATATATAAAAAAGGACAGGGTATTTGCGTCTGTTTTTTTCGAATTTGCAAAAATGTTTTTCCAACAAGTGTTTCTATTGACGGACTGGACTTAACCTCATATCCAGAATTTTTGGTGTTTGTTTGTTTGTCCGTTTGTTTGTCCGTTTGTTTGTCCGTTTGTTTGTATATTTGTACCACTATAGGCGCCCAGACCGTTCGCAGCACGATGCTGTTATTTTGCATACCCCCATAAAATGCTCAAACTTAAACAACTGTCAGGGTCCGGATGACGTCACGTGCATATTTCGTATACCTGCGATACAGACTGAAAATTGAAATCTTGCCGCTGGCGGCCATTTTGAATTTACAGGCTTGATGTTCGAAACAGTCATGTCTCTTAGTAATTTTAACAACTTTTGGAAGAAACTTTTTCGCAAAAAGTAAATTCTTCAAACAAAGTTTGTAAATACCTACATAGAAAAAAATACAAAACAATATCTTTCAGTTGGCACAACAGGCGCATGCATTATGTTGGAACAATGAAATTAAACATGCCACCTTAACATAAACAGACTTAAATATTTTCAAAAGAACAACGAAATACATGAAGGATTGAGAGTAGCTGCCATACATTTTTTTTGGTTTCTTCAATATTTAACATTCTCCTGGCGTTCATTTTAAAAGTCTGAAGGTTTTTTCTCAATGATCAATTTGGTTTTGCTTATGTCAACATTTTTTGAAAGAAAACTTTTTTCAATGACAATTTTTTTCCAACAAAGTTTTGAAAAACCTGATTTTCACAAAAAAGTCAAATTTATAAGTAAAAAAATCAACTGTTTTGATGCTACACAAACAATTATAATTTAGCGAAATGTAATGATATGTAATAGGACAATCCCGCCAAGTGTATATTTTACATACCCGCGATACAAACTAAAAAAATATATTGCTCTGCAGGCGGCCATTTTAAATTCATAGGCCTCATACTCGAATTTTGAATGCATTTTAGTAAACCCCATAAATGTTGGAAGAAACTTTTTTTCTGCGGCAAATTTCTTTGAACAAATATTTAAAAAGTAAAATTGCATACAAAGTGTCTTATATATAAAAATGAAAAAAGTTAAAAAGTTTTTTTTTTTTTAATTTTCAAAAGTCATTTTTTTCTTAGAGTTCTGTCGATGGGTCGAACGTTTTCCCATACTTAGATTTTTTGTAGATTGTGTGTTTAGGCATTTTAAGGTATCTTCAGGTACCAAGCAGTATCAGACACTAAAATATCGTGAAAAGTATCACAAGCAGTTTAAAGATGTCAAAAGATAATTCAGAGCAGGACGAGCAGTTTGAAGGCATTTCATGAGAATAAGAGCAGCTGGAACAATCTAAAAACAAAAGCACCAGTACCAACAAAACAATGCCGTATGGCAAACGCAGTCATGTTTCATGCCACTATAAGACAATTGCAAGCAACACAGGTACGCTTAAGATACTATTACCAGCAAAACGAAAAAGAGCAGAAAAGACAAGTTATACACTTAATTGATAATGATCGTGTCGAGCATCATTATAAACCATCACCAGAAAAATAAAGAGCAGAAATAAAAAGCAGGATAAAGACTTCAGCACCTGCACAACAATAGAAAATAGCACGATCAGGCCTGGGATTCTACCGTAAAACTGTCCACTTTTTGTTGTTGTTGTTGGTCAGTTCTCATGGATCTTTTAAAAATCAGAGCAGGGGTAAAGTGTGCTGGCGAAGCCGGACTTCAAACTGCCCGTAGGGCCTAGCAGCCAACCGTGCGAGAGCGCGGTTTGGTCTGCTAGTCTATTATATAAAAATCTAGGGGGTATTTGCGTCTGTTTTTTTCGAATTTGCAAAAATGTTTTTCTAAAAAGTGTTTCTCTTGATAAACTGAACTAACGCTCGATTCCAGAATTTTTGGTGTTTGTTTGTTTGTTTGTTTGTTTGTTTGTATATTTGTACCATTATAGGCGCCCAGACCGTTCGCAGCACGATGCTGAAATTTTGCATACCCCCATAAAGTGTCAGTGGCTAAACAACTGTCAGGGTCCGGATGACGTCACGTGCATATTTCGCATACCTGCCATACAGACTGAAAATTGAAATCTTGCCGCTGGCGGCCATTTTGAATTTACAGACTTGATATTCGAAACGGTCATGCCTCTTAGTAATTTTAACAACTTTTGGAAGAAACTTTTTCGCAAAAAGTAAATTCTTCAAACTAAATTTGTAAATACCTACATAGAAAAAAATAAAAAATAATAACTTTCAGGTGGCACAACGGGCGCATGCATAAAGTTGGAACATTGAAATTAAGCATGCCACCTGAACATAAACAGACTTACATATTTTCAGAAAAAAACAAAAAATACATGAAGGATTAAGAGTAGCTGCGATACGTTTTTTTTGGTTTCTCCAATATTAAACATTCTCCTGGCGTTCATTTTACAAGTCTGAAGGTTTTTCCTCAATGATCAATTTTGTTTTGTTTATGTCAACATTTTTTGAAAGAAAACTTTTTTCAATGACAATTTTTTTCCAACAAAATTTTGAAAAACCTGATTTTCACAAAAAAGTCAAATTTATAAGTAAAAAAATCAACTGTTTTGATGCTACACAAACAATTATAATTTAGCGAAATGTAATGATATGTAATAGGGCAATCACGCCGAGTATATATTTTGCATACCCGCCATACCAACTAAAAAAATACATTGCTCTGCAGGCGGCCATTTTGAATGTCTAGGCCTCATACTCGAATATAAAATGCATTTTAGTAAACCCCATAAATGTTGGAAGAAACTTTTTTTCTACGGAAAATTTCTTTGAACAAATATTAAAAAAGTAAAATTTCATACAAAGTGTCTTATATATAAAAATAAAAAAAGTTAAAAAGTTGTTTTTTTTTAATTTTCAAAAGTCATTTTTTTCTTAGAATTCTGTCGATGGGTCGAACGTTTTCCCATACTTAGATTTTTTGTAGATTGTGAGTTTAGGCATGTTGAGGTATCTTCAGGTACCAAGCAGTATCAGACACTAAAATATCGTGAAAAGTATCACAAGCAGTTTTAAGATATACAAAGATAATTCAGAGCAGGACGACCAGTTTGAAGGCATTTCATGACAATAAGAGCAGCTGGAACAATCTAAAAACAAAAGCACCAGTACCAACAAAACAATGCCGTATAGCAAACGCAGTCATGTTTCATGCCACTATAAGACAATTGCTAGCAACACAGGTACGCTTAAGATACTATTACCAGCAAAACGAAAAAAGGGCAGAAAAAGACAAGTTATACACTTAAATGATAATGAACGGGTCGAGCATCATTATAAACCATCACCAGAAAATTAAAGAGCAGAAATAAAAAACAGGATAAAGACTTCAGCACCTGCACAACAATAGGAAGTAGCACGATCAGGCCTGGGATTCTACCATAAAATTGTCCACTTTTTGTTGTTGTTGTTGGTCAGTTCTCATGTATCTTTTAAAAATTAAAGCAAGGGTAAAGTGTGCTGGCGAAGCCGGAGCTTAAACTGCCCGTAGGGCCTAGCAGCCAACCGTGCGAGAGCGCGGTTTGGTCTGCTAGTCTTATATATAAAAAAGGAGAGGGTATTTGCGTCTGTTTTTTTCGAATTTGCAAACATGTTTTTCTACAAAGTGTTTCTATTGACAAACTGAACTAACGCTGTGTTCCAGAATTTTTGGTGTTTGTTTGTTTGTTTGTTTGTTTGTATATTTGTACCATTATAGGCGCCCAGACCGTTCGCAGCACGATGCTGAAATTTTGCACACCCCCATAAAATGTTAGTGGCTAAACAACTGTCAGGGTCCGGATGACGTCACGTGCATATTTCGCATACCTGCCATACAGACTGAAAATTGAAATCTTGCCGCTGGCGGCCATTTTTAATTTACAGGCTATATATTAGAAACAGTCATGCCTCTCAGTAATTTTACCAACTTTTGGAAGAAACTTTTTCGCAAAAAGTAAATTCTTCAAACTAAATTTGTAAATACCTACATAGAAAAAAATAAAAAATAATAACTTTCAGGTAGCACAACGGGCGCATGCATAAAGTTGGAACATTGAAATTAGGCATGCTATCTGAACATAAACAGACTTAAATATTTTCAAAAGTACAACAAAATAATGAGTAGCTGCCATACATTTTTTTTTGGTTTCGTCAATATTTAACACTCTTCTGGCGTTCATTTTAAAATTCTGGAAGTTCATTCTCAATGATCAAGTTTGTCTTGCTAAAGTCAACATTTTTTGAAAGAAAACTTTTTTCAATGACAAAGTTTTTCGAACAAAATTTTAAAAAACCTGATTTTCACAAAAAAGTCAAATTTATAAGTAAAAAAATCAACTATTTTGATGCTATACTTACAATTATAATTAAGCAAAATGTAATGATATGTAATAGGGAAATCACGCGAAGTGTATATTTTGCATACCCGCTATACAAACTAAAAAAATATATTGCTCTGCAGGCGGCCATTTTGAATTTATAGACCTCATACTCGAATTTAAAATGCATTTTAGTAAATCCCATAAATGTTGGAAGAAATTTTTTTTCTGCGGCAAATTTCTTTGAACAAATATTTAAAAAGTAAAATTTCATACAAAGTGTCTTATATATAAAAATAAAAAAAGTTAAAAAGTTTTTTTTTTTAATTTTCAAAAGTCATTTTTTTCTTAGAGTTCTGTCGATAGGTCGAACGTTTTCCCATACTTAGATTTTTTGTAGATTGTGAGTTTAGGCATTTTAAGGTATCTTCAGGTACCAAGCAGTATCAGACACTAAAATATCGTAAAAAGTATCACAAGCAGTTTTAAGATATGAAAAGATAATTCAGAGTAGGACGAGCAGTTTGAAGGCATTTCATGACAATAAGAGCAGCTGGAACAATCTAAAAGCAAAAGCACCAGTACCAACAAAACAATGCCGTATAGCAAACGCAGTCATATTTCATGCCACTATAAGACAATTGCTAGCAGGTACGCTTAAGATACAATTACCAGCAAAACGAAAAAAGGGCAGAAAAAGACAAGTTATACACTAAAATGATAATGAACGGGTCGAGCATCATTATAAACCTTCACCAGAAAATTATAGAGCAGAAATAAAAAGCAGGATAAAGACTTCAGCACCTGCACAACAATAGGAAGTAGCACGATCAGGCCTGGGATTCTACCATAAAATTGTCCACTTTTTGTTGTTGTTGTTGGTCAGTTCTCATGTATCTTTTAAAAATCAAAGCAAGGGTAAAGTGTGCTGGCGAAGCCGGACTTTAAACTGCCCGTAGGGCCTAGCAGCCAACCGTGCGAGAGCGCGGTTTGGTCTGCTAGTAAAAAAATAAAAATAAAAAATCTTTGTAACTTAGATTATAGATACTAGATAGATTCACCTTTGTTAAAAAAAAAGTTTATCTAATTCTGATACGAAAAAAAAAAAGAATAATAAAGTCTTGGCAAGCATTAAAGTACATAATATCATAATTGAATTTGTTTCGCCCACAAGGTAAAGGTTAACAAAATGTTGCGAACTGCGAAACGAGAAAATATTTGCTGTTTACGTGGAAAGTTTTTCCTAAGCAAATGCTAAAGGCATGTTGGAATATTAAAAGCTGCTTAATTCATGATTTATTCGTTTACATTACAAGGAACACTCCAGAACATTTCAGCAGTATTTCATTCCAGAACAACCTACGCTATAAGTTCATGCCTACGTGTTTATACAATTGTCTACAAAAGTCTTAATATTTACTTGCTATATATATTTTCTTGACTTATAGGTTGGTATGCGGCTAACCACCCATGCTGTAGAAAATGGTTCACTTTGCCAATATCACCCCTGTTTCAGGGGAGGTCGGCAGGAGTTTCAGGGTGTATGTTAATTTGAGATTTGACACTTTCAGTGACCGGTCTTCGGTAAAGGTTTATGAATTCTTAAACCCAGTAAAGAGCACATTTGGAAATATAAGTGGTACTATATTTTTGTGCTCCGCCGGTATTCGAATCCACAACCTTCCATTTACGAGTCCGAAGTGTTGCCTTTGATTACGGACTGGTCCAAGGAATGCCAACAACACTTCTATAAACTTCATATTTATTTTTTCTTCGACATACTTTTACATAATGCAATATTTTTTGTAAAAACCAATTATAAGAAATGTTTTATTTTTTGCCGGGAATTTCAGACCGTGAATTCTGACACGAGAAAAATACCCATTAGGAAATTCCCGCCATTTCTATGTACACTGTACCCCGAGTATCAAACATTGCGTTTACTCCCTTCCATTGCGTAAATCGAAAAAAATGTACGAAAACTAAATTACTCACTAGATGTGGTGTCGTATATTTCATACATTTTTGATTAACACAATCGAAGGGAGTTAGGGTTAATGCTTTATACTCGTTTTGAGGCCCGAAGGATGGTATAATAATAATAATAATAATATATCTTTAATCCGACTTACAAAGATACATCAACATTTAAGATTAATTAATCAATTGCGTGCCAAAAAGCAGACACGTGGAAGTTTGTGCTTTGACATGATGCATGTATACCTACAAAATTAAAACTCATCCCCTTATGAATAAGCCTGCAACTCATTGACGCCACTCCCTGAAACAGGGATGATAATTATTAGTAAACCATTTCCTACAGTATGGATGGTCGGTCTCTAGATATCCTATAAGTCAGGAATCAAATGTTCTGTACAATTAACAATGAAAATTAATGTTTTTTGTTGCCAAAATTTCACAACAAAAGCCATTTTATCGGTCCTTGCATGCTTCTTTAATTGTTTTTAGTGGTGTGAGTGTGTATGTGTCTCTAAATGTAGGTGTTAAAAAATCGTACTTGTATTTATTCGATAATGTGCGAGTATTTGCTCGAATATTCTAAATAGAATATTCTGGCGTGGTCTCGCATGTGCTAGAATAATTCTTATACACCTATAAATAAGGAACGAGATGCTTTGCAGAGTAGACTTGTAGGTACCACTACGCTCTGCCCTCACTGCTGTCAACAAGGTCATAGTGCCCAAAAGAGCGAACACATCAAATTTTGCAGAAAGGAGCTTTGCGGTGGCCGGGCCGATTGTCTGGAACAATTTGCCCGCCGGTGTTCGCGCGAACCAGCCTAGCACCACCTTCAGAAAGGGACTGAAGACACTTCTTTTCTCCAGAAGCCATGGCGCCCTTGAGATGATCCTGGACCACACTGGCGCCACAGGAAATAAATCATCCATCATCATCATAATCTGAGCCGTCGCGCTAATGAGTAGTCAAGCGTCCGTGGTGTAAAGTTAACTCTGTGAACGAACCAAATCTGAACGGCATCTAAATATAAATTAACCGAAGTGTTTATCAAATTGAACCCGTAAATCATAACAATATTATGTGATATTCGTGATATAGAATGTGATATTCAACAATTATTTTACGTACAGAAAATAAGTGAATATAAAAAACAACGTGGTAAAAAGTCATGATATCAGAAAATCGATCCCCAGCGTTTGATATCTTCTCATACAGCTGCAACAAGTATAAAACTACGTTTTAACTCGACCAAAGCGTTTCCCAAAAAAACGCATAAAAACTAAAACAGCACCTCTAGTTGCGTTTTAGTTTACATAATCATTTCGTTGAGTTTGAATGTACAGTTTTTTACTTGGAATACTGTATACTTGGTACTTTGAGGGCAATTTTCATACCATCCCGCGTTTTTATATGAAAGAGATAAGCAAAAAAAAGCTACTAGCGAAATTTCTGTATAAACATGAAGATATTGGATGGGATCTTGATATGGGAAAATGTGGATTTTCAGTGTTTGCGAATTGGCCATGAAAAAATATGTGGACGAAAATTTAATGAACTGAAAATGTCAATAACAAAAGAAATAGAACCTTTGGAAAAACAATAATCTAAAATGTTGCAAAATGCTTTTATGGGTAAGTATGTTTGAATGGAAAAATGGCGAGAAAAATTGAGAATGAGGTTTGCAAGTGAATTAACATACGCAACATTTTGACGTCATCCAGCCGGTTTGCTAAGGAAAAGGCAAACAAATATTTTTTATCGGTTGCTACTAAGTTTGAATAGATTCATACATAATGTTCTGCCACTGGAATCTCCGATTAATATACGGATCCGACACCCGACAAGTGGGAACGAGCTCTGAGTGAACTAATTATAAGGAATTGCTAATGAAAAACTTCGTAACTACACGAATTTCACATTCTTTAGTGTTTTCTTTCATATAAAATAGGAAAAAACATGCATTCACCTGAGAAACCCATGTTAGCTTCATATGTCACGTATTCAGAAGCGCTATTCTGTAAAAATTCTTACGACCTTGAGGCGACGAGATGGCGATTCGTGTTCCAAAATAAGGTGTGTAAATGCAAATGCAACTAAGCTACACATATAGTGTAACTTTTTTCCTGCGTTATCCCCGAAGGGATCGCATGTGGCGCTTCGGTACCTATTTATTTTTACAGGTAAGGGGGCCGGCCTCACACCAACCACTTTCAGTTGAAGTGGGGGTTTTTCTCAACTCCCAGGGGGGCTGGTTCTCATTTCTTGTGAAGGCTGAGTAAACATTTGAGATCGAACCCTTCCTCTCGGCATGGATGCAAGCATTCTACCAATTGAGCTATCGACATTTTTACGAGCTTGATCGTCGTCGCTACAAAGCACCAATTCTCAAGCAAGACCCAGTTGCTGTAAGGCTGGATGGACCTTTGGTGACCGGTGTACTGTGATTTTTTTATCTATGGAGTTCTTTCGCAAGCGCTAGCAAACTCCGATTGATATCCAAAGTGTAAGGAATTTAGCAGAATAGCGCTTATCAAAACATGATCAACATCATCATCATCAGACTACACAGCTGGGCATAAGCCTCACGTCAATTAAGCCATTAAATACAGAATTCCCAACAGCCATGAAGCTGTGGACGAGAGATAATTATTATAAACATGAGCATCTCTGTGTGGGAGCGTGCTATCATTATATCCAATACTAAACTACCCTTAAAGCATTTCCTCCCCACAGCTCTCCCACGCATAGAGGAGGAGATAACCTCTAGATGACCTTCAGCCAGATAAATAACCTGTTAGATCATGGAGAAATAAAATATCCTGCAATGAATGCTTACTCCATAGAGTCCAACGCAACGTAGGCAAGAGGTCAATGAGCCATTTTCATTACTTCTTAAATTATTAATAAAATTTCCTAAAGTTTGTGCTGGTCCAAATTTAATATGACCAAATTAATTAAAATAATATACCTACCAAGAATAGTAATCTTTTTGTCTTTGGTACATTTTGTTGGGTTGGTATTACATTTCTGACAGACGCTTCGGGCATGTAAAAAAACAACTTCCTTCTTCCTTCTTTCTCCAATCGTCGCACTGGTAACTTGTCTCAACCTGTTCACCTAATTTTATTTACTTAATCCTTTGTAAACTCCTTGTAATCTTTATGGAATAAAGGGCCATTAAATTGTTAAATTAACCAACATGTTTTCAAGTCATCTCCACACCCCGCAACCTCGAAATAAAGTCAACGCCGAACATCCACAAGATTCACAAGAAGTACGACCATGTGCAAATGCAAAATGCAACTAAGCTACACATATAGTGTAACTTCTTGTCGCGTTATCCCAGAATGGTTTCGCATGTGGCAAGTAGAACCTATTCATTTTAACAGGTATGGGGGCCGGCTTTAAGCCAACCACTTCAGTTGATGTGGGGGTTTCCCAGCACCCGAAGGCGCTAATACTTGTTTCTTGTGAAGGCTGAGTACACCTAGCCAGCATTTATTTTGATTTTGAAATAGACACCGAAAAGGAAAATCATTTCTGATACCCTCGGTGGGAGTCAAACCCGAGCTAACGGCATACATAGAATGCCAGCACTCTACCACTGAGCTATCGACCAGACTAATCAAAATCCGACCTCCCCTGAAACAGTGGTGACATTGGTAAAGTGAAACATTTTTTACAGTATCGGTGGTCAGCCTCATAGAAACCTATAAGTCAAGAAATTATTTTCCTCCACAAACGTAACAATAAAACATATCTAATGATAAAAAAATACTTCAGTCGATTTTTTTTGTATTTTCTAAGTTATAAAACGGTACCTACGCAACGCTTGCTCTATATATTATTGTAGCATTATTGGTTTTAAATAGACCCGCCCACGATGTGGGTCTCCAATATTGCTTTTGCAGTGTTGAAAACTAAAGAAAAAGCCCGCAGGCCTCTCCATTAAACGTAATTTGACACTTGAAGAGAGCCGCACGCTATAATACGCCATTTCGTAGAGAATTTTCCATAGGATTCTGGTTGAGTTTTTTTTGGAAGAAATTTTCTAGAGAGAGATTTTTTCGGAGAAAATTTCTAGATATTTTTTTTATGGTTAAAGTAGCAGATGGCAGAAGAGACGTGATTTATTTTATCGTGAAAAATGTGTAGATTATAAAAATGGAAAGATTTATTATGTAATTGCTATAGTCTATAATACTGTAACGCTGTCGCCTTTCCACTATGGGTAATTTTCAAGAAGAATCGAGACGAGAGCTTTTTTTTTCAAAAAGTAAAATACTTCTATAACTTCTTCTTTTTCTATTTTTGGTGTCACTAGTATCGTAGACCGGTGATCTAATCTAGTGAACCATCTTTTTACAGTACGGGTGGTCAGCCTCATACCAACCTATAAGTCAAGGAATACAAGCAATCAATGACACCCAGTTATACAAACAAACAAACACTAAAAAATCTACAAAACATCTATAAAAATGAAAAATTATTCTTTGCCTTAGCCGCCTACATTACAGATCAGCCACCATTTTTTTCGGTCCTTACATACATCTTTTATTTCAACCAGAATCATTACCTTTTTCATGCAAACTCTCCTTTATTCTGACTCTGAATATCCCATTCATTCGCTATTTCGGAAATTTGGTCCATCCATACCTTTTTCGGTCTTCCTCTACCACGACATCCATCTAATCTTGCAGCATATACTTTCTTCATCAGTCTTTCCTCATTCATTCTCTCCATATGTCCAAACCATCTAAGTATTGTTACGTTTTACCTGGGTTCTTTTAATTAAAACACAAGTTTAACACAAGTTAGCCATACAGTTTATTTACACAGACTTTCTTACAATAGATTTATTTTTAACAGACTTATTCTAACAGATTTATTTTAACACACTTCTTTATTTCGTACAGATTACATTTATTTTACACCTTATTGGTCGCCCTGGCAACTAGATACTCCTCTGTGTGAGTGCTTCGAAGACTGACTCGCTTCAGCCCATTGTCGCCCTTCTTATAGCGGAACCTAGGGGCCATTCCAGCCTGCCCTAGAAACTTCCACTACCACAGTTGTATAGACGATTCTGGACATATTTATTTCATGAAGAGTCCATTTCCTACCTACATACACACCTTACAATTACAATCGTCTGGGCCAGAACATTCTCTCAAAACACACGTACACCAATAAACATCTACCAGTGTATTTCGTTACATTATCCCCCCCTTAGACTGTTCCGCCCCGGAACAGTCTTTTCTTTAAGAAGGTACGGGCAGTTTGACCCACAGTTGCATCCAGTGGTCAGGAAAAATGACGTTCCACGGAATTTTCCCCTTAGGGTTTTGCCCGTCATTGCTGGCTGGTGTGGGGGGGGGTGCTTTCCTCTTGGCGGCCGGCATGGGCGCCTTTCCTTGGCTGGGGGCACCGCTTTGCGTCCCCGGGCGGCCACCGCTCCTAGGCCCCGCTTGCTCGCCGGCGTCAAAGGATCAGAATCCTTGGTCGTCGGAGCCGCTCTCCTGCTCGGAAGCGAAGTTCTCACTCTCGCTCTCGTCCTCTGACTCGCTGGGTTGCTTCCTGCCGCGCCATGCTTGGGTCGTCCCTTCTGCTTGCTCTGCTTGGCTGAGCCCCTGCGGGCGGGGGCGCGGCGCCTGCGGGAGGGGTGCTTTCCTCTTGGCGGCCGGCATGGGCGCCTTTCCTTGGTTGGGGGCGCCGCCTTGCGTCCCCGGTCAGCCACCGCTCCTCGGCTCCGCTTGCTCGCCGGCTCCTGCGTCAAAGGATCAGAATCCTTGGTTGTCGGAGCCGCTCTCCTGCTCGGAAGCGGAGTTTTCACTCTTGCTCTCGTCCTCTGACTCGCTGAGTGGCTTCCTGCCGCGCCATGCTTGGGTCGTCCCTTCTGCTTGCTCTGCTTGGCTGAGCCCCTGCGGGCGGGGGCGCGGCGCCTGCGGGAGGGAGCGCCCCCCTCCCCCACTGACGGGTCAAAGTCAGAGTCCGCCTCCTGTCCGGAGCCACTCGGGTTGTACGAGCCATCTGAATCCCCTAATTCATCCCTGCTGACTTTGGGTCCCCGCACTTTGGTTTCCGGATCTGTTTCATACTCCTCGTTAGAGTAACCTCTCTTGACAATAGCAGCAGCGGACCTTCTGGGCCTGCCTCCCGTGGCCTCGCCGCGGTCAGTCACCGGCCTCTCCTTCATCAGCCCCCTGGCGTGCGAGGAGACCTGCTTTGGCAGCAGCAGGAAGCCCACCACCCTGCTGGCCAGCTCCGTGGGCGCGCCCCTCTTGTCCAAGCCCAGCTTCTCGCACAGCGTCCGCAGCTGCTTGGGCTCCAGCTTCTGCACCTCCTCCAGCTTGGCCTTGTGCTCAGGCGTGTCCTTCTCAAACTCGTAGCCCTTGAACTTCTTTTTGTTGCGCTTGATGAGGTTCGTGCGGCACAATTGATTGTACCGGAACTTGAGGTCCTCCATCTTGAACCTGGAGATGGCCACCTCCACGTCGGGGATGTGGTCGATGGGGATGCCCCGGCCCGCGGGCACGGGCACCGGCGGCTCCACGGCCTTCTTCTTCTTGGGAGCCTCCTCCACGGCCTCCTCCGCCTTCTTCTTGGGCGCGGGCTTCTTCTTCACACTGTTGGCCTTCTTGGCCTTGCCCTTCTTGTCCTTGGCGTCCTCATCCTCCTCCTTGGCGTCCGTCTCCTCCTTCGCATCCTTGTCAGCCTTCACCTCGGCCGAGTCACTCTTGCCGTTTTCAGCCGACTTGACATCATCTTTGTCATCTTTGCTGTCAGCTGCGTCCTCAGCCTTGAGCTGGCCGTTGTTTTTGGCCTTCAGGTCTCCCTTCCCCAACTTCTGAGATGACTCATCCTCAGTTGACATATCGGCCTTTTTGTCATCCTGATTATCACTTAATTTTACACTATCAGTGTCCACCGACATTTTTAAGGCTAGGTTTTTAGCCCTCTCCTCCTTCCAACCAGCTAGGTCTTCCCTCAAGCTCTTGAAGTTGGCAGCCATCTTTGTTTTAAACTCTTCCACGGCTCGCTCGCGGTCCCCTCCAGATGCCATGACAAAATATGCCGGGTCTTCGCCTGCCTGTTCCAAGGCCTCTATGAGGCGTGCTTGTAAGGCTGCCTTTCCTCCTGAGGTCTCCAGGTCCCTCTCCAGAAGCTCATTCTTAAGCTCATAGACTTTGAGGTCCTTGATGTTCACCTTAGCCATTTTTTTTATTTTAACAAACTTCAAAACAAAAATATTTGCAAATTTATTTAATACGGGTTATGAGTTTTATATATAAAGTTATTTTTAAATACGTACTTTAGCAAAATAATAATTTATCTAATTATACTGACGGTAGGTAGGTACCGCCTTTTAATATTTATTTTTAAATTTCAAATAATGATATTAGATAATGATTATTTACTTTGCTTCGCCAGATCGGCTAATGAGTATTTACTAACACTATCACAATATTATTAACACGTTATCTATGCACACTTCAATCAAATTTTTAGCGGGTAACCACACGATCGTTTTTAATTCAAGTTTAACCAGTTTTATTTAAAACTTTTTTTTTTTTATTCATCAGTTTTTATTATGTTGTCCACATATATTTTTCAAAAGTCTCAAGCACAGTTTTTACTTGGTACTTGGTTTTAAACTTCACACCGACACCATTGTTACGTTTTACCTGGGTTCTTTTAATTAAAACACAAGTTTAACACAAGTTAGCCATACAGTTTATTTACACAGACTTTCTTACAATAGATTTATTTTTAACAGACTTATTCTAACAGATTTATTTTAACACACTTCTTTATTTCGTACAGATTACATTTATTTTACACCTTATTGGTCGCCCTGGCAACTAGATACTCCTCTGTGTGAGTGCTTCGAAGACTGACTCGCTTCAGCCCATTGTCGCCCTTCTTATAGCGGAACCTAGGGGCCATTCCAGCCTGCCCTAGAAACTTCCACTACCACAGTTGTATAGACGATTCTGGACATATTTATTTCATGAAGAGTCCATTTCCTACCTACATACACACCTTACAATTACAATCGTCTGGGCCAGAACATTCTCTCAAAACACACGTACACCAATAAACATCTACCAGTGTATTTCGTTACAGTATACTTCTTTTAATCTTTACTTTCACACTTTCTCTTACACCACATTCCTCTCTAACAAAATCATTCCTCACCCTATCACTCCACTATTGGTACACGCTGATGGTAAAGTCACGACCCGATAATCCATAGACAAACCGGGCAGAATACGTCTTGTCTGAAACGGGCCTCAAAACGGCGAGATCTTATAACATCATTTGCGCACACGGGTGCAAGTAGGTGCTGCATCTTAAATTTCTCTCTTGCAGTATTTTGCATTTCCTCCCGCCTAGTAAGACAGGGGATTAGCATTGGTATACCCTGAAAGTGGATCTAGCCATGGTAACTAGCAGCACATCTCATACAATATTACATCGTGCTAGGAAAACAGCTGGAAAATTCAATAATTCCAACGCCTCACGTTCTTTTTATTTTATTTGAGAGAAAAGAAAATGGGAAGTTACTAGGAGATGTTAGTGTCTTATGTGAAAATAAAGTGTGAAAAAAAAACACAAAAGAAAGATACCTATGCCTATTACATATTTTCTGTAAATATATTGGATTCACGAAAAAGCTATGCTACACATAAGACTGTCAGTTCGGATCCGAAATACGTAGAAGATCGAAAGTTACTGACATAGTCAAAAGAGTGGCCAAGCAGAAGTGGTCGTGGGCAGGGCATGTTGCCAGATTGAGCGAGCAAAGATGGACAAAAAGAGTGGTGGAATGGAGACTCTGTGAAGACAAAAAAACTAGAGGAAGGCCTCTTACACGATGGTCAGATGATATTAAAAGAGTTGCTGGTGACTGGATGCAGAGAGCCCAGGACAGAGACGCCTGGAGAGATATGGGGGAGGCCTATGTCCAGCAGTGGACAGGAAGTGGCTGATTGAGTAAGTAAGTATATTGAGTTTATTCCTTGACTTATAGGTTTGTATGAGGCTGACCAGTCATACTGTAAAAATAATGGTTCACTTTGCCAATGTCACCCCTGTTCATTTAAAATTGGGTATTTATGTTGTAAGTCTACATGAGATACATATGTGTAAGCACGAACTTATACGTGTCTGCTTGTGGGAATGCATTTAATATGAATCTTAAATGTTATATATCTTTGCAACTTAGATTATAGATATCGTCCGGTCGATAGCTCAGTTGGTAGAGTGCTTGCATTTCATGCCGAGAACTGAGGTTCCCGTTTCGGGGTTTATTTCAAGCCCCAAAATTAAATCACGGTAAGGCTTACTCAGCCTTACAAGAAATGAGTATAAGCCCCTTTGGGAGCTGAGAAACCCCCACTTGAAGTGGTTGGCGTAAGGCCGGCCCCCTTACCTGTAAAAAATAAATATGTTTCGTTCCACTCGCCACATGCGATCCCTCGGGGACAACGCTGCAAGAAGTTACGCTGTATGTAAAGGTTAGTTGCGCTAGCGTTGCGTACGCAGCGTTCACAAAAAATGAGAACCAGCTCTCTCGGTTGTTTGGCGTAAGGCCAGCCCTTTACCTGTGAAAATAAATAGGTTCCACACTCTACGTGCGACCTCTTTTGGCATAACGCGTAAAGGGTTTTATTCGACTCACAAAGTTCTTTTCCATCAAATTTCAAATTCTCAAAAACGCTTGATTCCAATACTTCTTATGTTTACACACCGAAAAATTAAAAATACCAACATAAATACAATTTCATGGGCATCCATTTTGCTTTTCTAAAACAAAATGGCGGTTCCATTATCCACCATAAGGACTCGTCCTTGACCTCTTCAAATTTGAGGGTACTTTTAAACTACGAGCCCTATACTCCAAATATCGAACCTTACGTTCAAACGCATTTCCGAGAAATGCATACCAATTTAGAACAGCGCCTCTGGTGAGCGTTTTATTTTCCATACATTTTTTGGTAAACGCTTTGTTCTGGCATCTCAAGGCGATGGAGGGCTATATCACTAATTGAAAATTACTTGGGTAAAGCCCACCCACGAAATACATTTAGGGCGGGAAACTCGTTTAAAAATATAATTATTTTTCGTAACGTTGTTTACATAATGTAGCTGATACTTTTCCGAGGAATTTTAATATGAAAACGCGTGTTGTGATTAAAAATTACTTTACAACATTTTTTTTTCAAATCCTGAATATAATTTTTAATTTAAGTCGAAACGTCTTTTGCGCAGATACTTAGATAAATAAATATGTGGAAAAATTATACAAAATATTAGAAATTAATTCCAAATAGAATCGGTACGTTTTTTTGTAAATGTAATTAAATAAATATGTGTAAAATTTATTCCAATTTCTATTAATTATTTCCTAAAAAGAGTCCGAACGATTTTTACACAGATAAATAAATAAATATGGAGATAATTTATTTGGTGAGCGCCGTTTTTGTGTGACTAACATCTCAAGAGCCCTCTGCAAGCTTGATCGTCGTTATAGAAAGCTCCGATTTTCAAGATTCTCAATACCAAGTTGCTGTTATGCTGGATAGACCTTTTAGACCGGTCTTTGGTACCCACAGACTGGTGAATTTTCAACACAGCGAAGAGAGTATTTGAAAATGAAATAATCTGTTTTGTGCTCTTCGATTCAGCTTAAAACTCTCTAACAGGGTGGGACTGTCATAAACTAACATAGCGCCACATTCAGCAAATTCTTACCGCAAATTCTAATCCTTAAAATGTAGGGATCGCATGTGGCGAATGGAACCTATTTATTTTTACAATTAGTGGGCTCACCTTACATCAACTACTTTACTTGCAGTAAGGGTTTACTAGCTCCCGACGAGGCTGGTTCTTATTTCCTGTGGAGGCTGAGTAAACTTTTCCGGTATTTTATGTAAAGTTTTAAATAAACACCGAAACGGATATCATTTCTGATCATTTTGGATCGAACCCTAGCTCTCGGCATGGAGTTCAAGTATTCTACCAACTGAGCTATCGACCGGACAAGAATCAATGGCAGGGCATGAATCATGATGTAACTCACTAAATCATTTTTGTATTATCTAATCTAATCTAATCTAAGTGGCAAAGATATGTTACATTGGATAGCGCTTGCAAGTTAGCGCTTGCACATGCCGCATGTGAACCTACAACATAAAAACCATATCTCAAATGGACATACACCCTGTAACTCTTGCCGTCCTTCCCTGAAACAGGGGTGACATTGGCAAAGTGAACCATTTTTACAGCATGAGTGGTCAGTCGTATACCAACCTATAAGTCAAGGAACATACTCGTCAAATTACATTTTTTTAAATCAATAAATAATAACACGTTTGGACATTAAAACTAAAACAGAAAACAAATTCCAATTTAATAAACCCTAGCCGCCAACATTACATATTTTATTATATATTTTTATTTCTTAAAAATGTTCAAAAACGTACCTACTGCTTAATTGAGATTCTATTTGAAAGTTGAGCATATTTGTGGTAGATTTTATTACTGCACTATTTCACAAAATATAGAGTTGTATTATTATGGACATAAAAGTGACTGCTGAGTATCAGATACATGTTTGCATGATAAAGGAAAATGGTATTTGTGGCGCCAGTGACTGTGTCTAGCCGCTTGGACTGCTTTCGCTCATTAAATAATTATTATTGCCATAATCACATCTCTATGGTAGGTAAAATACTGTTATTTTTTCAAATTTACAACAGGCGCTTCAAGCTTCACAACGTTCCTCTTTTTGAATTAAAATAAAATCGCAGAAATCACGAGATATCTATCCATAGATAAGTATACTATAATACTACGTATTATATAATGAGGTGGTAAATATCATAACCCAGTATGTCCATCATAAATGAAAATGAGATAATGAGGAATTTTGTTTTTACTTAATTATAGCCTAAAATATCCAAGTTTTATTATTTGTTTTGCTTCATCTTATCAAGTGTAACATTGTTTGTATTGATTTATAAATAAAAATCAATCAATTAACTTAAAATCACTAAAAATAAAATGGACATACTGGACTTTGAAAAAAACCATGGCACTTACGACCTTTCATAAAAAATGTGTAGCTGGACATACTTGGTTCTGATTTGAACTACTTCCAACAATACTGGACATACTTGATTCTGCTCTGAACTCATCTCAACAAAATATCTTTAATGGCCGCCATGACAGTGATCTACTCAATGCTGATTGGTTGAAATGGACATACTGGGATTTGACACAAACCAAACGGTGGACATACATGGATTTGTTTAGTTTTTGATTTTTTAAACTATGTTTTCATAGTAAAATCGGTGACTTCCGAGAATTTGAAAAACACCATCAAAATGTACTCATCTTTTACTATAGACGTACATCCTTAACTCGATTTAGGTACATGGGTGGACATACATGGGTTTGATATGTACCACCTCAATATCTATCCCTAGAAAGTCCGCGAGGATGTTACTCTTTTATATTTATATGGAAATAAATCAAATTAAAACATTATCCTAAGTAGGAACAATTATTTTTTTTCTTTTCAGAAATATAGAAAGAACTGTCACAACTTCACAGCGTTCTTTTTTTTTAATTAAAATTTAAAATTTTCAGAATCCAATTTATATCATACAAGTAGATAGATATGGAATTCACTCGATTTAGTATAATGCACTCGGAATATTTTTTTGTCGGCGAGCAAACGTACGTCAGCCTTGTATGGGACTGCGTCCTCAGCAACCAGTAAAAAATATGTGTAGACCTTTTCACTAGCGACCCAGCCACATGACGCCACAATTGTGCCTATTTCAATAATTCATGCGCGTATTGATAGAATCAATTTAACACTATTCAGTACCTACCTATGTATACCTAACGAAGGATTATATTTTACTGTTTTCATTGGATCTATAACAGCAGTTAAGTCGGTACCCGTGTTTCCGGCAGTGCAGCCATATTTTTTCCCGGAAGTGGCCTTAAGGGAGGCCCCCTTCTACCTTCCCTCTACCCCCCCCCCCCCCCCCCCCCTGGTGTAAGTGCCACACTTCCGATACAAAGTGAAGCTTATACCAGGAAAATCCAAACGACTAAACTAAGCGATGTAATTATTGTAAATAAAGGAAAATAGTTTTTCTTGTTCAAACTAATACACATTTAAAAATGTAAACAAGTGGTCCGAGCTGTAGTCCGACATCTGGTGATCTCAGTGGTAACCTTGTTATAAATTAGCGGAGACACACACCAAAAGGATTGTGGTGCTCATTCCAATAATAAATTTTGCTAGTCGCCTTGCAAAGCGACTTTTTTGTATTTTTTGCGATCTCTCTATCGCCAGCCTTCGTATGGAATCTTTTTTGGTTCTCCGCCGGGAATCAAACCCACTATCTTCCAATCACGACTCCGAAGCGTTAACCACTACACTACAGACTAGCCCATGTATTACACAATGCTGTAATTTATAATCTGCAATATTTTTTTCTTGTGTAAAAGACCGCCTGGAGGCATTTGAGATGTGGATTTGGAGAAAAAATGCCCAAGACATCATGGGTCGAAAAGAAGTCCAACGAAGAGGTGTTGCGGGTCGTAAAAGGGAGAAGAGAGCTTATAAGTCACATTTTGAAGAGGAAAGCCAAGCTAATAGGGCACTCGATTAAACATAGCACCTTATCAACATCTTCAAAGGCAAAATATTGGGAAGACGAACAAGAGGTCGTCCAAGAACTTCACACTTCAAGGATGTGCAGCGGCTCATGGATGTCTCCTCGTATTCGCATCTCAAGAGGATGGCAACAGACAGAGACAAATGGCTGGCACAACAAGGCGCTGCCTTTAGAAGATGATGGTGATGAATCAATTTTTCTATTAGTAGATATGGGCAACAACCTATGAAGTCATCAAGCTGAGAGAAATTTTGAATGTATGTAGGTACAGACTCCGAATCCTTTACTCCCTTGGGTCGAAGTGAATTAGTGTCTGTGAAACAATAATATACGACGACTCTAAAGTGGAACGCGAATTACCATTGTTTTCGCAGAATAATCATATTAGTTCTACGACTAATGCTGTGTTATTATAGAAGAGATGTGCTCCTTGATCTCGGGGGAAATTAACTGCTCTTGTGGCGATTGTGTGACTGTAATGCAAATAAAATAAAACCTGCCAAGTATTGATCTAGAATAGGGGTACACAAAGTACAGACCGCAAAAACCAACGGCTTATTATTGGGATTTCGGATGAAAACACAGGCCGGCTTAATATACTTGAGCAGTAAAGTTTAGGGATGCACTTTTTTGGAAATTTATATTTTGAGATTGAGTGAGTTTCTAGTGTTTCTACCCGTCCTCGAAGGCGATTTCAACCTTCATCCCCCTGTGAATGATTTTTGACGGTGATTCTTAAGATATAGAGCGTTTCTACCTAACTCCTATCTACCTGCGATTTCAATTTGGCGGTCATTTTTGAGTTTGAGTTATATGATGATGATGATTTGATGATTTCTTTATAGCGCCGTTTCGTGATGCAGTCACTCCAAGGGCGCTTGTGCAAATTATGCCAGAAATTTGCTTGTCTTCAGTGCATTCCGGAACATTCCATGATCCTCTAGCTCTCTCACATGATGTGGCAGGTGGTTCCAGGCCAGAGGGCCAGCAACTGCAGGTTGCTTATAGGTTGGTATGAGACTGACCACCCATACAGTAAAAAAATATTCACTTTGGCGATGTCACCCCTGTTTCAGAGAAAGTCGGCAAATGTTGCAGGGTTTATGTTCATTTGAGGTTTGGATTTTAATTTGTAGCCTACACATGCAGTATTTGTGAGCGCGAACTAACATGTGTCTGTGAACATGCATTTAATATGAACCTTAAATGTTATACATCTTTGCAACTTAGATTATAAATTAAAGAGTGTAAAAAATGTATGGTAACTAAAACTTCCTATAGAGGCGCTGATTTATTTTCTTTTTGATAAAACTTCTTTACTGGTTTGTTGATTATCTTCATCATATTTTTGTTTATAGATATTAACCATATATAACTGTTTATTAAATAAATCAATTAAAACGAGTCTTATACTTGGATAACACTGTCCTCTATTACTTTGATAAAAAAAAAGTGTATGAAATATACGTCGGTACTCCTGGTGAGTGATTTAGTTTTCATGCACTTTTCGATCTACGCAATCGAAAGGAGTCTACGCAATGTTATATAATATACTCAGGCTACAGTACCCTTAGTACGAGTTGCAAAACTTGAGAAAAGTAAAGTTTACGGAAAATATTAAAGCGTGATTTCTCCCAAAATCTGCCGTTTTTGTTTCTTACACTTTATGGTCTTAGCAAAAGAGTTACAGTGATGAAGAAAATCAAGTTCAAACAAACGAAAACGGTAGATTTTGGGGGATATCACTCTTTAATAATTGCCGTAAACTTTACATTACTCAAGTTTTGCAACTCGTACTAAGGGTACAGGTCTACAATTTGAAACCCCCAACTGTTGAAAGCTTGGCATTTGTAATTTTTGCGTTTCTTTTTGAGAATTTCAGAACAGCTCGCATATGTTAGCTAAAGTTACCCGAGTGATATGTGAACTCAGGTCAAAGTTTAAAAGTCACCCCAGCCTTGTAGGGGACCTCATACGTCTGCTGCGAACTAAAGTTCCACTATCACAGTCAACAAATAACTTTTAAAAGGTCTTTCGTGGAAAATAATCCATTCAAAATAAGCGTCCAGATTTTTATATTAAACTTCGAAGGGATTCGCATGTGGCGAGTGAGCCTTTTTATTTTAGCAGTTAAGGGGGCAGGCCTTACGCCAATCACTTATGTTTAAATAGGGTTTTTCAGCTCCAGAGGGGGCTGGTACTCATTTGTTGTGAAGGCTGTAACTGTAACTGTAACTCTGTCGCCATTCCACTAGGGATGGCCAGAGCCTCTGCAGAGCTGCTTCCATTTCTTCCTATCCTTACAAACCTCTTTTAATTCATTCATATCCATCACCTTTTTCATGCATTTTCTTCTTTTACGCTAGCTTTGTATATCCCATTCTTTCACAATCTCCTCAATCTGATTACTCCATACTTTTATTGATCTTCCCTTACCTCTTTTTTCTTTCACACTACCTCTGTATATATATATACTTTGTCAGTCCATCTTCATTCATTCTTTCCACATGCCCAAACCATCTCATAACAGTATTTTGTACCTTAACTTTCACATCCTCTTTCAAATTACATTCTTTCTTTACCCATTCATTCCTAACTCTATCCTTCAGCGTTTTTCCTGTCATGCTTCTCAAATGCTTCATTTCCACCGTACATAATTTACTTACTTCGCTATCATTCACTGTCCATGCTATTTATATTTCCAAATGTGCTCTTCGCTGGGTTGAAAAATTCATAAACCTTTACCAAAGTCCGGTCACTGAAAGGTCCATCCAACCTTACAACAACTGGGTCTTGCTTGAGAATTGGCGCTTTCTACAGCGACGACCAAGCTCGCAGATGGCTCTTGAGGTGTGATATACACAAAAACAGGGCTCACCAAATGAATCATCCTAATATTATTATTGTTATTAAAGTCTGTAATAATATTCCCTTGTGTGCCGCCATTCTCAGATCCATCGTCAATCGCTTGTTCTTTGCTATTCTTCCTGGTATTCTTCCATGGCTAAAACCTGTACGTTGCACCTATCTCCACAGGACCGCAGTTGGGTTAGGTTAGGTTAGGCCTTGCGTGGTGCAACGATGCAGTCTGATGCAGCTTTGTGTTCGTGACGCCCACGGGCCTCATTAACTGCACGAACAGCCAGCTGTCTGGGGCACACTGCACCCTGAGACGTGACCTGTACTCCGAGCACAGAATATTGTGTTTATAAACTCCCTCGATCGCGTAAATACAAAAATGTATGAAGGATACAAAGGCGCCTCAAGAGAGTTATTTAGTTTTAATCAACTTTTTGTATTTGCACGAGCGCGAATTAACACTTGAGGCTGGTTTGGGCAAATAAGTGCAATCTAAGTTGCAAAGATATGCAACATTAAAGATTCACATTATACCCATTTTCATAAGCAAACACGTTAAAGTTCACGCTTAAACATGCCGCATGTGGACCTAGAATATAACAACCCGAATCTCAAATGAAGATACACCCTGCAACTCCTGCCAACTTTCCCTGAAACAGGGATGACATTGGCAAAGTAAGCCATTTTCTACAGCATGGGTGGTTAGCCGCATACTATTTACATTTCCGAATAAATATTTTCTCCCATTCCTTTAAAATAACACATTTGAAATTGAGTGAAGTGCTAACGATGGCTACAATCGAACTTAAATTTTGTATTTGAAATCTCAATATCGAGCTTAAATGGATGTTCCTCGTATTGCCTACCCATTAGGCGTATTTGCCTGTATAGGATGCTCGCCCCTGCTGCACCCTACCATCCCTTGTGGTGGTTCATCTGGTTACTGTTACTGTATCATACCGTCTTAGTTCACTTTTGCCAATCCCACCCTGGATCAGGGAAAGGCGGCAGGAGTTGCAAGATTTATGTTCATGAGAGGTTTGGTTTATTTTGTAAGTACAAAAGTAACATTTGTAAGCGCTAAATTAAATATGATTTTCACTTTGACGCTGAAGAAGCCCATTGTAGACATGGGCGAAACGTCCGTAAGCTCTAGCTCCCACAGACCACGGCAACAGATCCCGGAAAACATCTCTCCAGCATCAAATATTCTGTATTGATTGCTAAAAAGGGCAAACAAGACTACGTTTACTCGCCGAGAAAAAGGTTCCAAATTCAAAAATGCTTCTACCTCATTGCACTCCGAAGCTACATAGTTTGTGAATAACTAACAGACTTATTCATAAAAAATTAACCCTTAGATGACCCACGGGTCATTTTTTTAAGTGAAAAATTCCCCTCAGACGGCTGATGATTAAGTATCTTTGAATAAGAGAGAAAATTTTGAAATATGTACTTACTTTCAAAATGTTAACATCTCCCCGAAGAATTGTTGGTACAAGAATTTTGAAGGCTGTATTCCCCGCCGGGCCCGTTATATAAGAGATAATAATGTAAAACAAGATGGTTACGTGTCTTTCCTTATTAATGGCGGACGTAAATAATGCCAGGGGTAGCGAAGCCTGGTTGGCGGACACGTGGCTCTTCTGATTGAGGCAGGGCGCAAGTTGTTAAGTGGTTAGTTTTTAAGTAATGTCAGGGGTGTTTTTGCCATATTTAGAGTGTAACATTGTAATGTCGGGGGTGTTGTTGATATATTTAAGGTGTAACATTGTAATCTTTAGGTTTTTCTGCACATACAAATCAACCTCTTACCGCGTTGTACCCATGGGGTAGCGTGTTGCATGGAGAGCCTATTTATTTTCATAAGAAAGAGCCCCCCGTAAGCCAACGGGCTGAATAAGATGGTACCTACAGTAATTTTATTTCGAGTTACAAAAAAAACCGTAAAATGACAATTCGTTGATTTCTGACACCCACGGAGGAAATAGTACTTACCCTAGCTTTTGGCATGGATTGAAAGCATTCTACCAACTGAGCTATCAACCGGACTAAGAATTGTAAAAAAAACTTCCAATAAATCTAAGCTAGATCGGTTATTCAACATGTTTTATTACTGTATCTCAAGCATAAAATATTCGATGTATAGAAATCAAATCACTCACTAGAGTTGCTGTTGTATATTTTACACAGAATTTAATTAAACGTTTTAAACTCGAAATTCTTGAGATTTTACAAAACGAGGACTGAAAATTTACAATGGAAGGTTGAAGATTTTCTACATTTCTTTCATTTAAACAATCAATTACTTTACTAAATACCCTTACTTAATTGTACCTTACTTAACTATTTATATTTTGGTGTGGATGGCCTCTAAGTAAGTTATGGCGGGAGCAGTGCGCCTCCACCAACCCTCCTGAGACCTTCCGGGCGAAATAAACACTCAAATTTACGTCTCCAAGCCCGCACGGACAACCACCCACACAATTTCATTGTTGTTTTTTTTTGTCTTTAAAGGGTTCGTGTCATTAACCTTACAGTTAGCGTCCATCATCCTGTCACTTTCCCTTCATCTTGTTTTCATTTTTTATACAAAAGATTTCGTAAAAAATGTCACCATTAATATATTACGTCTTACTTTCGTTGTCATTCTTTTTATTTTATTTTTCCTTATTTTTTACCGCTGAAATATGTTTCTTTAGACTAAAAAATGAGTTTCATAATTTTTGTTCCTTGACTAATAGGTTGGTATGACACCCCTGTTTCAGGAAAAGTTAGCAAAAGCTGCAAGGTTTTGTGTTCAATAACTTGAATCTCGCTATGATGGTTCACCAATGAGCGAACATGTGGGATCTAGATTCAATGATTCCCAAAGTTGTCCGGGTGGACCCCAGGACTCCGCGGGATACTTGATGGGGTCTACATTGGCGGGACATAAAAATGGGGGTCCACTAAAAATTATCTGGTTTGGATATTGCGTGCCTGCCTCCATACCCCCCCCCCTCCCCACACCCTCCGTTCGACGTTGATTTTGACAGGAAGCCGGGCGTCAAAAAAATTTAAAATCGCGTCGCCACCCATCAGTTTTATGGGGTTTTTTTTAAACCCGTAGCTATCTAGCTCCCTCCAAAATATAAAATATATTCGAAATAAATCAAAATTAAAACCGAAACCGGAGTCCACCGGAACCAGAAAAATTTTGGAAGTGGTCTATGAGAAAATAAAATTTGGGAACCTCTGATCAACTTGATACTTGGTAAATTCTCGGACAACCCCTCAACACCTTCATCTGAAAATTAGCTTTGTATGAGCGTTCTGTCATACACCTCCCGGAATGGAGGTGTGAGTGCTGAACCGGTATGAGAACGGTTTGTGCAATGAGTACCTAATTTTACAGTACTTGAGCACTGTTTAATAATAGAATAGTAACATCAACGCTTTCAACGAATTTCCAAATTACACTTTTTTGAAATATTGCTTTCAAGTTGGTAGCCATGTATAATTATTCTCATTTTTTTAAGTGGCTAGATGGCGCCGCCTGGCCCCGAAAAGCTCGTGTAATTTTTTTGCGGTCACGAAAACAACTCGGTACGTAGCGATCGATCAGATCAGAAGCTCGTACTAAAAATAATCCGCAAATGTAACTTTCAGAGACCTCCATTAGGACTGCGACTGTAGCTCAGTCGATATTCCACTAAGGGTGGAAAGAACCTTAGTAGAATCGGCTCATCTCTTTTGAACAGCAAAATACTAAATGTAATGATCACATTTTTATAGTATTTTTTTAATAAATTCGTTGAGAGAATAAATGCAATGAGGTCGGAACATTTTTGAATCTGGAACTTTTTCTCGACGAACAAACGTCAATCTTGTATGGAACTGCGCCGTCCTTAGCAATCAATAACAAAATATTTTAACGCCTTTGCCTTAGCGACTTATACTTGTCTATTTGTGGAATTGCATTTAATATCGACGGTTAAAAGGCAGTAGGGCATGAGCGACATAAACTAAATTGTTCAGGAGAGCAGTTTAAAGTTTGAGATTGCAGGAAAATGGCATAACTTTTTTTTTTTTCTAATATCGTTAAAATAAAAACAGCTCTAAAATTACAAAAAATAAAGGCATTTTTTGGCATTCCTATTAATGTGGTTTTACGATGTTTTACGATTTTTTTATGTCACAAGCGTCTTTAGGAGAAAAAAGGCCAAAATCTTGTCGGTTACACCGAACCCATACTTCGAAAACGCAGTTGTTTGCTTAGGCATAAACAACACAAAAATAATCGTAGAGCTATGGGAGTTAGAGCATTAGAAAGAGTGGAAAATTTCAAGTAGAATAGCATTCATAACTCATGTTTGACCAAAATGTCGCTTAACCGTCGATATGAATCTTAAATGTAATATTTCTTTTCGACCTATATTATAGCCTACATAGAGTTTCGCCAATAGCAAACGTATGAAATTCTCAAAAAAAACGTAGCAACGCGTAGACTGTTCTTGCATAACCTCTACGACAGTGGAATGTATTGGAATATCAATTGAAAATATTATATCTAAATAGCCTTCGCCGAAAGAGCGCTTTGGGATGTTCTTTATAAACACAATCTTACATTTTAACTAAATCATAGCGTTTTACCAAAAATTTACGGAAATTGAAACTTTGACTAGAAGCGCTGTTTTAGTTTTGATACATTTTATGGCAAAACGCCACGTTAGAGTTATATTGTTGGGGGTCTTTTGACGTCAGCAATACGTCAATATTTACAGTATTCACATGAGAGGGAATGAGAAGGGAAATGAAAAATGATTGATAGGGACACGGTATCACATTGCGATGGCGGATCATATCCAAAATACAAATTCAAATATGTATATAAAAAATGCAACTAAGCTATACATATAGTGCTACTTCTTGCCCCGTTATCCCCGAAAAATTTCGCATGTGGCGAATGGGACCTTTTCATTTTATAGCTAAGGGGACCGGCCTTACGTCAACCAATTCAGTTGAATCGGGGGTTTCCCAGCTCCCGAGAGATTTATTGTGAAAGCTGAGTGAACCTTGCCGGTATTTTATTTTGGGTTTGACACCTATAGATATTTCTAATCCCTTCATTTTTATGAGAAAGTATACGAAAATACGCCTTCAGATAGGGATTGAACCCTAGATCTAAGCATGGAATGCAAGCATTCTAACTAAGCTATCGGCCGGACTTTTTACGAGCTCAGTCGTCGCTACAAAGCGCCAATTCTCGAGCAAGACCCAATAGCTGCAAGGCTAGATGGACCTTTTGTGGCCAGCTTTTGGAAAGGGCAATTAATTTTTCAACCTAGCGAAAAGCATATTTTTTGAAAATTAAAATATTTTTGTGCTCCGCTGGAAATCGATCTCACGACCTTCCGATTAGGAGTTCCAAGCGTTACCACTAGACTACGGATCAGTCTAATTTAGTTGTTCGAATTTTGACTTCTTTTAACTTTTTCCAGGTTGCTAGGGAAAAGGTCAATAATATTTTGTTACTGGTTGATAAAAAACCTAGTCACATAAACCCAGTCTGCGAGATTTACCCGCTGACAAAAAAAACTAATTTCAAGTATTGACCGGTCAATGGCTCAGTTGATAGATTGCTTGCGTTCCATGCAAGAGGGCTCGGGTTCGATTCCCCCTAAGGGTGTCAGAAAAGATTTTGGTTTTCAGTGTTTCTTTGAACTGTGCCTGCAGTCTCGTCCATCAACATATCTTATCATGTTCTGATGGATCGCTTCTTATCGACCAATAAAATCTTTCTATGTGAGGAGACTGAAGATTCAGGTTCGAAATAAGGGGAACAGACCGATTGCCAAAAAGTAAGAGGGATGTCTCCAGAAGTTACATCCTACATTTTTTATCTTTTTCTCCTAATTTGACTTGAATATAAGACTCACAAGTCAAAACAATGGCTGTCGGTTGATTAAGAGTTTTTCAGTCATTGAGATTGTGCAGGTATCGATTGGGGCGTGTGGGTGACTCCTGCCTCCCCACCTGGCGCCCCCGACGCCCCCTAGCGCCCCCCTACCGTCTGATGACTCACCCAGTCTTTCTTCCACTTCTTACACGAGCTGTGACGCACTGACTTCCAGATAACACCAACTAATGTTTCATGTGAATTAACCTGAAAGTCTATAATCTACTAGCTGCACCCTGTCACGCATCGTAGTGGATCAGTTTAGTTAAAGGGAAAAAAATAAAGGACGTTTCTTCATCATGTTATTATTATCAACAAACCATTCCGAAGGCTTCAATAAAACAAACACATTTTGGTTTCAATATGGTCCCTTTCTGTCAGGTAGTGTCAGAATTTACCGATCACGTTGCTGTAGATAGGCACCAAACTTCACAGGAACCATTTTGAGAATATTGTTCATGTTTTCTGAAAAAAATGTTGAAATCGGATGAAATAGGAGTCCATTGGCAAAATACATACATTATATTTTATAGATATAGAAGCTCCAAAGAAAGTACCTACTTTTATAATATCTTAATATTGCGGTGCAAACAGCGAATTGTGACATGATATTTACTATCTGCAGGGCCGAGAATCAAACGCTCCTATTTTTTAGATCCCGCAGGAGGGTGGCTAACCAAGCTACCCTCCTGCAGGATCCAGCTAATGACGATCTTGTATTCAAAACGATATTGGCGTCACCCAAAAGTGGATAAATAGACCCCAAGAGGGAAGGAAGGCCACAGTTGAACCTTTACCATCTTGCCTTCAGCATCGTCTGTCCATAGACCAGTCAGATTCAGGGTCGGAACTCTTGATAAATAAAAAAACAAGAAATATTTTCTTCAATTACGTCATAACAATTAATATTTAAGATTCATATACAGTGCACGCTCACAATCAGACACGTGAACATTCGCGATAACATACGCTACATCCTACATGTGTACTTACAAAATTAAATCCCAAATCTGAAATGAACAAAAACCCTGCAAATCATACCGCCTTTTTCTGAAAAACGTAAAAATTAACCAAGTTTTACAGCATAGGGGGTCAACATCATACCAACCTACAAGCCAAGGAACACACAAAATTTCGGAAAGTCAAATAATCCAAATAATGTGACATTTAGAAAGCTGTCTTCTTCTTAAGTAAATCACAACAAAATTAACCGTTTCTTTATTTTTCATCAACATGTCGAAAGACCAATCTAAATTCTTAGAAGGCCATGTTTACACAGACCAAAATTAATATAGAGCGCAATGTTTATATGAGCGTAGGAGTCTCGTAATAACAGGCCGATATTTCATCCTTTATACATAGTGAAACTATTTCTAGAACCTTCATTCATAATATTCCATACACGCGTAGGTACCCAAGTACAGTAGAGCGTCGATTATCCGGATACCAATAGGCACGGAACATTTTTGAATTTGGACTTTTTTCTATGCGAGCAAACGTCAGTCGTGTATAGTCAGTCAATAAAAAAATAATTGTGTGCCTTTTCCCTAGCAACCCGGCCGCGTGACGACACAATTTTGTCTATGCCAACTCATGTGCGTACCTCATTGTTAAATGCATTTTTTTTATCTTTTGTGTTCCTTGACTTATAGGTTGGTATGAGGCTGACCACTCATACTGTAAATAAAATGTTAACTTTTCCAATGTCACCCAAGTTTTAGGGAAGGTCGACAAGAGTTAAAGGGCATTTGAGGTTTTTATAATTATAATAATGGGACAATTTTATATGGCTCCGTTTAGTGACACTAGCCACCCCACGGCGCAGTAAGTTCACATGCGGCATTTGTAAGTGCCAACTTACACGTGTCTGCTTGCGAGCATACAATTTATATGAATCTTAAAATTGAATTCATATTTGCAACTTTACATTAGAATACATTTATTTTCTTAATTCTAATACATGATAGATTAATGGTTTCCACGCTATACCTCACCAAAAAGAGACTCTCTTGAGTGCTGTGAGGGTATATTTTCGTAATTTTTCTGATAAATAAATAATATGTATCTGGTAACTATTTGGTTCATCGATCTAAATCTAAATCTAATCTAAATATAAATAATATAAGATGCAAAGATATGTATCATTTGAGATTCATATTAAATGCATTCCCACGAGCAGACACGCATAATTTAGCGCTCACACATGCCGCATGTGGACCTACAGTAGAAAAAGCCCAATCTCAAAATGAACATAAGCCCTGCAACACTTGCCGACCTTCGCTAAAACAGGGGTGACATTGGCAAAGTGAACCATTTTTAACAGTATGGGTGGTCAGCCTCAAACCAACCTACAAGTCAAGGAATACAAGCAATTAATTACTATCGTTTGTATAATCAACGTCCGGATAATCGACGCTCTACTGTATATAAATCATTTTCTCAGAGCAAATAAAAACACAGTGACGCAAGCTCTGAAACATTAGCGCCAAGGAAAAACTTCCCGCCAGCCGGGTAAAAAGGACTTTGTTCTTTTTTGTTCTGCAAATAAACCTGAGATCGTTGTGACGGCAAAGAAAGCCAAGCCAGCACAGGCTTCATTAGAGAGGTCATGCAGAGAGAAATCCGCGATGGAAAGATAAACTAACTTTTTTTTTGAGAATTCACGTGTAAGAACGATATCAGTAGGTACCCAAGTATAAAGTAATAATCTAAGTTGCAAAGATATATTAACATTCAAAACTCATATCAAATGCATGCCCACAAGACAGACACGTGTAAGTTCGCGCATACAAATGCTGAATGTGTACTTACAAATTAAATCCAAACCTCAAATGAACATAAACCCTGCAACTTTAGCCGAGCTTCCCAACAAAGGTCCATCCAGCCTTACAGCAACTGGGTCTTGCTTGAGAATTGACGCTTTGTAGCGACGACGACCAAGCTCGTAAAAACGTCGATAGCTCAATTGGTAGAATGCTTGCATTCCATGCCGAGAGCAAGGATTCGATCTCAAGGTTTTCTCAGCCTTCACAAGAAATGAGAACCAGCCCCCCCGGGAGCTGGGAAACCCCCACTTCAACTGAAAGTGGTCGGTGTAAGGCCGGCCTTACCCGTAAAAATAAATAGGTATCGAATCGCCACTGCAACTCCTTCGGGGATAACGCAGGCAAGAAGTTACACTATATGGCCGGTCAGTAGTCCAAGCAGTAACACTTCGGACTCGTAGCTGGAAGGTTGTGGGTTCGAATATCGGTGGAGCACAAAAAATATACAATTTATATTTTCAAACTTGCTCTTCCCTGGGTCGAAAAATTCATAAACCTTTACCAAATACCGGTCATCAAAAGGTCCATCCAGCCTTACAGCAACTGGGTCTTGCTTGAAAATTGGCGCTTTCTACAGCGACGACCAAGCTCGCAGAGGGCTCTTGAAGTGTGATACACACAAAAACAGCGCTCACCAAATAAATCAGCCTAATTTTTTTTTTTTTTTTTTTATATGTGTAGCTTAGTTGCGTTTCCCTGAAACAGAGATGACATTTGCAAAGTGATTGTCATCCTTAACGTTTGTTTGCCTTTTCCCTAGCAACCCGGCCGGGTGACGACACAATTTTGTCTATGTTCATTCACGTGCGGACCTCATTAATAACATTTTTTTTTTGCCATTTCCCTAGCAACCCGGCCGTGTGACGTCACATTTTTTTAGTCTATGTTTTTTGCTCCGAGTCCATATGTGTTTAAATAACACATGTTATACAAAAAGGTTTAGTTTACATTTATTACAGAACAAAAGCTGGGACAATGGATTAAGATGAAAGATATAAAAAACATCACAAGTCACTAAGATAAGATTATGATTTCAGGAAATCGTGAGTAACATTGCATTTATAAGTATAACTTACTGATTATACGTGCAGTAATTTATTTCAATTATTTTTAATTAAATTCACTAACTGCATGGACAAAAAGCATGACTCATCACAAGTAAGTAATATGTCAATTCAATAAAGCTGGACAGTGACGCATTGATCCATTAATCCTTAGGTAGGTACAGAACATATTTCACAGCAAAAAATATATAAAATCAATGATGCATTTTCCCTTACTGTTCTATACTGTTCCGAATTGGAACAATATTTTTCGCGTGAAATGTTAAAGTAAAATTCTTAATTAAAACAAAAACATTCTGAAATTCAAATAAATAACATTTTTTACCTTCTCGTTGAAAAAATAACATTCGCCATTTCAAATAAAGAACATATTTTATCTTTAAATTAATATCATTCTTAGTTTCAAATGAAGATAATTGTCAGCATTTTCAAATAAAGAACATTTAATTGTTGAATAAGTAGCATTCTTAGTTTCAAATAGAATATATTTTATTCTCTGAAAAAATCACAGTCTGCTTTTTCAAATAAAGAACATTAAATCTTTGAAACAATCAAATAAAGAACACTTTTTCTATGAAAGCATAACATAACGTTGTTATTATCAAACAGAGAATATTTATTTACTCCTTGAAAAAATAAATCATTTGAATTTCAAATAAAGAACGTTTACTCCTTGAAAACATTACATTCTTCATTTAAAATATTATTAACATTTTATATTTATAAAAGTTCTCTTTGACTTGGATAAAAACTGACGCTCAAAAATATTTAAGTACAATATGATACCATTGTGTTTCTATGCACTGTTGTAACAATATTGATCTCCAAAAAACAGTTATTAGTACATGAAGTCAAAGAAAAACTTATCAGATCTTTTATTAACAGATATCTCCAACACAATTTTAATTACGTATTATTTTTTCAACAGAAACTACCTAAATCTTACTTAGTGTTCACAAGAAGATTGTAGGTATTACGTAGGTGAAATGATTTTTTCTTTATTTTTAAAAGCATAAAAAATACACAACCCTTTCCAAGATTAAGAAATGCTATGTAAAAAGTTAAAATTAATAAACGTGTAAAAGAAAAGTATTTTTCTTTGACACCATACTTTTCAATAATAATACTTTTTTTCCATTTCCACTGACGGAAGAGTATTGATTTCCAAACTTAATATTGTTTGAACGTATGTCACGCAACTGCGACGACACAATTCATGAAACAAACGTTTATTAATGCATTTAAGATAGTCTTTTGCGTTAACAAATCAATAGAAAGTATAATTTTCACTTACTGATTGTAGATTTTGATGATTTTTCTTGCACTCACTGAAAACCAGCCAATAACAACTTTGACATTTCTACAATTTGAGTGAAGTTGGCTGCACTCTGCATTTAGCAATAACCAATAGGCATGCGTATACAAGTGACAATAATGTGCGGGAGATTTGAATTTAAAAAGTTTTATAATCGTACAATTAACTAGTAATAGCAAAGAGCGATGTACTTATATTATTTTAACTTTCGCGGGTTAAATTCAATTAAAATTTCGATGATTTATTTTTACACAATTTATTTCAGATACGTTTCACATACAGTCACATTACATCTTCACCATACAACTGTTGATTGGATTCTGTCTTGCCACAGAGCGCTTTGGTCCTTATTTATAGTATGAATTATTGAGAATTGGTGTGCGAGACTTTACTAGAGCTCTCGAGTAATAATTAATAAATTATAAAAGTACTTAACATCTAGAGACTTCACAGACTTTATCACAGTCAAATAAAACACAATTACATATTCGTAACAATATAAATATCAAAAATATGGATGATTTTTTTTTTTTTTTTTAAATAGATTTGTGGAAAGGAATGCAATCCACCAACCTATTTTGCCTGGCCAGTTGTCTTCATGCGAAAGCAGAAGCTTGTGTGCATGCAACGGCATCTGTTGAACCAGGGTCGAAGTTATCGTCGCGGGATTCGAACCAGCGTTATCCGGTTCCAAATAACCTGTCTTGATCCCCGCGGCCATAACACCGACGATATTTTTTAAATGTTGATATTTAAAATATCGATATACATAAGCATGTGTTTCTACCCTCCCCCTCCATGTAATGGACTTTTTGGAAGCAAATTTTTTTGACCATTGCAAATTGCGTGCCTTATAAAAGCTGTGTAAACCTTACCACCACGAGCCATATGGAGTAGTTAGTATTAGAATGTTTTATTTTGTGAGTACTGTTTTTGTTTTAATCACACCTCAAGAGCCCTCTGCAGGTTTTATCGTCGCTATGTCAATTATCAAGCAAGACCCAGCTTCTGGAGAGCTGACTGGACTTTTGGCGACCAGTCTTTGGATAAATGAATATTCAAACCCAGCAAAGAGAAAATTCCAATTTTTTATGCTCCACGGAATAAAACTTACGACCTTTCGTTTACAAGTACCTACGTAGCCTTAGATACTAGGATATAGAATAATCAATGTAAACTTGTTGCTGAAATTGGGAATGATTTATGCCACTCATCATATTTGAACAGATTTGAAAAGGAAAAACATCAAGGGTGTATTAAAACAAGAAAATACAAATATCAATACAACTTTATTTCAAATACTAAAAAAATAAAAACATGGTTCAGTGCAGAACCTAACCTCAAAAATATCATAGTTTATTCTATAAACCACTGGCATACTTAAAAAAAACAATCAAATAACTAGCAAGATGATGGAATAGCATTACATTGATAGGCAAAAGTATCAGTTCTACAGAAATAGCAACACATCAGTAAAATAAATCAATATCCTCTCATTTCTATTAATCGTGGGAAGCTCCGCCAGCTCAGAGATTACAAGTGTGGTCCAGTATGTCTTCTTTACTTAAACAAGGAGAAATCATCAAGATAAAAAGACACAATATAACGCCACTCTGTGTTTCCCCCAGTCACCTACACAGATCACCACTGGTTACTACGTCACTAAAACAAAAGACTCGAGAGCCTGCAGTTGACATATTAAATGTAGGGATAAATATGGCCCACTGTCAGATTACAATCCAGTACAATTTCTAGAGACAACAACCTTCTCTCAGGGTCAGTCTCCCCACCACTGACCCACGCCCTGTATATCCATCCCATCCGGGGATGTGTCACAGGACTCGCATGCAAAATTTATGTGAGATGCGAGTGGCAGAAGGCCCTCCCGTGAAGCTACACTTTCCCAAGTGTTTACACAAAGCAAAGGAGGCTCAGAAATCACTGAAAGATTATAGCCGTGAGGGTTTAGGACTCGAGGATTTTAAATTTACAAACAAAAATGCAAAGTGATTCTGAGCGTCTTAACATAATATGACTTAAGGCCTAGAATTCGAGATGCTACTACTGATATTTCTAGACACAGCTGGACCCTGGGAAAGACGAAGACTGCAGCAGATTGAACTACTCTTCAACAGCAATAGACTTCACTGCCTTAAAGATCTTCTCATCACCAGCCGACGCCGAGACAACCATCTTTAGAAACGTGAAACATTTCATATGTGCAGACAACACAGCTGTGGCAACCCAAGGAGATACTTTTCTGGACGCTGAAACCTCCTTCGAAAACACTCTACACCAAATGTCACAGTACTACACAAAAAACCACCTCAAAAATCGCAGTACATTTCAAGCGTTGATTCAAGAAATTCAGATAATCAGAGTTCAAATAATTGAAGTTCTACTGTATTCCATTTTAAACATTTTAATTGCAACATATTCCAAACAAGATATTTAAATTGTCAACCTAACAAGCTGTTCGTAAATGCATCATCATGAGTAGTCTAGCCTTGCGCCTTGGCAAATCTCTGTGAGACATCGGCCCAGTTGGCGACGTCAAAGATGCGTTTGACGTAATCAGCCCTCACATTCTTGTACTGCAAGTAGTAGGCGTGCTCCCAGACATCAATCCCAAACAGCGGCACAAGACCTGGAAAAAGATTGACTGTCACTATCAAAATATAGAATGTGAATGAGAAAAAATAAATAGAGGGAAATCAGCAAAAGTGTATGCTTTTATGCTTTCACCACTGACTACAGGATACTCTCCCACTTGGTCTATAGGACTTAAATTTTGTTCCTGAAACTGTAAGTAACTTAAAAGATAAAAAAAATAAAACTTTGTTTTTGATAACGACGAAAATATGAAGTTCCACGACCAGTTTCGGAAATAATCCGTTTGCATCCTCAGGTGGCTAAGTAATTATTCCAAATAAAAAAATGTGAATGCCTATACAATTAATAAAATTGTAAGTAGGTAACTTCTTCACAACTCAGACCGACCTACAACATTCAGGGTCAAAGTTAAGTTAGAAAATTATCAATGAAATCTTTATTTTTACTATATAAAAAATATATGGTTGTGATCTTTGAAATGTACTCTACACAACCATAGCATTTTCAATTGTATTTCTCACCACTGCCATTACCCTTTTGCCAGTAAAGGCGAGTGTTTACCTCTAAGTATTTCAGATAGTTAGATATACAACTCATCACATGACCTCGTTGAAGTGAAAAACTCAAAAGACTGAAATAAGAACGACCATGGGTACTGTTCCTTACCAGTGGTAGCCTCGAGAGGGTCTTGATTGGCGCAGGTGGCTATTTGGAGTTTCTTGGACTCCTTATTGAAGCCCAGCCAGCCCCAGCCAGAGCCTTGTACTGCAATGGAACGGTTGGCAAGAGCATCCTTCATCTTCTCAAGGGATCCAAAATCTCTGAAAGTAAAACAACTTTTTTCAAATATTTTTCACATAATACTACAGTTGGTACCTTGAGATAGGAGTGCCCTGACATACAAGTTACTTGAGTTACGAGCTGTCGAGCGAGCGAAGTTTTGTTTTGAGATACGAGGAAAAGAAAAGTTGTAGAAAACAAACACCCCAAAAAGTTGCACCAGTAACCTTAGAACGAGTTGCAAAACTTTAGTAATGTAAAGTTTACGGCAATTATTAAAGAGTGATTTCCCCCAAAACCTGCCGTTTTTGTTTGTTTGAACTTGATTTTCTTCATCACTGTAACTCTTTTGCCAAGACCATAAAGTGTAAGAAACAAAAATGGCAGATTTTGGGAGAAATCACTCTTTAATATTTTCCGTAAACTTTACTTTTCTCAAGTTTTGCAACTCGTACTAAGGGTACTGGTCATGCATCGGAGCTATTTAATGACACTTGCCTAACTCATTTACAAAGGTCCAAGGACGAAGCGCCTTTGCAATCACACACTGTCATCTAATCTAATCTAAGCTGCAAAGATATATATCATTTAAGATTTATATTAAATGCATTCCCACAAGCAGACATGTATAATTTCGCGCTAACACATACCGCATGTGGACCTACAATATAAAAATCCAATCTCAAATGAACATAAGCTCTGCAACTCTTGCCGTCCTTCCCTGAAACAGGGGTGACATTGGCAAAGTGAACCATTTTTTACAGTATGGGTGGTCAGCCGCATACCAACCTATAAGTCAAGGAACAAAAGTCATAAAAGGTGCTATATAAATTTTGTACTTCATTCAAGAAGCAAACCTCCTAGGAACTTGGAACGAATAAAACTTGTATCTCGAGGTATCACTGTATTTGTAATATTCAGTATCCCCCCAAGTGTTTCTTTTGTAAATTTAAAATCAACCACAGTGTTCTGTCAAAAATGGAAAAAGCAGAGAAGGGATTAAAAATAGGTACAGACAACTACATGCCCTAGAAAGTATAGAAATCTATAAACGTTAACAAAATAGTCATATCCTAAATATACAAGTCCCTCAAGCTTCCCCCCTACTGACAGCCCCGCCCGTTTATTTAAAACTTTCCTATTGCACTTTTTTACAATATCATGTTTACCCCTTCCCTCACCCCACCATACCTCCGCCATCTCAAACTTTCTGCGGAATTCACATTTGTATTTTAGATCTGTTAGCTGTTATCCTCTTGATAATGGTGTGATAACATCGAAAGCGCTCGAGGAAGTAAATCAACTCGTGAAGAAAAACTTCGAGTTTTACTTTTACATTATACAGAGATCGCAATGATTGGGTGATGAACGAGTGTGGTATAATAGAGAATTTGAAAATGAAAGTACAAAAAAGCACAATGAGATGTTTCGGACACCTTGACAGAATGGATGATGAATGAATAACGAAGAAAGTGTACAGAGGAAATGTCAAAGGAATGCGTGGAAGGGGAAGACCGAGGAAGGAATGGGTAGACCAAATAGGTGAGATTACGATTGAATGGAAACTGCAGTGTGACAATAAGAGAAGAGTATGTATGAAGAAAGTAATGAATGTTGAACGGATGAAAAAGTTATGCAAGAACAGAAAAAAGTGGAGACGCATCTGGGAAGGTACCGGCCACCCCTAGTTGAACGGCGGCAGGATACAGTAACAGTGACAGATTAATTACCCTATTCTGTCTATGTCAATTTGTGTGCGGATACCATTTGATTTACCTTTCAATGGCACTGAGGAGCTCCTTGGATGGACTGCCTCCATTAGGTGACAGGTTCTGCCAGAAGATGGTGTGGTTGATGTGTCCTCCGCCGTTGAAACGGAGAGCTGGCTCCAAAGCTATTATCCCACTGACATCGGCTGCAAATAACCACATTAAAAAGTGTTACCATAACACCAAAAACACACAACTACGCTGTACCTACATATAGAGCAACTTCTTACCGCGTTGTGTCCAAAGGGATTTCACTGTGGAACTTATTTATTTTTACAGGTAAGAGGGTCAGTCGGCCTCATGACAATCACTTCAGTTGAAGATATTGTTTACTAATAGTTCTATTGTATGGTACTTAAAATGTAGTTTGCATATTAAGATGATCAGATTTATACGATGTCAAGGAGCTATTATAATTATTAATGTTGGAAGAGCCCGGGCCAATATGTTGACCTGGGGATTTCTGGGATGGGAGGACTCTACACTATGTGAGTGTGGAGCTCAGCAAACTATGGAGCACCTGCGGTGTTGTCCCTCCTGTCCGACAAGCTGCTCCATGGATGATCTCTTTGTGGGAAACCAAAGCGCTGTAGACATTGCTCGTTACTAGGCCAATACGGTGTGAAGCTGACACGAAGAAGAAGAAGGAGCTATTATTTATTTTCTCCTCTAAAAGTCAAGTAGCTATTACTTATTTCAAATCCAAAATAAAATACCGGCACGGTTTACTCAATCTTCACAAGAAATGAGTACCAGCCCCCTCGGGAGCTAGGAACCCCCGATTAAACTGAAGTGGTTGGAAAGGCAGGCCCTATTACATGTAAAAATAAATGGGTTCCACTCTCCACATGCGACCCCTTCAGGAAAAACGTCGCAAGAATTTACACCATATGTGCAGCTTGAAATCCTAACTTCAGTCGAATCCAAAGTGTAAGTCATTTTCACAAAGAAGGAATTCTGTCCGGTTGTCTATGTTTTTCTCTATCCAGTGCCGGATCGGCACTTTAGTACTTAGTGTGTGGGGATGTATGCAAGCTTCCACATGGTTTGTCAGGCAATCCCATCTAAAACCACAGACAGAATGAACTCAGAACATTTTTGAATTTGGAACATTTTTCTCTGCGAGCCAACGTGCCTTGTATAGGACTACCGACCTTATGTTTTCCTTTTCCCTAGCAACCCGACCAGGCAACGTCACTATATTGTCTATGTCAAATCATGTACCGAGTCCGTACGTGATGTGTGAAACAGACTGGCCTGTAAGGATATGTTAAATGTGTCTTACATTTGCTTTGTGCGGCAGCTAGCTTCTCTTCGGCGGCGTTCAAATTGGCGATGTAAGTTGCGTGATGTTTTGAATGGTGAAGGGACATAATGTCGCCGGAAATGACAGGCTCCAGGGCTTTATATTCATATGGCAGATCTGGTAGTGTGTGCTTTTGTTTGGACGAGACATTACTCACAGACTTCTTACTGAAAAAACGTAAAAAATATGCAGTGGGTAAGAAATACCTACACAACAATAATAAAAACATTCGAGATTCAAAATCAAATTCAAACTCACATAATGGAAATAACAGTTCCACGTCCAGCAAACATTTTTCCGTTTCTTTTTCAGATCTCTTATTACACAACACGTAAACAACCGGCTCGTTATTATCAGCACAAATATTATAGTAAAATTTGACAATTATAAGATATTTTCGGATATTATTATGCAAGAAGAGCAATGCGCATGACGAGCGAGCAAAACAGGAAAGTCAAGAATGGTGGCAAATTTAAATTGGCCGCAGTGTGAAAATAGAATCGTAGTATTGATTGATTGTAGAGGCATTCACTTTGTTATTATTAATCTTGAGAGATAAAAAATAAAACAACTTTGCTTTTGATAACGGCGAGTATATTCAGTTTCATGACCGGACCCGCAAAACAATCCGATGGCATCCTCAGGTGCCTAATAATTATTTTGTGATTATTCCTCAGGTGGCTAAATAAATAATTACTCAGTAATTATTTAACCACCTGTGAAGATGCCAAGCGGATTGTTTGTGAAACCGGTTGTGGAAGTGAATATACTGGCCGTAAATTATATTATTTTTTATCTTGTACCTACTATTGAGTTTACGTGTTTATTTAGTTCTTAGACTAGCAGTAAAATATTAATATGTATTATTTTAACGCACCTCATAAAAATAAAGCTTTGTAAGAATGTACCTGAGTATGCTTGTAACCATGGAGGTACATATATATCTATATATCGATGCTTGTAACAGTATTTTTATTGCTTTATTTTGAAACTACAGGCAATTTAAATTTGCTGCTATTCTTGAATTTCCGGTTTTTGCAGCCTGAAGTGGGCTTGGGCGCTCATTGCGCATGCGCACACTTTAGTATTTTAGGCTAAATACTCAAAAAGTTATGCAGCCAGCTAAAAAATAACGATACAAAAGAAATATTTTCCATTTAAAAAAAAGTAAAATACCATGATTTCTTATCATTTTCGATAGGTACTATAAAACTAAAAATAAATGCTATTTGTTTGGTTTTTATCTATTTATTTTTCTTCTTCTTCTGTATGGCGAATCCCGCGGAGAGCAGGGGCGCCAGTGTCAAGTATATTAGCTTTTTATTTACTAACCATCCAAGTCCGGAAAATAACAGTATAGGTAAATAATATTGTAAAAATATTTATTAATAAACCACCACTATTGTTTGATTAAAACTATTCAACAAAATAATGAGATCCGCAAGTTTTGACTTCTACAAAATGGTGTCATCCTCTGACCGGATTGCTAGGGAAAAGGCAAACAAATATTTTGCTAGTGGTTTTAAGGACGGTAGTCCCACACTAAACTGACGTAAGCTCACCGGGATAAAAGTTCTTAATGCAAAATGTTTGGACCTCATTCTTACAAAGCTTGTTTCAAAATAAATAACTAAAAATCATTTTCTGGTCGGCTTGCTAGGTACTTTTTCAGTTCAGGTAAAGAAAGTACTTTGTGAACAACGTCTTTTAAATTTTCGTTTCCCTCCAAAATGTTGCAACGACAAAGGTGGCTGATGTAATCGGCAGCTCCAGCAAAATAGAAATCAGCCCATGTTAGCTAAAAAACAAATTAAATTAACAAAATTAGAAATAAAATTGTTTCTTTATAAATAATCGTTTTTTAAATGAGTAGGTACCAACCTTTTTACAAGCTAAAAAGCCATTGTTTGTTTTGGCAATTTTATTCAAATTCTGCAAATAAAATGGAATCGCGGTAGTTTTGAATTCTTGAAATTTGCTCTCGTGCGCTTCTGGGTTGTTTATTTCTCGCAGAGTTCTCATTTCTAAAAAAAAAATATGTTGTGAGTAGATATAGGATAGGTAAGTAATAAGTACATATTTTGTATTTGTTTTATCTTTTTTCATTTAAGTGAGGTTTTTTTTTATTTGTCATGCTATGCCAGATAACATTTGAAGAAACTTGATAAAATATAATTTTAATCGCATTATCATCATCATCTGAGCGGCTAATTTTTAAAATGGAAACTCTTATAACAAGCATACTTATCATTATTATCGATGGTCTTATCACATAAAATGCAATGCAAATAAGTTGCCCATATGGTGCAACTTCTAACCACATTGTCCACGAGGGAATCTCTTGTGGCGTGTGGAAGCTATTTATTTGTACATGTAAGGTGGCTGAAATAATGCTGGGGATCTCCCAGCTCCCCAAGGGGCTGGTTCTCATTTTTTGTGAAAGCTGAGTTAACAGGTGCTTATTTTACACCCAAATAAAAATTTGGGTGTAAAATAAATATCTAATTGGGAAATCGTTTCTGACACCATCGCGTCGGTGGAAATCAAACCTTAGCTCTTGGCATGGAATGAAAGCATACAAATAACTGAGCCATCGATCAGACTATCTTTTAAATTCTGGAATCAGTATGGATGACCAAAAAAATTTGTGTGAAATTTGTAATTAATATTTTCCTTTTGTTTTTAATTAAGAACCCAAGATCTGTGACTTTTACCCGCCGAGAAAAATTCCAATTCATAACAGCTTTGTTCCAACGCCATTGCCGATAACACTAGCTGTTATATGCATCACTGTCAAAGTTTATCTTATCAATATTTGGTCATAAATCAATAGGTTTTCAGTTTTATTTCATTTCTAACTCACTCATTATAAGATCGTAGCACACATCAGTGACAATATCGATCTCTGCAGCCTCTTTGTCGTTATTTCCATTGAGCCCAGTTTTCCTCCCCACGTATCGACAAATCGCCTTACTCTGGTGTATGGAGATTCCGTCAATTTCCAGCAATGGAAGCTGTCCAAGTGGATACGCTGAAAAACATTAACAATCATATTTATAAAATTGTGAAACAAATCTTCAGAAAGACTCTCACTCATCCAAGCTAAAAACATGCAGTAAACAGCAGCTGAGGTGAAAGTCTCGACGGCCATATTTAGATCCATTTTAGATCTTACTGTGTCTGTTTAAAGATGGAACAGAATAAAACATGGTGGTCTGTGAACAGCTCCAAATAAAATGTTTAGGCTGTCAATACGCCGCCATGTTTTATTCCGTTCTATCTTCTATCAACGGTAATATCAATCGACTGTCGTTGAGGCTTCCACCCCTAGAAGCGCTTCTAAAATGTGGAAAGATCTAGATTATAGGGGGAAATCCTCGTTTCAAGGTTTATTAGTCGATACGATTTTTTTTTTGAAACACAGATCGAAAGTTCTAAGTCAAGAGAGAAGAAGAAGAAGAGAGGGAATAGAAAAGTTAATAGAGTAGATAGTATTTTTTAATGAAATACATTTGAAATATAATCACACACCGGCTACTTCAAAAATAGGTTAGCTTCTTCAAACTGCTGGCTGAACAAAAATAACAAAAGTAGGTACCTATTAAGAAAATTAAGTATGAAGTAATGTATGTATGTTTGCTTTTAGTTCAATAATAAATTAAATTGACCCAACTTTTATGCAACCAATGGATTTTATTGTTATGTCGAATATAATTTGATATCTATACCTCTATTATAAAACTTTACTAAGCTAGACATATAATGTAACTTCGGGGTCACACATGGCGAGTGGAACCTATTTATTTTTACAGGTAAGGGGGGCATGCCAACCACTTCAGTCGAAGTGGGGGTTTCCCAGCTCCCGACCCCTCGGTACTCATTTTTTGTGAAGGCTGAGTATTTAAGCCTTTCCGGTATTTTATTTTTGGTTTTGAAATAAACACCGAAACGGGAAATCATTTCAGACACCCCCGCTGGGATTCGTTTCTGAGCTCTCGGCATGAAATGCAAGCAGTCTATCAACTGAGCTCAACCGGATTTAATTTAGAGTTTTATATGAGTAAAAAAATTGTATCAACTGTGTGCGTTTTATTCAAATAATGAATGAGAAACTCACATGGCTTCAATTCTTCCCATTGACTCCCATAGCGGTCTAATCTTATATCCTCAAACGGTATCCCACCATACGCCAAAAGTAACCGGATAGGCTCTGCGAGAGCTCTAAAATTAAAGTAAGTTACTCTACACACAGAGGCAGCCATCTTAGCAGACTGTTAATACACAAGTGATATGAAATGTCCATGTTAATACATAATGTAATATTATCATGACGTTTTATCTCGTTGCTAGATTTGGAGAGAATTTAATAGACCTTGAACGCCTGTCTGAATAATAAATGATTATAATATTTTTTAATACGTAAATACCTAGACTTACTTACAGCTGATAACCTACACATGTGAATAGGTAAACACGTCTTATATACCTACACATATATACTTGTTCTATTGGTAAGTATGTATTTAAGGTCAATTAACTGATTTGACAACACATCCATCAAAATGTGTTGACTTGGAAAAATGAAGTCCCCGTGTGAATCGACAAAGTCTTCACCCGTCCGGGTTACTAGGGAAAATGCGTACGGATATTTTGTTATTGGTTGTAAGGACGGCAGTCCGATACAAGACTGGCGACTCCTCGCCGATAAAATAGTTCCAAATCCAAAGATGTTCCGACTTCATTTTTGTGTGCATTACTTACCTACATTAAAAAAACTGAAGCTTATTATAACAGCAGTCGTAGAAGAATAAACAAAATAATTATTGCTTGATTTTTTGGTTCCGGGTTAAATAATTATTAGTAGGTAAAATCGACTGAATCAAAATTTTATTTGTTATCCATCTTTGATTTGATAAAATTAAGTTTTACCAGTATTTTTCATGAACTGAAAGCAAATCAAATTTCAGCGCGAATCCATAGAGCTCAAAATGATTATGTAATAATAGGTATTCACGTGTACAATCATTATTTTTCATATTCCGAATTTAATTTATTACTGGCAATACAACTATTAGGGATGGGGAAATGAGGAATTAATATCGTTATTTTCAAATAGTATCGAAGTATATTGAGGAAAAAATATCGATATTTATGTAGGGAAACTTCTCAAAATGATTGATAAAATGTAGAATCGGGGTAAACGCATTTAAAAAAAAATATCGAAATTTCTTAAAAAAAATATCGGTCACTGGCGGGAGGCATCTTCAAATTTCGTTTCAAAGAGAGAAATAGAAGCGCTTTTCAAAAATAACATTTTTGAAACTCCAAGAAAATGTATCAAAATATCTACGTTTGAATATTTTGAATGTCGAAGAAAATATCGATATTTAAAAAAAATAGATACTTTTGATTTATCGATATATATTATGTATATTGCCCATCCCTACTGATAGCAGAAAAATCTGAAATCACGTATCGTGTGTTGGTGAAAAGTTTTTGCTTAAATAAACAGTCGCAATTAATTTTTTTGAATCAAAACTGATCAACGTTAAGTTACCAATTACATTTCGATGGCTTGAAATTTCCGAAAAATGTAATCAAGCGGCGGGCCTCGTCCATTTGCCCATTTGTTTACAAGTCGTGGTCGGGCACAGGCGACCCGCTTATTGCGACACTGCATTGTTTATTTATAGACCGAATCATGTAATTGAAATAAATTTAAAAAAATGTCACAGCGAGATACCGCCATCCACCTTTTCGCCGGAGGGTGAGTATTCTCATGTTTTATCAATAAACTGCGCCTTGTTTACGTTTCGGATGGCTTACGTGCCAATTTTCGGTTTAACCTTCCATGATGTTTTGAGTATTTTGATGCAGTTGTATGTCATGCCAAATGTCACGTTTCAGGGACGTGATAATTTTTTTCACAATTTCCCATGAAATTGTGTGGTTGAATAACCTCCCGACTAAATCATCTGCTTCATGCAATATTTTTCAATTATTTCATACAAATTTCGTCATAATATTCCTTTAATATGATTTTTTCTTTAAAAAAATATATGTTTAGAAAAAATAATGCCCTTATTTTTATCAACAATCAAAATCACACAAACGGTTTTCTTACTATAATTACTATAATACTTAAAAACACTTAATTTTTTCATATACCTACTCTAAAAAATGTACAAGTTTGTATTATAACCTTATCTTTGCATTAGATCACTATTGATACAAAAGTAATAAAAATTATTGTATCCTAAATGACAGTAGCCAAAACGGTCGTTATATACCAGTTTCCAAATAAAAAATAACCTAACCTATCATTTAATCCTAAGAATTATTTGTAAAGGCGCTTACTTAAAACAATTAATATTTTGCATTTTTTCTGCGCTCTGTTAGTTCAGGTTTGTTTTAGGTACATTTAAGTACCTGAGGGCAGGCATTTTGTTTACTGTTACACCCTTTTCACATTAAACAAATTCTGCCTTGTTTGTCTATGGTTTTTTCTATCCAGGCCGAATCGGAAGTCGATGATCGGCATGGGATAGTAGTCCACACATTTGGTTACGAAGATCCGAGAGCCAAGACACCTCTAGGCATGGAATGTATTAAATCGGATTTACAAATTGGAAGGAATTGCGAACGTTGTCATGACGAAAGGATCCTTAACCAACCAGAGACAGGTCGTAAGTCCTGTGACTTCCATCTCATCCTGACTCTGTGCGGCGGGCCTGAGTTTGGGTCTTGGATTTCTAAACAGTAAAGACCTGACTCGATGAGACCGTGGATTGCTTAGTTATTTCACAAATGTATGAAAGCTTCCACACAGTTTGCCCGGGGATGCATAGACAAACCATAGACAAAAGCGGACAGAATCTGGGTTGTGTGAAAACCTTGTAAGGAAGAGGATTTAGTAAAACAGTTTGAAATAGGAATCAATGTACTTTATATATTATTTTTTGAATAAGAGTCAGTAACAGACTTAAAAATTCTAAATTGAATTAATATGATGGATTGTTTTGTTAGGGTGGCGGGCACAGCCGGAGCCGTGGTGACCTGCCCCCTGGAGGTGGTGAAAACGCGGCTGCAATCCTCCCGGGGAGTGGGGGGAAGGCCCCTCACGCCCCCAACCAGCTACACACACAAGGTTATTCTAACAACCATCTTAAACGTCATTACTGTAACTTAAATTTTATCAGATCATTTCATCGATCTTATCAATAGTTGATTGAGCTTGAGTTCGATCGTGTTGCCGTCCACCGAGGGGGCTAAAAATGATTTCTTATTTCTGTGTTTATTTTAAATCCAAAATAAAATATCTGCAAGGCTTATTCAGCCTTCACAAGATATGAGAACTAGCCTCCTCGAGAACTGGGAAACACCCAATTCAACACAAGTGGTTGGTTCAAGGCTTTCCCACTTACCTGTAAGACTAAATAGGATCTACTTTGATGCTCTATATGTGTAGCTTAGTTACATTACGCTACTTTACCTATTATAATAATATTCAGTAGGATGATTTATTTGGTGAGTGCTGTTTTTGTGTGTATCACACCTTAAGAGCCTTCTGGGAGCTTAGTTGTTGCTGTAGAAAGCACCAACTCTCAAGTAAGACCCAGTTGCTGTAAGGCTGGATTGACCTTTAGTGACCGGTCTTTGGTAAAGGTATATGAATTTTTCACCCATCGAAGAGCACATTTGAAAATATAAATGGTATTTTTTTATCCATATGAGAAGCAACTTTTCAATGTCTTCAAGAATAAGTAAACGCTTTGAAGACATTCTTGACACTCCCTTTGAAGCATTTATCTCCTTAATTTTGTCCTTGTTCTTGAGGATAGTGCAAATCGTTGATGAAGATTGATTGTATGAACGCGCTAGATCAGCTATACTTCACCACCTTCTCGCTTTTCAATCATTTTACATTTAATTTCTACACAAGTGCGTCATACGTTATGTGACTTCCCCATTCTGCGTCACTCGTTATGCGAAATTTCGCTTGTTAAGGGAGCAATTTTCCAAGCAAGGTTCCACTATTTTCAAATGCTGGGCTGAAAACTCATACCTTTACCAAAGACCTGTCACCAAAGCTCCATCCAGCCTTACAGCAAAGCTCGCATAGAGCTCTTGAAGTGTGATTTACACAAAAACAGTGCTCATCAAATAAATCATCCTTATATTATTATTGTTATCATTACCACAAAAAAAATGGTAAATTACGCTTCATTTTATTTGATAGGTTTTTTTTTATCAAATAATGTGAGTGTTTTTTTCTCTTCTGCAAGACACATTCTTTACACGTGTTTGGATTTTTGATTGTTGAAAGATTTGGCAAGGGATCAAAATGAAAATAAGAGTATTAGGAGTGAGCTATCAAACATTGTTGACCAGCCAGATATTATCACACGGAGTGAGTGATAATTATTAGCTTTAATATAATAATATCACCTTTGAGCCTTTCATACATATACCTATTATAGTGTTAGTCCTATTCAAGCTAATGCGGCAATCGAGGGTTTTTTTTCTGATCTAAATCTAAGTTGCAAAGATATGTATCATTTGAGATTCATATTAAATGCATTTCCACAAGCAGACACGCATAATTTCGCGCTCACACATGCCGCATGTGGACCTACAATATAAAAAACCTAATCTCAAATGAACATAAGCCCTGCAACTCTTGCCGATCTTCCCTGAAACAGGGGTGACGTTGGCAAAGTGAACCCTTTTTTACATTATGGGTGGTCAGCCTCATACCAACCTATAAGTCAAGGAATATAATCAGATAATTAAAAAAACAGTCCTTGACTTATAGGTTGGTATGCGGCTGACCACCCATGCTGTAAAAAATGATTCACTTTGCCAATGTCACCCCTGTTTCAGGGAAGGTCGGCAAGAGTTGCAGGGTGTGTGTTCATTTGAGTTTTGGGTTTTTATGTTGTAGGTTCACATGCGGCATGTGTCAAACTTGTACGTGTCTGCTTGTGAGAATGCATATAATGTGAATCCCCAATGTTACCATATCTTTGCAACTTAGATGAGATTAGATTAGATACACAAATCTTATCTGGGTCAGTGCTTTTTTGTAGCGCTTGCCAGACTCATAGAGGGTCCTTGACGTGTGCTTGTTTGGCTTATCTACCATTTGATTCAAAGATGACCGTTCAATGAAATGGTCTTAAGAATCACATGCCACACAATCTGAGCTAAGAAAATAATGTGAGTGTTGATTTTTAAATATTTTAAAATCAATTTCCAGTTTTCATAAGACACATTGGTCCAGTACACATACAAACATTGCTCATGTGCAATCACCTCTGATGGACATAAGACAAACAAGCACTAAGGGGACGAGCTATTAAATAACTGAATTTTTGTTGAAGATGAAAAGCAATGTGCTCTTTTTATTGCCTTGTAAAGAAAACACAATAATTGGCACATTTATGAAATATCATGTATGATTTACGCAAAAAAAACTGTAATAATCTTGACCTTGTAAATTTTCCATCAATGTGGCGAGGTGGAGGTGCTAATGTGAGCTGCTTCCTTTTATGAATCGACAAAAAAAACAAGCAACGCATTCAATGAATTCTTACAATTTGATTACCATAGTTTGGTATGAGGCTGACCACCCACACTGTAAAAAATGGTTCACTGTGCCAATTTCACCCCTATTTCAGGGAAGGTCAGCAAAAGTTGCAGGGCTTATATTCATTTCAGGTTTGGTTTTAATTTGTTAGTTCACATTCAGCATTTGTAAGCGCGAACTTACATTTGTCTGTTTGTGGGCGTGCATTTGATATGAGTTTTGAATGATAATAGATATTTTTTTTATTAAAAAAAAAACAGCTTTAATTCACTATTTTATTTTATGCTTGAATATTTTCGCAAATTAATTAGATGCAATGGACTTTCGCAGTGTGAACCACCAAATCCTAACAAGTTAATATATCTTTGGAACTTAGATTAATATATTATAGCGCCACATTTAGGAAGGGTAGTTCGACCTTATCTGAAACAGGGATGAGATTGGCAAAGTGACCCTTTTTTTACAGTATGAGTGGCCAGCTTCATACCAACCTGTAAGTCAAGGAATACAAACAATGAATTACATCCAGCTATAGCATAAAGGTGTGATTCACACAAAAACAGCGCTCACCAAATATATCATCCTAATATTATTATTGTAATCTGCATACACTACGCTCCCCTACCCGACCGGATTGTTTAGTGTGACAAGGGACTTTCTTATCCCATTTCATTCACATCTCTTAATATTGCTGTATTTGTTATTGGAGATCAATCATTACAGTGTTGCCATAGCTGGTAGACTTGCTGTTCCCGGTCTTTGCATGTTTTATTACAGCGCTTACTATAATCACCAATAATTGACATGCCATTTCTCGGTGCGCACTATTTTTATCCACTTTTCAAGGTTTGTTTGTTTGTCAGTTACTAGTACCTACAGCATTGCTCAACCTTTTTTTTAATGCACAATCTTTGCTAGATTATTTTTTCCCTTCTGGTGTAATGTTGATCACTTATCTCAGGTTTCAAACTTTTTGGAGTTTGTGTATTTACAGAGGGAAAATTATTTTGTATGAGAAGTGTAACTTTTTTAAAAACACAGTTTTGTTTTCACAATTATCCTCTTGAAAATGAAGTAAGCAAGTTGAAAGTACTTGAGGGGAAATAAATGCTCAATTTGTGAATATTCATGCTAATTTGCACATGTATTCATGCTAATTTGCACATGTATTCATGCTAATTTGCACATGTATTCATGCTAATTTGCACATGTATTCATGCTAATTTGCACATGTATTCATGCTAATTTGCACATGTATTCATGCTAATTTGCACATGTATTCATGCTAATTTGCACATGTATTCATGCTAATTTGCACATGTATTCATGCTAATTTGCATGTGTATTCATGCTAATTTGCACATGTATTCATGCTAATTTGCACATGTATTCATGCTAATTTGCACATGTATTCATGCTAATTTGCATGAAAGTTTTCGACTTCCATGATCATTCAATTATTTGAATTAAATTAATAATTTGTGAAAAGAAACACTGTTTTCATTGCAATTTGATTCTTAAAAATATTAAAAACCAATATGAATTTTCACAGAGTGAATACACAAATAATGCAAAATATAGATTTTGAAAAGATTTTTGTGAAACACTGGAAATTCATTTTAAAAAATTGATTATTTTTCAATAAAAAATAAAAGAAATTAAAACTTTGTTTTATTCCACTTTTATTGTTTATTTCAGGTAACTAACAATTGTTAGTTACCCGAAGATGGAAGTAATTCCGAAAATATTTGTAACATACTCAAAAACAATAAAAGTGGAATAAAACAAAGTTTTTAATTACTTTTATTTTTTTATTTTTTATTGAAAAAGAATCATTTTTTTACAAAATATAGGTTCGCATGCGGCATGTGCAAGCGGGGGCTTATACGTGTCTGCTTGTGAGAATACATATAATATGAATCCCTCATGTTACATATCTCTGCAACTTAGATTACATAAGATTGTCAAGACCTTGTGAAGCTACAGTTTTTTAAGGTTTTGAAGTGTGCAGACGTCATTCTCTCATATTATATCATTTTTATGCAAGTTGGCTTTCAACTACTGATCTACCATAATACTGGTATGATAATGGGAACTCTTACCTGTACAAAATATAAATGCATTTTTATTGCCCGCCTACATATTGATTTTTACACTCTGAAAAGAAATGTAAACAATAAAGTGGCGATCATTACCTGATAATTGTTATCAATGATAAGCAATAAAGGCTTTCCTAGCGCCCGCTTGCTTAATCATCATATCGCATTGATAGCAGATTAACATTAATTGTATGTTGTTTCACATACATTAGGATATAATATAGTCGCATTCATAGATGCTTACTAAAACTAAATACTCTGATTATTATCAGACCTGGGAAATTCATACTATTTAAATTCTTTATTTATATTTAAAAAAATTACATAAGGAATCCAAGCGCTCACGCATAACCTTATATTACAATCTGTGTCTGGTCAATAGCTCAGTTGGTAGAACTCAGCCTGCATTCCATTCCGAGAGCTAAGGTTCGGTCCTCACAAAGGGTGTCAGAAATGATTTCCTGTTTTGGTGCTTATTTCAAACCCATTATAAAATACCGGCAAGGTTTACTCAGCCTTCACAAGAAATGAGAACCAGCTCCCCCAACTTAAACTGAAGTGGTTGGCTTAAGACTGGCCCTCTTATCTGGTAAACTAAATATGTTCCACGTGCCAGTCCTTTGGGGAAAATTTGTTAAGAGTTTTCTCCATATGTGTAGCTTGGTTACAGTTTTATTTTTAGCCTTGTTTTTTTAAGCTTCCGTTGTTGATGTATTAAAGATAAACACTTTGTTGTCGGAAAAAAACCACTTGACTGTCAGAAATGACATTAACTTACGTCACGTAGTTCATGATAAGTCATTGTAAAATATCATTTGTTGTTGTTTTGCAGATCCCGTTAACGCCGCGCCATGAGATGAAGGCGCTCCCGCGGGCTAGTCTCATCCACTGTATCAGGTAATAAGTTTAACACATGTGTCTTAAGTAATTAATGCATAATTAAATACAGAGAAGTCTGGGTACACCGACATTCTCAAATACTAACGAGATGACCTGCTTAAAGCATATTTGTAGTAAAAGAGTTGCAGAATATTGAGAGAACCATTTGAGTTCTTCTTCTGATAGCAGCTGTTTAATGTCAGGTGGTAGAACGGGGCCAAATTCCCATCTCGTGGTGCGGACTTTGGAGATTCTGTTGGAATAACTAGGCGAGCAGACACCATTTGTTGCGCTCTATGACGCTATGGTGAACTTGAATCGCAGACCAATATTCTTTGGAATATTTTGTTAAATTTGCATCCTTAAGATTTAATATTTACAAAGCATCCATCTCCTGTAATATATTGCGCACCGTGTCATCATTGTACGGAGGCAACTCGTCTCGACATCGCTCTAAATATTTGAGCAATTCTATAGCTTTTTCAGCAAACATTTTCTAAAATTTTCTATAGTTTTTATAAGTTGCATAATAAAATTACTTCAATTTTACTCGCATGCAAATTTGACAGCAGTCATTAAAGAAATATGTCGCCTGTTAGAAATGACATAACTTACTTGTAGACAGATAGTTGGCCTAGGATTGTGAGGCCAGTACCCTTCGTACGAGTTGCAAAACTTGAGAAAAGTAAAGTTTACGGAAAATATTAAAGAGTGATTTCTCCCAAAATCTGCCGTTTTTGTTTCTTACACTTTATGGTCTTAGCAAAAGAGTTACAGTGATGAAGAAAATCAAGTTCAAACAAACAAAAACGGCAGATTTTGGGGAAAATCACTCTTTAATAAATTTCCCTAAACTTTACATTACTAAGTTTTGCAACTCGTACTAAGGGTACTGCTCATGTTAAAAAGCCAAATAGAGAAAAGCAATAGCATCATCATTAAAGTAAAAAACACTTATTTTTCCAGGCACATAGTTGAGACGGAGGGTGCGCGGGCGCTGTTCAAGGGTCTGGGCCCCAACATCGTGGGAGTGGCCCCCTCCAGAGCCATCTACTTCTGCACGTACTCGCGGGCCAAGGCTCTGGCCAACCAGCATCTGCAGCCCGACACTCCCATAGTGCACCTCACTGCTGCAAGCGCTGCAGGTACAACACACACACTTTAATCTCCTCTTCAATGCTACTACAACCTAAATCGTGCCTCAGCCTTCAGGGAACATAACTTTTCATAAAGATAATTCTACAAAGTATATGTATCAATGTCGTCTAGTAAAGGATGGAGAAGAGGGCATATGGCGGAATGATGAATGACTGTTAAACTGTTCAAAAAAAATGCTGGATGCATTTTGTAAATTAATAAATACATGAACTTTGTAATGACAAATTCCAAAGGTAAGATTTCAACCACCCGTTCAGTCAAGGAGCAGGAAGGAAAAGTTTTAAAAAACACAATTTTTTCACAGATGATTTTTTAAAGATTTCTCGCTTATTTTCGAGAATGAAAACGTTTCACTTGGTGATAACAAGTTGTAGATATACAGCTGTCATTATTGTCAACTTCTTGTAAACATACAAAAGAAACTTGGCATGAAATTGTGAAATTTCACCATCCCTTTCCTTATTTACTTCACAGCCCGAACTCAAACAATAAAGTGTCAACAAGTTGCTTACTTAGTGTACTGTAAAATGGTTTAAAAATAATGTCATGTTTACGACCGTCCATATGTACTTCTAATCCTGTTTTCCATATATTTGTGTATTCTTAGTCTATGCCTTATATATTTTGCAACGTTGGTTAAATGCAAAGATAAAGAGGTAGGTTAGTTGTTAGGGAACTCTCTCCATAATAACACACATTATATTAGCCCGGGACTTACTTGGAAGATAGAAGAACCCGTGTTCTTCTTCTTCTTTAATTTGGATCGTTGATCTAGCAGATAGTGAGCTACTCCTGGAAGGCTGAGGTCCAGCTATTCTTTCACCTCTTCCAGGGATGCGACGACCCGGCAGAATTGCATTTGCCGCAATACATTTATTCTGGAGACATCCATTCTACGTCTGATTATGTTTCATCGTCCGGTCGATAGCTCAGATGGTAGAGTGCTTGCATTCCATGCCATGAGCTCGGGTTCAAATCCCACCGCGGGTATCAGAAATGATTTCCTGTTTCGGTGTTTATTTCAAACGCCAAAATAAAATACCGACAAGGTTCACTCAGCCTTCACAAGAAATGAGTACCAGCCCCCTCGGGAGCTGGGAAACCCCCACTTCAACTGAAGTGGTTGGCGTAAGGCCGGCCCCTTTGACTGTAAAAATAAATAGGTTCTACTCGCCACATGTGAAACCTCTCGGGGATAACACCGCAAGAAGTCACACTATTAAAAAAAAAAGTCACACTATATGTGTTGCTTAGTTGCGTTTTTTGTTTTGCGTACAATGTCCTCTGTATCACAGGTCCACCTGATACCTTCATTGCGGGTTCGGTTCCTTTAGTGACTTTCTTGGAATAGTTCTCAGAATAAATTAACTGGGCTGGAAGTCTCATCACCACGGTATTTCGTACCTACTGAATATCTGTAATATTTGTATGAAGACCTGTCAATTCAAGATGGCCGCAAGTGAACAGCTGATTAGTCTTCATACAAATATTACCGATATTCGGTAGGTAAGAATTACCGTTGTGATGAGACTTCCAGCCCTGGGCATGTTTTAATTAACGACCATCATCCCTCAACAATAAAACAGCACAAAAATACAATATGCTGTTTATTTGTCTCCAGGTTTTGTAGCCTGCACCACTACTAACCCCATATGGTTTGTAAAGACGAGACTGCAGCTGGACGGGCAGTCAACCACGGCAGCACAATGCATCAAGCGGATATACGCACAAACTGTAAGTCCACCTGCACTCTTCCCAGTTTACTGAAAAATAGTCCAGATCTCATGAAAATGCTAAGATGGAAAAGTTTGCTGCAAACGTTATGTGGGTGGAGATTCCATGGGACAGGTTATATTATGATCAAACCCTCCTCATACCCCACACGATTGGCATAAGTGCGTCCTTTTCATTCAGTATAGAGTCGCTATGATAGCGTTGAAAATAGCGGGCCTAAGTGATAGCTCTGAACTCGCTTCTTCTTTTTCGAGTCAGACGCTACACTATTTTGGCCCAGTGTCGGACAACCTCCACCGCTCCATCATTACTCTCCATTAGGTCAGCCAGTGCGCAGCTTGTTGGGCAGACAGGACAGATCCAAAGATGATTGTGAACTCGCTCTATCCACGACCGCCATTTATTTATTTATTTAACAAGTATGTACTCGTACAGGACTGACAGTGAGACACCAAAACGTCACAATACATAATGGGGGAGTTTTACCTACCATTAAAACTCTTATTATGTTTCTATAGATGTCTGGAGTCCATATTATGAGAGAAACAATCACTTTTTCCCTTTTATGTGGTTTTTTAGTCTATTCCTGGGTCTTTGATTTGCACTTTTTTACACTTTAGGCACTTTTCTACTCTATGGTCGCTTTTTCCCCATTTCCTGTTTCCCTATTTCCAGTTCCGGTGGCCATTTGTCATAAAGCTCATAATACACCAGGTAGGGGTTACCTGGACTCCAGACATCTATAGAAACATAATAAGAGTTTTAATGGTAGGTAAAACTCCCCCATTATGTGTTCTCAGAGATGTCTGGAGTCCATATTATGAGAGATCTGTCTATTATCTCCTGGTGACCGGGGACGTCTTTATTTGATATGAACTGGTTGAAATAGGGAGGGATCTTCTGGAGCTGTATGTTTCAACATCTCTTTCTGATAGTATTTTCTGAAAGTATTTTCTATTGGGTAGTTCTCCAGCCAATTAAGTGATGCGACTGCTGAACGTGTGCTGCCGGGAGTGGCCTCTACTCCTGCTGATTTTAGCGTGTTCTTTACCCCTCCTCCTATGATTGTTCTTGTAGCTGCCTTCACTTGTCCTCGGGTGCTGATGAACAGGTTATAAATATTTTGTCCTGATCTCCTTTCGCGTGATAGTTCAATCAGCTTCCTTATCCAGAAGACTGGGTTGACGTTGTGTTCCTTGGATTCCAGAAGTGTATCTGTTTTTGATCCAACAAATGGAATTAACACAATTGATGTGCCTTCGTCTAGAATGTTTCCTTCTGTGATATTTAGCAAGGTCAGATCGTGTACTCTTCTTCCTGAGGATAACAGAAGTAAGATTGCTGTTCTACATGCAACTTCATGGAGAGAATCTGAACGAGGAGTGTTTCTGACTAGCCAGTCTTTCACTATCTGCGGATTCCACACAGGGGACTTAGGAGGGTTAATCCTTACCATTGCTATGGCTTTTAATGTATGTTTCACTAGGAAATCTGAGCTGAGATTCTTTTCCATCATTGGGTTGCAGAAGGTTACGATGGCTGACTTGTGTACCAGTATAGTCCTGTATGACAGTTTTTTGTTTATGAACAGTTGCGCTAGATACCTTGCCAATTGATTAGGAGATGTGTTGGGATGGGTATTTTCCGCCAGTATCCAGCGGCACCATCTTTGCCAAGCAGGTTTATATGTGTTGAGTGTGGAAGCTCTCCATCCTGACAGGAGCAGTCTTTTCTCTTCCGCGTTTTGAAAGATTGCGCATGAGTCTGTGGAGTCTCTGGATACGTAAGTTGAACTCATGTGTGCCGTCGTGGATGCGAACAGGTCTATATCTGGTACTCCGAAATGATTGAAAATGGCCTTCGTTGCTGTTGATAAAAGATGCCACTCTGGAGGGGATCTTCCTCTTGATAGGTGATCCGCGTCTCCGTTGTATCTTCCCGGTAGGTACTGCGCTGTTAGCGAGATTTCCCATTGGCCTGCCAGAGTCAACAGATCTCGGGTAAGATTTAGGAGTGTTTTGGATCTGGTGCCCCCTTCCTTGCGGATGAAGGCGACTACTGTCTTGTTGTCTGATTGTACCAGAATTTCGGAGCCAGAAAGGTCGTGCGCTGTGCGTTGCAGGGTTGTGAAAACAGCGAACAACTCTTTTCGTTTGGAGTGCCGCTTCTTTTGTTTGAACGGTCCATTGTCCTGACAGCATCAAGTCGTCCAGAGTTGCTCCCCAAGCTTAGTCTGACGCATCTGTTGTCAAGAAACGTTCGCAGGTTTCCCTGTGGATGGAACTTGATTCGTTCGCATTCCCTATCCCCCACTCTATTACTTGTAAGCTGTCCTCGGTCATTTGTCATGACCTTCTTGGTGACAGGTGCTTCAGTGGCCTGCTCGCTATCTGCAATTGTCTGCAGTGGAGGCGACCATGAAGCTGGCAAAGTTTAGTCTTCCTAGGAGACTTTCCGCCAGTTTTAAGGACCATTTTCGAGAAGTCAGTATTGCTCGAAGTGAGTGGCACAATGCCTCTTGCTTCCGGCAAGAAAGACCTTCTTGGTGACAGGTGCTTCAGTGGCCTGCTCGCTATCTGCAATTGTCTGCAGTGGAGGCGACCATGAAGCTGGCAAAGTTTAGTCTTCCTAGGAGACTTTCCGCCAGTTTTAAGGACCATTTTCGAGAAGTCAGTATTGCTCGAAGTGAGTGGCACAATGCCTCTTGCTTCCGGTAAGAAAGACCTTCTTGGTGACAGGTGCTTCAGTGGCCTGCTCGCTATCTGCAATTGTCTGCAGTGGAGGCGACCATGAAGCTGGCAAAGTTTAGTCTTCCTAGGAGACTTTCCGCCAGTTTTAAGGACCATTTTTGAGAAGTCAGTATTGCTCGAAGTGAGTGGCACAATGCCTCTTGCTTCCGGTAAGAAAGGAATTTGCAATTGTTATGCGTGTCCCAAACGATTCCCAAGAACTCTAATTGTTGAGTGGGGAAGAGCACTGACTTCTGGAGATTTACATACCACCCCAGAGATTGTAGGATATCTACTGCTAGATGCGATTGCCGACGAAGATCGTCCTTGGATTGGTTCGCAAGGAGGAAGTCGTCGAGATAAACGATTGTCCGGATATCTCGTCGCAGCAGTAAGTAGTTGGGCTACCCAATTTGTGAGGGTTGCAAACATTCTGGGGGCAGATGAAAGGCCAAAGATGCGATTGCCGACAAAGATCGTCCTTGGATTGGTTCGCAAGGAGGAAGTCGTCGAGATAAACGATTGTCCGGATATCTCGTCGCAGCAGTAAGTAGTTGGGCTACCCAATTTGTGAGGGTTGAAAACACTCTGGGGGCAGATGAAAGGCCAAAGATGCGATTGCCGACAAAGATCGTCCTTGGATTGGTTCACAAGGAGGAAGTCGTCGTGATAAACGATTGTCCGGATATCTCGTCGCAGCAGTAAGTAGTTGGGCTACCCAATTTGTGAGGGTTGAAAACATTCTGGGGGCAGATGAAAGGCCAAAGATGCGATTGTCGACAAAGATCGTCCTTGGATTGGTTCGCAAGGAGGAAGTCGTCGAGATAAACGATTGTCCGGATATCTCGTCGCAGCCGAAAGTAGTTGGGCTACCCAATTTGTGAGGGTTGCAAACATTCTGGGGGCAGATGAAAGGCCAAAGGGCAGACTTGTCATCTGAAGTAATTCTCCTCGATAGACCAGTCGCAAAAATCTCCGATGTGCTATTGGGAGATGAAAGTAAGCTTGCGATAGGTCTATTTTCGACAACCAATCGTTTGGCTGCAGAAACTCTGACACTTTGTAGTGGCTTATGAGTTTGAACGGAGCCGGGTCTAGGAAGAAGTTTTAACGATTTTGGTTGAAAATCATTCTCGGGGAATCGTCCGATTTGAGTGTTAGGAACATTTTTGAAAAGAAACTCTGACACTTTGTAGTGGCTTATGAGTTTGAACGGAGCCGGGTCTAGGAAGAAGTTTTAACGATTTTGGTTGAAAATCATTCTCGGGGAATCGTCCGATTTGAGTGTTAGGAACATTTTTGATAAGAAGCTGGGAGATGACTCCGCTGCCTCTATAACTCCGGATTCGGTCATTTCCTTTATTTGAGAGTCCATTTCGGGTGAAGGACTCGTCTGGTATAGCATTAAGTGGCTCCCTCTGGGAAACCAGATAATCTATCCTTGGGTCCAAGACAACCCTAAGCCGTTTCTGACGCCGCGGCGGTGAACCTGATTCCGAAGTGTCATATCCGCATTTTTACATCCACACATTGAGATATATACTATAGAGTCGCAACCATCATACAATCAGGAAAAAAATGTCAAGCCGAAGTCCGTTGGAAACGTTTTAATGCAGATGCAAGGAGACGAATCAGTTTTTATCCAGCTTCTGCATCGAATAACGCGCACTGTACTCTCAGGTTAAAACGAGATAGCAATAATTTTAGCAAACACATGGCAGACTTCAAACATGACAAAAAGGGCTGGATGTCATAATTCTCTGATATAAAATTCCCCTACAGTAATACTATTAAAAATGAATGTCAGATTAAAATGAAATGTAACTTTAGTCCTTTACTTTTAAAAATAATATGAGCAAGTCTTCAACCAGCAACCCGGCAGTATACAACCTTATTGTCGGTGTCAAATGTGTAACATTAATTAAAATATATTTAAGAAAAAAATATTTTTTTCAAAAATAAATTGTTTTAATAATTAATCTGTGCTAGTATGTTGCATAATTGATCAAGTTCACAAACAATGGTGTTTGAAAACTCCAATCACAATATTTAGACATTTATGGCAATATGTATTACCACCTGTCACGTCCGTTCGCTGTGTAAGTCTGCGTGAGACTGACGAGCCTCAAAATCGGGTTTTTCTCGAGTACGACTTTTGACTTACTACAGGGTGCTACGTGTTTCGAGCAACGTTACATCTCTAGTATATATACCTCAATGCATCCACATCACCTGAATCCTGTGAGATTTCGGCGGGAGGTGGCCCTTTTTTGTTCACAACTCATAACACTGATTTTGATGTTATCTAAAGTAAAAACTCCGTTAAAATAACGAAAAACGTTTTTCGTAAATGCGTGGCATACCCACAAAAATACATTATATTTTTGTAGGTATGCCACGCTTATACACTTTTAAACACCACAATTTCGCCTGTTTTAGTTTTTAATTGTTCACAGGGACACAAGATGGTAAAATAACACTCTTTTTTAAATGTTTTTGCCCAGGAATATTGTCAATTCACTCAAATTTTCGAAGGTGAATTCAACTGACATGTGACCACAAGGGAAAAATGACGCTTTATGACAAATGGCCACCGGAACTGGAAATAGGGAAACAGGAAATGGGGAAAAAGCGACCATAGAGTAGAAAAGTGCCTAAAGTGTAAAAAAGTGCAAATCAAAGACCCAGGAATAGACTAAAAAACCACATAAAAGGGAAAAAGTGATTGTTTCTCTCATAATATGGACTCCAGACATCTCTCAGAACACATAATAACATTGTGAACATAAGAGAACAATACACAGATACATTATTCTACGCATCCATACGTCGTTTTAGTTAACAAACAGACTCTGATAGTAAGCGATCCACACCAGTTGTAAATATATCCAGGTGTGGGGCTGAGGAGGCCAGAGTATTGAGCAGCGACAGCGCACGCACTACGCAAGACTAACAGAGAACATTGGTTCGGCAGGCGGGGATCGGGAAAAGATCATGACTTCTTGCTCTGTTATAATTGCCATAACCGAGTTTGAATGTACTTCTTAAAGAAATCTGTAAATAATGTGTGTCAGGGCATCCTGGGCTTCTACAAGGGCATCAGCGCCTCGTACATGGGCATCAGTGAGACGGTGGTACACTTTGTGCTGTACGAGGGGGTGAAGGCGCGCCTGGTGGAGGCGAGGAGGGGCAGGGCGGGTGAGCAGCACCCAGACAGGCGGCAGCCCAAGGACTTCCTGGAGTTCATGGCCGCGGGGGCCTTCTCCAAGACCATCGCCTCCTGCATCGCATATCCACACGGTATATATATTTTTAATCCGAGTCCCATACAAGGGTGATGTTTGTCGGCTGAGTAAAAAATCCATTATGTGCACACATAAGTACTTGGTAATATTTACAAATGACCTACAATTGATTATACTTCTCCTTTTATTAATTAGACCGGTCCATAGTCTAGTGGTTAGCGCTTCGGACTCGTAAATGGAAGGTTCTGGGTTCGAATCCTGTCAAAGCACAAAAAATATACCATTTATATTTTCAAATTTGCTCTTGGCTGGGTTTAAAAATTCATAAACCTTTACCAAAGACCGGTCATTAAAAGGTCCATCCAGCCTTACAGCAACTGGGTCTTGCTTGAGAATTTGTGCTTTCTACAGCGAGGACCAAGCTCGCAGAGGGCTCTTGAGGTGTGATACACACAAAAACAGCGCTCACCTAATAAATCATCCTAATATTATTATTATTACGGTAACAACTATTTCCTTTAATTGAGGTTTTCTCCCTGCCTTTAAGTCAAGGGGCAGGCAATAATAATTGATAAAATATTGAAATTTAGTCTGTAGCAAAATGGGCATCAAGTATTTTACAATAACAATACTTATTTAATAAATTCATCTTTAGTTTGTTGAATAAATTGATTGTGCCTGCAGATAATAATGTAGAGTAACACAAGTCATTGTGGTGTTGCAGAGGTGGCGCGGACGAGACTCCGCGAGGAAGGAAACAAATACAGATCATTCTGGCAGACCCTGCACACAGTCTGGATGGAGGAGGGACACCGGGGGGTCTACAGGTAATCACAATCCAATCTTATCAATTTTCATTTTACAAAGAACAGTTTGTTTTTGTTTGAAGCAAGGTTTATTTTTACTATTATTGTAAAGATTACAAACGTTTTTCGTCCACAGAACATCATCAGGTATACGAAACTTGATATGCAAAAACAAATCTGAGCATGGAAAACGTTTGAAATCTTTACAGTAATAGTGAAAATAAACGGTGTTTCAAGTAAAGAATTTTGTTTTCTGTATAGTTCTTTGAAAAAATTATAATGAATTTTCATGATGAATCATGAATGTTGAAGAGATGAAAGAGGTATGCAAGGACAGAAAAAAGTGGAGACGCATCTGCGGAGGTACCGGCCACCCCTAGTGGAACGGCGGCAGGATACAGTGACAGTTAGTGTTAATACACAAACCATGAAAAATAAAATCAAGTTTTGTTTAATGAATATTGAATCATCAGATATTGCTTAAGGTCATTCCCATTTTTAATCACATTAAGAAAATTACACTCAGATTAACTTTCCGTTTGATGTTTGTTTTCAGGGGGCTGGCCACCCAGCTGGTGCGGCAGATCCCCAACACGGCCATCATGATGGCCACGTATGAGGCCGTGGTGTACGTCCTCACGGCCTACTTCAACACCTCCTTCTACGACAACACCTAGCGCTCCCCCATCCTGCCCCTGGAGGCGCTGGCCCCTCCGCCCGACTGAAGGACTGGCAAAGTGATTGAATGTTGCCTCGCTGTGGATTAGACATTTCCTTGTAAGTTGTTTCCCGAGACGAGTCCTCGTTCACCCGTGATCACTGCTTACTTGTCATGAGTCGTGAGTTACCTGTGAGTAGCCCTCTTTTAAGTGTGATGAGTCCGTAAGTGTTTTTCTGCTAAATTCCTTTTCACCTTAAGGCGACGAGATAGCGATTTGTGTCCAAAAATAAGGTGTAGTCTCATTTTGTATCTATGGAGTTCTTTTGCAAGCGTTAGCAAGCTTCGACTTGGATCCATATCCAAGATGTAAGGAATTTAGCAGAATAGCGATTCATGTTTACCCATGACCAGTGCCCACTTACCGTTGACGAGTGCTTGCTTACTTGAAATGAGTACTCGTTTACCCGTGACGAGTCCTTGTCTGCCCGTGAAACGACTTGCTCTGCAGCTAATGTTTATTTATGTGTTGCGTTGAGCGTACACTTGTGGACACAAAAAAGTATTTTGAAAACTTTGTTCTTTTAATGAAAGCTGTGCTTTTATTTTTAAGTTATAAAGTAAGTCAAAAGCAATATCAATTTTTTCTTAAATACTGAAAAAAAATGTTCTATTTTCATAATGGGACATTTTTTTTATTAGAAGTTAACACCTTAAGCTTTTTTTACAGCTTTTTTCTCAACTGCATTATTTGTGATACATACGTAATTCAGGATCTTTCACTGTTTATGTGTTGTATACTCTTTTGTTTCCACGGTTACAGCCACTGTTAGATTAAAAGTGAACCTTTGTTGTATAAAACGTTCATTGTGTACATACAAAGTAAATTTATTATTGTTATTTTAATGCGTAGGAAAAATCTATGGATATTTGTAGACGGGGGGTCCTACTCAGAGATGCTGGTGTGTGTCTGTGTGATGCCTGCACTGTAGAGAAAACAATGTAATACTTCTTGTGAATACATAGGTACTTGTAATGTTTAAATAATTGTACACAGTAGAACCTCGATTATTTGAGATATTGCGGACCGAGCGTAAATCAGAGAATTGAAAACTCGAATGATACAACCTTTATTGGTTACTGTGAAATTAAACAGTATGTTAAGAAAACTAATGTTAGCCTTTCATGCTACGGTCTACTAGAGAGGTCTAGGCAGCTGAAGCAAGATCCAAAATTGTTTTTTTTTTTAGTGACACCGTACGACGTACCTGTGCATATGTGCATGCACTACCTGCGCAGGGTAAAACTGCCAGGAGCAAAACGGAAGCTAGCATTATGTCCCCTTAGTGCTTTATTTGTCTTATCTCCAACACTGGTAGTCTCACATTTGCAATGTTTGTATATGTACTGAACTAATGTGTCTTATGAATACTAGAAATGGATTTTTTTTTTTTTATAACAACTCTCACAATATCTAAGATTGTGTGGAATGTGATTCTTAAGACAATTTCATTTAGGCCGGTCTTATAAACGTCCGTTAGTTCAATGTCATACCAAATTAACCAAAATATAATACAAACGCCACATTTTTGTCTTATAACGATCCGTTAGTTTTATTTCTGTAAAAAGTTACCAACAGAACTAACCGACAGCCTACCCATCGATTAATCGCAGTTAACGGCCGGTTAGTTAAGGTTTGAGGTTAGGTCAGCTGTCAAAAGCATTGTTTCTTTGCGGTGAGTTTTGCGTGTCATTGGACTTCTACGCTCTACCCTGTTGAAGAGAATTTCTTCCGACAGTGAAAGAGAATTAATTAAAATTGGGTATATTAATCGTTTTCGTATTTGTCATAAACAATTTTAGGTTATGTTTCGTCTCTGACAGCAAACGAGTGACGTATGTTCATGAATGCACTTAAAAAATCATCGAAAATACGAGTGCATTACTGAAAACTAACGGATGGTTAAAAAAGCTTTATAGGATGACCATCGGTAGGATCAATCCGTAAACGACCATCCGTAAGTTAATTGTCAAGATAGTTACGGATATTTGGTCTCTCGTTTATAAGACCGGCCCTTAAAGGTCATCTTTGAATCAAATGGTAGATAAGCCAAACAAGCACTAGGGAGACGATAAGGATTAAAAAATAATGGAATAATCAACCTTGCCGAAGAGTGTAATTTTTTGTGTGAATTTCTCTCCATCTCTTTTTGAGGAAAATGTAGATGAAGCTTTTGAATGTTTTTTTTTTGAAAAATCATTCCTTGATCGGAATCCATTTTTTTCGCCTGCCAGCGCGTTTACGAAAGACTAATTGTTTGTTTTATTGCAACCTTGGTAAAGAGGTCTCGGATAGTCTAGGTGCTACTGTAGTTTCCTTGACAACGACGCTAAATTTGAGTTGAAAGTTGATGAATACTTAGTAAACGCTTAAGTAATACTTGTCTATAATGTGTGTGACTCAGTCATGATTATATTTACTATGGAAAAACCATAATAATAAGTAAAGATTTCAACCCATCCCATGCAAACTATTGCATCTGCCTAAGCTCTTTTGTTTGATGATCTTATTAAAAAAAAAATGTCACAGTAGATACATGTTGTAACCCTTTGAGTATGGATGACATGCACAGATGTGATTAGCAAACTTATGCTTTGAGCTATTAGCATTTTTACATGTCATCAAAGTTTGAAGGTGCCTCTAGAAGGAATGTTGACATCTGTGAATAAAGGTAGGATGCAGTGGCGAAGGGTGCCATACAAGCCGGTTCCCATCGGCTTATCTTTTAAAATGATGTAACAAAGTAGTTAAAAAATATATACACAGAGTAAAAAAATACATTTAAAACCAAAGAAACAATACATATTTTTTCCCCATTGAAACCATGCAGTCTACTTTATTATCATTTTTGCCTCATTTTAAACGGGAAACCGATGGGAATCGGCGTGTATGGCACCCTTCGCCACTGGTAGGATGTCAGTTACTGCATAAAAAAATGAGTCAAAAGATAATCCATAGTAAAACGGGAGGCATATTTTAAAAGGTGAAAAAAATCCCTAACGAAAAGGTTAAACAAGGTGATTGATTTTATGCAACAAATGATATCTTTATATTAAAAGACCTATATTGACATCCATAGTTCTATTCTATGGTTATCTTCTCAAAAAAATAATGCTTGGCAGATGGGATAGTTTATGTGATGGGGGTTGATTGATATTTAATAAGACACCTGTTGTTTGTTTTTTATGAAATTTACAATATCCTCGATTGGAAGAGTTTCCAACCCTCCCTGCTATTTGTGAATGTTTATTTTTTTATCTAGTTTATTTTAGTTACCGGGATTATCCTTGTCTGTAGATTGCATTGTTAGGAAATAGTGTCTCCATTTGGCAATTGTTCTGCAATGTTCAGGCAGTATATATTACTTGGGTGACAAATCATAAGCCATTGTTTAAACCAGTGATTCCCAAAGTGGTCAATATCGACCCCTGGGGGTCTACGGGATACTCGATGGGGGTCTACATTGACCTGACATAAAAATGGGGTCTACCAGAAGAATTATACAAACTCGTGGTCGTCCATCTATCAAATTGCGTGTGTATGCCGAACTGAGGAGGAACTGGTAATTTGACCAACAATTGTGAAATATTTGAAAATTAAATCCCGTCTAGCCCTCTTTACGATGGCTTTGATCTTGAGTTTATGGATGTCATTGGGTCCATCGACAATATAAGTTGCAAAGATATATTGATATTTAAGCAGGCACATGTAAGTTTGTGCTTACACATGCTGCATTTTTACAAAATTTTATACAAAATAAACCAATCCTCACATGAACATAAACTTTGCAACTCCTGCTGCGTTTCCCTGAAATCGGGGTGGCAAAATTGAACCAAATTTTACAGAATGGGGGTCAGCCTCATACCAACCTATTAATTGAAGGAACTTTTAATTATTAATTAATAATTCATTAAATACAATTGATGAAGTATTACTTGAAAATGGCAATACCTGTTGTTGGTCAGAACGAAATAGGTTGGTGAATTGCATTCTTTTTCATAATGTGTATATTTTTAAAATTACATAATACAAGTAAAAAAATAAAGTTCAAAATACATAATATTAGAAATCAACTGTTTAATACTGTTTTTTATTTATCATACAAGATGGGAAATGGCTGATGAATGTGAAATGAATCCAAGCTATCTATTAATGTAAAAATTACGCTTTATACTTACCGCGTAAACAATATTCTTTGTAAAAAATAATGTTAAAAAACCTGATGCATAAAACCCACTTAGTCTATTGTTATTTAAAAACCAAAAATTATGTGATTTATTTTGTATAATTATTATGGTGTGTTATTTAACTGTATGTCAGTCAACCTTTTTAATTAACTGAACATACCTTTTTTTCCTATTCAAAAAGTTATGTATGATTTATAATTAAAGTCGCATATGTCTTAGAAGTACAGAGGCTTTCTATTCAACTAGAATAAAACTAAAAAAATCATGTATAAATTAATCTTATTTTATGCAGGCATACATTTAGCATTCCTCATCAAAACTACTTAAAACGCTCAATTCAAATCCTGCGTAATAATAATAATAATAATAATAAGTTCATTTGTATGGCGCCTTTTCATGACCCTTGGTCATCCCAAAGGCGCCGGTTGTGGAGGTGGGAAGAGGTGGGTCTTCAGCTGCCTCCTGAAAACCGCCTCACTATCTATGGTCCGCAGCCTGTCAGGCAGCGAGTTCCAGGCCGCGGGCGCAGCGACACGGAAGGCGCGCTCCCCGAACACCGTGTTGGGGCTTCGTCTCGGGATCTCCAGAAGGTTGCCGCTTGTTGATGCCGATCTCAGCGTTAGTCCCCTGGTACTGATTGTTACTGGTGTGATGAGCTCTCTGATGTATTGTGGAGCCCCTCCATGAAGAGCTTTATGTACTATCACACACAGTTTAAATTTGATGCGTTCGGGTACGCGAAGCCAGTGAAGCCTCTGAAGAAGTGGTGAAATGTGGCAGAATTTGGAGGAGTTATAGATCAACCTCGCTGCCGCATTTTGTAGGGACTGCAGCCTGTGAAGTTGACTAACTGGCTGACCTGCAAATATCACGTTGCAGTAGTCCATTCTGGACACCACAAAGGCGTTCACCAGACTCCTGGTGGCCTCTATTGGCAGGCATCTCCTAATGGCTTTGATCTGCCGGAGACCAAAGAATCCTGCCCTGATTGTCTTGCCGATGTGGTCTCCAAGATACAGGTGTTGATCTAATTGTACCCCCAAGAGCCTTACGCTTTTTGCTGGGGTCACCTTACTGCGTACAACTTAAGGATTGTATAGTACACAACCCGCACTCCAAGCATTAGTATTTGTGGGCAAATAAATCTCTTCTGCTCTTCAACAGATGTATGTTGTCATTAAAATTATTTAGATCAATATCTTATGAAACATTTCAGTAAATTGATGTTATAAAAACTGAATTGATCCACAAGTTCATCTTTCCATTGCTTTTGGAAACAGTTTTAAATTGGGCTGAATATTCTTTCAAATATTGAGCACAACGGAATATGAAGGAGACCTTAAAAACCAAGTCAATTCCACTGTTAGTTTGTAAATTACAAATTTTACAATCCTTATTAAAGACTGCTTTGTAATTTATTACCCGTAGGTTTTTTGTAAATTTTATCCACAATGATAAAAAGAGAAACTCACATTTCTAAACGTCTCACCACCACCTGCTCCCAGCAGATGTAATGCATTGCCCTGACAAGCGGGGCGACGAGTCAAGTTGTAAATTAATTGTTTTTGTGCATTAAACATGTTATTATTGATATTTTGTTGATTATTTTAACTGTCAATGCATCCATAATATCCCTCTCTCTAACAATTAACTGGTAACATATTTCACTACTCAATCAATAACCAATATCCCTACTTACTTAAACCACTGCCCTTGTATTTATTACTGACTCATAGATGTAAATTTCATTTTAGGCACAAAGTACATACACGCGCTTATAGTAGGTAGCACTATTTTCTTTCTTCCCATACTTATCACTAAACAATTTCTGTCCTACAAATATTTGAACTTACTGTTTTGGTTTTCTTTTCAATCTATGAAAGGCTATAGGTACAGAAATTATTGTCAAATGTAATGCAAGTAAAGCAATCTACCATCTACTGACAAAGTTAGTTTCTAAATATAAATTAAAATAAGTTTTTAGAAAACAAACTGCTATATACTCGTATATTTTTTTTTATAAATGAATATGCCTAAGCGCCATGGGACTTCATCCGCCCATCTTCAGAGGCTGACTGAGATGGAAACCAACAAAAGGATTAAAATTCAAGGTAGGAAAGAGAAAGTGGGTGTTTGTTTTGTGCTGTAATAATCATATTTCAGTTTGTATAAGTCCATTTCATTTTGTATATCATGTATTCCTTTTTATTTGAACACATACTCCCGTTTCTTTTCATTTTAAAGATTGATAGATTGATTTGGTAATGAGTGCAGTATTAAATAACACTTTTTCATAGCACAACTACATGTAATTTTACTCTTCAATATTTCCTATAATAAATCTAACATTAAACTGTAAACTAATTTTACTTATTATGGTGTGAACTGTAACCAATATGAAATTTATCACGGTTTATATTCATCTTGTACAATGGAGTCCGCTCATTTAACTAGAATGAAAAAATTGATGTCACTTTGCCGTGTTGCTAGGTGCTTGTGATTGGTTGCTTAGGACCTTAGTTTCGAATCTGACGACCAGCATCCTAGCATCCATACAAACTACAATATTCGACTTAGAGACGGGACATATAGAAAATGTTAAGTATATTTCACAGTGCTGTAAATTAAATAAAACCTGTGATTATCTGGAATCTAATTCTTTATTTACCGATAATACCAATCTGTGACATCATCCAGCTCAAGGAAATGTTGAATGTGCGGACTTCATTACATTCATAGTTTAAAGTTACAACTTTGTTTTGTGTAAAGTCTATTGTTATCCTACATAAGTATTAAGAGTGTAGGTTGTTTTATCCATTGAGCTTTGGACATTTTGATTGAATATCTAAGAATAGTTTTACTTATTCCCTGTGTCTATTAATCCCTTATTTGTAACGTAGTGCCATTTTACTTTTGATACATTAAAAGGCTGGTTGTTTCAATAAATAGTTTGTTAACAATAATCTTTTCCGATTTCAATTGTGCACGTTAGTTGTAGCAAAGCTCTGCACCTGTGCCCCTAGTATACAATATTGCTACTAGAGATAACTCCTGAAGATTAAAAATTATATGTAAAAAAGGTTCAAGACATGATGATCATACCCGAATCAGTGGTAATACCAGTCATTTATTTGGTTCTATGATAAAGCTATGATGAAAGCAACATACGCTCATGATTTTATTTACACATTATAATTAAATTCTCAGATAAATTACACTTGTTGGATATTAGATATTAGATGAACTGCTGGGAGAGAACTTACATTATTGTCGACATTTCGTTGGCGACATAACTAAAGTCTTAGGCGCATTGAGAATAATGCAAGCTCTCCCTTGACGGTTTGTATAATATAAAAAAATGTAATTAATCCTGATATTCTATTATAACATGTCAAACGACCATAACTCCAGTTTTAATTTATTGTACTATACATGATTTTCTTTTTTTTTAAGAAATCCTGTGCGATTAGATTCTAGAGACTCTAGGGGTCTATGACACTTGTTGCAGTGCCGCAGAGGTGTACGAGCTTGGTCGTCGCTACAAAGCGCCAATACTCAAGCAAGACCCAGTTGCTGTAAGGCTGGATGGACCTTTGGTGTTTATTCTTTTTGAACACTTTATTATTGTTGAATTAACTCATCCTAATGTAGAGTCAATAATACTTTAGTTGACTTCAAGCTCGTCTATAAAATCACTGAGTCATTCTCATAAGCTTGTCATTTTGTTCAGTTCAAAGTTCAGTAACTCTTTTTGAGACAGCTGGCCCAAGTATTTTGTCAACACAGTGCCTAATGACTGAGTTATTTGCCAAAATATTTTATAGTCATATAAGCTGTGGTTAATTTTTAAGCTTAGCTTTTTATCCCAATGAATTTCTATGTATAAGTACACATCAATGTTTTCGTTTTAATAAGAAACTGCCATCATTGAATTCAGTCCCAATATTGTAATTTTTTAATGTTAAGTTATTACCTTTTATTTTTTTTATATTTCTCTTTTTTATGTTTAAATATATTTTTATTTTGTATAAACTCCTAATTTCAATCAATTATTGTGTCAGTTTTTTAAGAATTTTACTAAAAAATGGCAACCATTGCTTTAGATTTTGTAGTATGATCAGTTTATTTCAAAATAATGAAATTTATCTATTTTCTAAATCATAATTCACCTCAACTGTGAGCTCACTACTTAAAATATTTCAAATGATGCAGTAATTAATTATGTCATTTTCTTTTGATAAAAAAACACAGGTTATCTATTTTGTCAATTTTATATTTATTAATTTATCATAGTTATTTACAAGACCACAATAGAAGTAATCAATACAAAAAAAAAATTGGCCATTCTTTTTCTGGTTTCGGCCACATATTCTGTAGTAATGTAAACGGATCGTAAAAACTTAGGTAAAATTAGGACTATCGGTGCTATTTGACAAGAGTCAAATGTCACTTTTAATAGATCACCATGAAGTTATTGTGTTGATTCCCTCATGGTTTTTATTTTATATTTTAGTAAACAAATCCTATTGACATGTCTCAAGTTACAAGAAAAGTATAAGTGAGGTTGTGTTAAAAGTCAAGAAGTATTTTGTCAAAGAAAAACAAATGCCAGTTAACTTAATCAGTTGTTGGCCCCAAACAACACCCTCGCTCATTTATCAGCTACATTTGTTACGATCCGTTTACATGTGTATTTGTGTTTAACTAAAGTTCAAAAATTAGGCCAAACTTTGAACTATACATGGCCGGAATTCAGAGAAAGGTTGCTAACTCATGATGATTTGAAGTTAATACCTCTTTTACATACGAGTATGTTTTGGTAAATTCCTATTACATCGCGGCATTGACTTGATGTAACGGTTAGTTTGGTTATTTTTAATATAAAATTGAAAAAATAGTCACTTACCAAACTTTGCCAAATCTACATGGACGATGTGATGGAAAGTTACATTAGATTTTTGCACATGCTTGCATTTTACAAAAACAATGCAGTCAAAACATTTTACGTCAAAGGCTCAATGTAAATATATTTTTAAGAATATTTATACTTCAGTTAGGTTTTTAAATTTGTTAGGAAAAAATAAAGTTTGCAGATTATTTCATCTGAAAAATTGGGTTTTCTTTCACGTTAATGACACACAACCACTTATAATATTAGTTTTAATATTTAGGAACAATATTTCGAGTTGATTGAAACAAAAATTATATATACACTAATTTTGAGAGTTGTACAACTATGACTTGCTGAAAAATGAGAAAAAACATCACTTTTCATTGATCAATATAATGAATATAAATACAACATTGGTTGTAAAAATAACGAACCATAAAAAACCATAAAGGCCATACACTTTGCTTGCCCTTCAAGTACTTGCCACCTGCGGTTTGACAGATTGCCGACAGCAGTCACTTCAAGAGGCGTCTCAAGACCGATCTGTTCACTGAATCCTTTGGGGCACCCTTGGAGTCACAATGTCACAAAACTAGACAGATTTAACTTCATGCGGAAGCAGACTGTTCATGGAAGATGGTAATAATAATAATAGATGATGACACATTGAAACTAGAAAGCTTTGACAAATGATCTCATGGCAATTCTTGATATGATAACCCACGCATGGGGGGAGATTCCACCAGGTATGACATTGGGATAGCTAAGAAAATCTTGGAACGGAAACAAACTCTGCTGAAATATCAGGAGAGGGACGTTCTTGTACCACAACGAAGACAGCACAACTGTTGCGGCCAGGAACACCTGTATGCCATAAGTGATTCCCAGCTTCACCTTCAAAGTCCTGCCGATTCTCTCTTGGACCAGCTCCTTCTGCCGCTGTTCCAAGTTGATAATCTGTCTCTGCAGCCGGGCGTAGGCGGGGAACTGATCCTTCATGGAGATCTTCTGCTGCTCAAACTTCAGGATGAACATCTCTTTGGATATGCTGCTTTCTTGTGAAGACTGACGGCAGAGGCAAACCCATAACTGGAAAAAATATATTAAAAAACTGTTAGGAGTCACTTAATAGCTCAGCTGGTAGAATGCTTGCGTTCCATACCAGAGGGCAGGGTTTCAGTCCTCACCAAAGGTGTCAGGGATGATTTAAAACCCAAAAGACCAGCAACGTTTACTTGGAAAGATATGAGAAAATAGGTGACCCACACTTGAAACCAAGTGGTTGGCTTAATGCCCGCTTTCCACTGCGAGCTGAGCGGACTCCGTACGGACTCCGCTCGACTAGCAACAGTAAATTTCATAGAAGTGCTTCCACCGACAGCGAGTCAGCGGAGCGGACTGAGCGAGTACAAAGAGTTACAAAAGTGGTCGCAGAGTTGAGCGAGTTTCCAGCGGACTCCGTACGGACTCCGCTCGACTAGCAACAGTAAATTTCATAGAAGTGCTTCCACCGACAGCGGAGTGAGCGGAGCTGACTGAGCGAGTAAAAATGGGTCCGCTGTGTCATGGTCTCGGCCGCTAGTTTTCAACTGACTCCGCTCCCCCGTGCCCCCCGCGCCAACCCGCGCAGTTGCGTGACAGCGATAAAACACATCATACATGATTTACAAAAACACATCATACATTATTTTATTAATTTGAAAATATTAAAATGTATGTTTTATTTCCAACATCTACTTTTTATGTTTAAAGCAAAATAATACATTACTTTTTATGTTTCGAAACAAAAAAAAACTCTTTTATTAATAATTAAAACGTTTGATCTGGGCGTAGGCTGCAACGAGCTGTCACACACTGCACATCATACATTATTTTATAAATTTGAAAATATTAAAATGTATGTTTTATTTCCAACATCTACTTTTAATGTATTAAAGCAAAATAATACATTAATTTTTATTTTTCGAAACAAAAAAAAAAACTTTTTTTATTAATAATTAAAACGTTTGATCTGGGCGTAGGCTGCAACGAGCTGTCACACACTAGTTGGCTCCGCTAAGCCAGCTGTAGATGGAAGGCAAACAACTCTTTCATCTGACTCATCTCATTTCCCGCCTAGCTCACTCCGCCGAGCTCGTTGGCTGTGGAAGGCAAATACCATTATTTTTTAAAACTCTTTCGCAATGGAAGGCCAAAACTATTTCACTACGCTCCGCTCAGCTATTTCCCGCTCCCGCTCAGCTATTTCCCGCTCGCAGTGGAAAGCGGGCATTAGGCTAGCCCCCTTATCTGTGAAAATAAATGGGATCTTCAGGAATAACTAGGTAATAAGTTGCACTATATGTGTAGCTTACGCTTTAACCATAAATATAAGAGCAAGCTCATTGTAAACAACGCAACTAAACTACACAAATAGGTAGTTTGCAACTTTTATCTATGTTAACCCCAAAAGGGTCGCTTTAGTGAGTAAAATCTTTATAAAGCCATACGCCAACTACTACTTAAAACGGGGGTTTTCTTTCTCCCGAGGGAGGTAGTTTAATTTCTTATAAAGGCTGAGTTAAGCCATGTTGTTCAACAAATTTTGTACATCTGCGCCGAAAACTTTCCAGGTCCCGTTTGTATGATAGAAGTGGCTTGTAAGTAAATATTATATTTATTTTAAACGGTATTGTAGTGATTTTGTACCTAACAGGGCTGTTAATTTTGAGCAGCATGTGTGATGGTTTTGTGTCTCCCAGGTGTATGTCATTGAGCAACCTTGTTATTCTAGTCTCTTCAGACTCGTGGAAAGCGTTTAGAAGTGCTTTTTTCAGAGCTTCGTATTTTTCTGTTGCTGGGGGCGCCGTCACAATATCAGCTACAATTGTGAGCGTTGCATCATCCAGACTCATTACCAAGTGGTCAAATTTTGTTATGTCCACAGTGATGTTGGCCTGGCGGAATTGTGTTTCCGCTCGGAGAATCCACAAAGCGGCATTCTCCTTCCAGAAAGGAGCTAGCTTGACGCTAACCGCCGCAACGCATGTGGTTGGATTTTCGCCGGTCGCCATTTTTTTTTTTTTTTAACAAAATGGTTTTCAAACACTATTTTTGGTGAAAACTTGTTGACACTTGGTTGGAACACAATTTAATTGGAATAACACCCTTTTTAACTATTTATTCAAGTCGGGGTCACCAATGTAAAGGTCTTTGAGTGTTGGGTGTTATTAAATAAAAATCTTGCATGCCCTTTTCTTACACGCAAATTTTTTATTGTTTTTTCCAAGCTATTGTTTTTGGGAACAAAAGAAGCAGCATTCTAAAATTCAAAATTAACAGCCCTGTTAGGTACAAAATCACTACAGTATAATGCAATGAAACTTATTAATAAATTACTGCACTTACCGGTTTGAGTATTATCGGTAAAATAGCGCTAACAAAGCTTAAACATGTGAAATACAACAAAAGAAGAGATTCTACGGCGACCAACATTTTGAGATAAGTGATTATAGCTACGCGCTTAAACTTAATTCGATAAATCAGAGATTGAAATCTACATTACTTCACAAAACATTCAACAAGCATGTGTTATTTATTTTAATTTATAATATTATTATTTGACATCGATCGCAAAATAATTTTCTGTCACTGTACGCCTGTGACGACAGCCTGACAGGTGCCAGCCTGACAGCTGGGGATGAGAACTCACAAACCGGGTTTCCCAAGATGTATGGAATATATTTTTAATGAAAAAAAAATATTTTTAACTGAAATAAAAGTAATATACAATGAAACGGACATTAATTCAAAGAAAATTGAGAACGAAATTAAATTAATAACAAAAAAACATGAGCGCCGAAAATATAGATGATAACTACATTTCCTTGACTTATTGGTTGGTATGAGGCTGACCACCCATACTGTAAAAAATGGTTCACTTTGCCAATGTCACCCCTGTTTCAGGGAAGGTCGGCAAACGTTGTGGGGCTTATGTTCATTTGAGGTTTGGATTTTATTTGTAAGTACACATTCAGCATTTGTAAGCGCGAACTACACTTGTTGGTTTGTGGGCATACATCTGAGAGCTTTAAATGAATATATCCTTGCAACTTAGATTATAGATTAAAGATTATTATTACTACATACTACTACAAATACTTTAGTTTTTCCTTTGGGACAACTTCGAGATTTTTTATTTCGTAGCTTGGGAATTTTCACTTAATTTTTTTTTTTTTTAATTGATTAATTATGTCTTTATTTAACATAATTTGAAATAAAAAAGAAACTTCTATCCGTCCGTCTTTATAAAAAAGATACATCAAAAATAATCGGATATTTGTTTTAAAGTTACAACTTCAAGATTTTTTATTTCGTAGCTTGGGAATTTCCACTTAAATTTTATTGGCTTAATTGATTTATTATGTCTTTAATTAACATAATTTGAAATGAAAAAGAAACTTGTATGCGTCCGTATTTGAAAAAAATTACATCAAAAAATAATCGAAATTTTCTTATAAAGTACCAAATTTAAGATTTTTTATTTCGTAGCTTGGGAATTTCCACTTAAATTTTATTGGCTTAATTGATTAATTATGTCTTTAATTAACATAATTTGAAATAAAAAAGAAACTTGTATGCGTCCGTAATTGAAAAAAAGTACATCAAAAAATAATCGGAATTTTCTTATAAAGTTCCAAGTTCAAGATTTTTTATTTCGTAGCTTGGGAATTTCCACTTAAATTTTATTGGCTCAATTAATTAATTATGACTTTAATTAACATAATTTGAAATCAAAAAGAAACTTCTATCCGTCCGTCTTTATAAAAAATTACATCAAAAAATAATCGAAATTTTCTTATAAAGTACCAAATTTAAGATTTTTTATTTCGTAGCTTGGGAATTTGCACTTAAATTTTATTGGCTTAATTAATTAATTATGTCTTTAATTAACATAAATTGAAATAAAAAAGAAACTTCTATCCGTCCGTCTTTATAAAAAAGATACATCGAAAAATAATCGGATTTTTGTTTTAAAGTTCCAATTTCAAGATTTTTTATTTCGTAGCTTGGGAATTTCCACTTAAATTTTATTGGCTTAATTGAATAATTATGTCTTTAATTAACATAATTTGAAATAAAAAAGAAACTTGTATGCGTCCGTAATTGAAAAAAATTACATCAAAAAATAATCGGAATTTTTTTATAAAGTACCAAATTCAAGATTTTTTATTTCGTAGCTTGGGAATTTCCACTTAAATTTTATTGGCTTAATTGATTGATTATGTATTTAATTAACATAATTTGAAATAAAAAAGAAACTTGTATGCGTCCGTATTTGAAAAAAATTACATCAAAAAATAATCGGAATTTTCTTATAAAGTACCAAATTCAAGATTTTTTATTTCGTAGCTTGGGAATTTCCACTTAAATTTTATTAGCTTAATTGATTGATTATGTCTTTAATTAACATAATTTGAAATAAAAAAGAAACTTCTATGCGTCCGTATTTGAAAAAAATTACATCAAAAAATAATCGAAATTTTCTTATAAAGTACCAAATTCAAGATTTTTTATTTCGTAGCTTGGGAATTTCCACTTAAATTTTATTAGCTTAATTAATTAATTATGTCTTAAATTAACATAATTTGAAATAAAAAAGAAACTTGTATGCGTCAGTGTTTGAGAAAAATTAAATCAAAAAACGTTCAATACTGTTATAAATATGTAAATTTAAAAGAAAAAATAATCATAGTTCGGAACTTTTTACAACTTTGTTTTTTTGGTGCAATGATGTATAATATTATATATTTACATAAACTGAAATAAAAAATTGCACTCTACTACTTAATTTTCGAAAAACATTCCACCTAAAGAAACTCGGTCAAATTGTTGAAAATTTGCAAATATCAAAATTTTTTTTTTCGCATCTCGGAAATTTCCACTTAAATTTTTTTGGCTCTATTGATTTATTATACCTTAAATTTACATAAATTAAAATAAAAAAGGAACTTCTATGCGTCCATATCTATGAGAAATTCCATTTTACTAAAAGGGCTGTAAGTGGGGGGATCAGAATTTTTCTTTTAAGTTAATGGTTATTTTCAATAGTTTTTAGTATTGTCTTTCAAATTGCATATTTAAAATTTCATTTTTTTATTGTTTTATTACTTTATAATTAAGTTATAACCTTTTTTTTTATATGGGGAAATTTAAATTTTGGGCTGGCACCTGTCAGGCTGGCGTCACAGGCGTTGTCACTGTGACACTGTGACATTTGACAGTAGCTAAAATCACGGAGCCATATTAACTAATGTTCCCTTACGTAAAAATCAATTTCCTCACATTTAGACGAGATTTTTAAGTGATCCGGATCTTTAAACTGTCAGCGAAACTTGAAAAAAAATTCTAACCTAGAAATACTAGAATAAAAATGGAATTCGAAATATTCCTCGAGATTTACAACTTGAAATCCAGCGCAGAAGAAGATGTTTTGGAATGTCCACTTGAAACATTGCAGTCATTGTGCGTTTACAAATATTGTCATCTATCAAAAGAAAACTTGAAGTTAGTTTTGACTGATGTTGATATAAAGTTGCCTCGAGTCAGGATGACAATACCCAAAGGTGCGTTTGACATTTTAAATGAGAGCAAACTATCTTGGCAAGTATCTTCTTGCAAGTTGCCCGTCATAACATCTGACACAACCATTGTGACAGGTTTGTGTGCCGTGGCTCGACACCTTTGCAAACGCAGAAAACAAAAGGTTGGCAATGACTGCGAGCACCCTGACGGAATTCTCGGGTTCAGAAGTGGATGCTTGCAAGCCCCTAACGAGGTGTCGGTTTGGACCAAGTTTTGTGAAATAGAATTGATCGCATCAACCCAACAATTGATCAGGAACGTATCTGATAAAATTGAAACAGAGACTGTTTTGTTGCCCGTTGATGTCGCTAGATTTGAAGGGCATTTAGGTAAACCTGTCAAGGTTCACAACGTATACAAGCTAGCTCGGGACTTAGCTAAAGTTTCTATTCAAGATAAAAAGAACAATTCAAGTGGTGATATTGTAAAAGGCGAATCTTCTCGTGAAAAAGTAAAACAGAGGAATTGGAAATCAAACAAATCGTCAGTCATCATCGAGAGCTCTACACCCATAGAAGACTTGGATCTGCATCATGAATACGCTGAGGGACCTTTCCTTACTCTGGCAGATGTCTTTCTTTATCCTCTCTACTCGCTAATCTTTAGATTTTATGAAATAGATAAACTGACAGATCTTATCCCTAAGACTATAAAGTGGTTTAGAAAACTGCAGTCAATAAGTGCCTTCAAAGAAATCAATGATATTTTAAGGAATACACAAGTAGAGTATAGTGAACTAAGAAAAGAGAATATTTCTTACAATTTACCGATAGTTAATGATGTCAGCCTTTACAAAAGTGATCCTAAAAGAAGCAATCCAAAGAAAAGGATCTTTACTAAAGAAGATGAAGTAGACAAAGCATTGGAACTGATAAGCAATGGACTAGAAATGCCCATAACTGACAATACATACTGTGATAAGTATAAGATAGATTGGTCGACTGTTCCTGATGACGCAGGGCCTTACGGAGGCCATCTACCTGACGTAAGGATGAAAAGAAAAGCTCAGCAACTGGAGAACTTGGCTGTGGCTGTGCTGCAGCTCGCTAAGAACGGAGACAAGATAATAGACTTCTGCAGCGGCAGCGGACACTTAGGGATCTTGCTTGCTCATCTGTTGCCAAAGTGCACCATCATCCTGTTGGAAAACAAAGAACAATCCCTGCAAAGGGCTCAGAGCAGAGTGAAGAGCTTGGGGTACAAGAATGTATACTTCTTTCAGTGCAACTTGGATTTCTTTCATGGAAAATTTCAGATTGGTGCAGCCTTGCACGCCTGCGGTGTCGCTACGGACTTGGTTTTGGATAATTGTATCAAAGCAAACGCTTCCTTTGTAATTTGTCCATGTTGCTACGGGTTCTTGCATTCCACGAGCAGATTGGAATATCCTAGAAGTCCTATGTTTGCCAGTATCCCCGTAAACAAGTACATGTGCATAGGGCACGCGGCAGATCAGACCCATGCAGATCACCGTCTGGAGCACCGAGGGGCGCGCTGCATGGCTGTCATAGACTCAGATCGGGCACATCTAGCTGTCAACCATGGGTACTCTGTAACCCTCACAAGACTTGATCCTCTAAATTGTACACCCAAAAACATGATGATCATTGGTGTTTCCTCGTGAGCAAATAATGAAAACTCAAAAGAGAATGAAATATAGAAGAAGCATTTTGGAAACATTCATGTTTCTATAATTTTTAAACTGTGACATATCCTGTAAAATTATTGATGGGAGAATAGTGTATGTGATATAAAAGTGATGTTTATTGATATTTACAAATTGTCCAACAATATAAAATATTTTTCAAGCATTAACAGTTTATTTAATAATTACATCGTCACTTCGAAACCTATTCCAAAATTAGTTTTATCTCTAAAGTTAGTCATGGCGCTCAACACCATGTTCACGTCCAGATTATTATCTGAGTAGACACCGGACCTCAACAAGTTGATCCCAACTCTACCATTGGTGTCTACAGAAGTTCGCAGAATGAATTCTTTGTCTATCCACTGGCAAGCTAAAGAAGCAGTCGCTCTCTTACTTTCAAAGCAAAAATCTAAAATAGAACCAATACTGAATTGCTCCGTTGACTTCTTAAATAAACACGCTTGCAGTCCTTTTGATCCTACGGAGCCGGTGATGAGTGCTTTGTCGTCGTGGTTGTAAGATCCCACAATGTTGAGTCGAGCCGCTTCTAAAGTCATGGCTTGGCCTGCTTGTAGTGCCACCTCAGCTCCTAATGCGAGCTTCTTGTTGACTTCACGCAGATAGTGGACAGCGAGCTCTCCGCTAGAAATGCCGACATTTGACAAGGAAAGTGAGCCTGTGTAATTATTTCCGTAATAATCCATCACACACTCTACGGATCCAGCTCCTAGATGCTGCACGTGGGCAAGTATAGTGCACTTCATTTCCTTAGAAAAATCATGTTGAAATACCAAGTTACTGAACCCAGCTTTATTCAACTCGTCGGAGTATTTTTTAGATTCTCTGCCTATGTATTTGTTGTAAGGTTTATAATACTCTAACTCGGACTTATCCAGATTAAGATTGAAGTTATAAGTGAGGCCCTCGCTGAGCTCACTGTTGAAAATAATGTTGGCTCCATTGAAGCAAGTCGGATAGAGGTTCTTTGTTTTGTGGTTTATGTCAATCAGCAAGCCAGGTCCATTGAAGAAGTACATCTTCCTGTAACCTGTCATCATGTCATTGACATTTGGCAGCCTCCTGGGTAATCTGACTCGATCTTTGATTGAAGATATCTCCTTATCCAAGTTGGACAGCATCTTATCAAATTTATTTCTACACTAAACACCTTAAACAACTGAGCAATTTAACTGACACAACTGTTTGTCCACCATTCAAACAAACTGTTTATTTTTATCACATAGGTCACAACTCAAGTGATGTAATCAACACAAGTGTCAAATAATAATATTGGCCAGTTTTTTACATGTTCAAAAATAAATTACATAATACTTGAACCTCACTAGGTACTTACTTCTTTATCATCTTTCTCGTATATATACCTCAATGTCTTTCTCATAATTATTATCATCAAAAGTGAAATCATTGTATTCAAGGTCACATCAGAGAATGATCTTTGTAGGGATTATTTAAAAAAAAATGCAATCATCCACACTTTATAAAAGTTTACAAACATGATTATTTTTCAGAACTACCAGGAATATGAATGTTTTTTATAAAAAAAATAGTCACAGCATCAAAACTAAACTTATAATTAGGTATCACTCCTCTTGATGTAGGATTGTGAACGATTTTTTCAACAGCAACTTTTTTAATGCATTGAGGCTGCAAAAAAATGTAATTCAACTTTTTTAAATACTTACCTACCTACTCATAAGAAAATAAGAATAATACATAGGTAATGCAATTAGAATTTTCCTTCATGAAGATCCAAAATCATAGTTGTTTTTTGTGTAGGTAGAGAGTTAGAATATAAACCAAGATATCTTGTAAAACCAAAAGATATTGCACATTGGAGCAAAGAGAAAAGTGTTCAGAGATCATGTAACCAGAATGGATTTTTCCACAACTCTAAAATTCCAGCTAAACAAATATCACCAGGCCATTGCTGTCCCAGGTAATCAATAAAAAAACTTTCTGAAAAAAAACCCCCTAGAAATTTAGGGCGATGTCACCTGATCTGGAAGTCTCATCACATCGGTAATTCCTACCTACCGAATATCGGTAATATTTGTATGAAGACTTATCAGCTGTTCACTTGCGGCCATCTTAGATTGACAGGTACAAAATTACCGATACTCGGTAGTTAAGAATTACCATGGTGATGAGACTTCCAGCCCTGTTCTACCAATTGCAAATATTTTTTTATCAAATCTGGAATAGCATTTCAGGCAAATTTCAGAAGTCAAAAATCATGTCTGATTAGTGAATGGTTTCTGCCTTGTGTCTGTGTTTTTGTTTCTGATAAATGTTTTATTGGCAACTTAATATTACTACACTGTATATTTTTTTCTTTCATTGGAACAAATAATTTGTCAAATCAGGATCAACATGGTGGTAAGTCAAACACAAACATTTAGAAAACATTGTTTAATATGTTCATTTCTTGATGATACTTATAAAAATAACTTTATATGGCATTTCAGATGACTAAAAACCAACTGGCTTTATGGCACTATTTTAGAATTCATTACTTTTACAAAAATATATTTGATCCAGTTTTTTGCATTGAAGAGACACAGCTCCTGACACAATTGAATATGACTCCAACAAAACATTGAAAATTTGACCTTCTCAACAATCATGGTTTGTTATTTTTTTTTTTTAATTTCATATAAAATATTTTATCTATCCTTATAAAACAAACTTAATAATTTTGTAACAATTTCACTGGAGATATGAGTCGTATAGAAACAAAGCCGGCAGTCAAAAAATGGAAAACATTATTTTTTGTTTTTCCAAATATTTATTTCATTTAAAAATAAAATGTAGATGCCGCCTTTGATTGTATGCAACTAAATACAATGACAGGTGTTTTGAGTATACACATGACAACATTCAGTCTATTTTCTGTGCTATTAATAAAATTTAAACATTGCAACAAATACTTTAACACAACAACATCTGCATTTTGAAAAACTTACCTAAATAATGTTCACTTATAGAATACATGATTAAAACAAGAGCCAGTTTTACAAAAGCTTTCAATTTGATTGAAGCTATTCAAATGTTTTTTCCAAATATTTTAATAATTCTACCAAAATATTTTTTTTCGAAGACAGATTATTTTGAATCAAAGTGTAGGTTAAGATTTTTAGTAATGCACAGATTTATAATTTGTATACATTGGGCAATTTGAAAAATTGGTTGTTATATGAGTGGCATAAAATCAAAGGTGGCAACATAAAGATACGGAAACACTGAAAATTGCATTCTCTGTGTTTCCATATATTTATTCTCATTAAGAGAAATCGTCACCTATGATTCTGTGTAACTTACATTCAAAATAACTTAAAAGTTATCAAAAAGTAAACTTACTTTCAAAAACAAATCCCAATGCAAATAAAAATTTAGAAGAGTAAGTAAGAGCATGTAAATTTATCCCTCGCCAAGTGACTGAATATAAAAAGTTATCAGTTGTTTCAAAAACATTTGATAGTAAACTTTTGTATTGCGATTAATAAAATATCTTACCGTAGCTGCATTCTAATGTAAAAAATATAACAAATTGATGAGCAAAACGTACAAGTTTAAAAAGTTCAGTAAAATATGGCTTCAACAAGTAAGTAGACTTTTAATATTTTAAGAATAAAAGTTCTCATATCACAAAATTATGGCGGCAAAGTACCTAATGTTCTTCTTTCTTTTTTTATTTCTTTTTTTTTTACTTTAAATTGTACACAAGTATGAGTTTACCATCATTATTGTTTTTGGAAGCCCAATTTTTTACATTTTCTTTTGTGAAATATGTTTCTGTATTGCTGTTTTGTCTCTTCAATAATTGGCATAAATGATAGCTGTGCGGCAGGGTAAGTAGGCCTGAAACAAAATCAAAAACATGTGTATTAGAAAAAAATGTGACTGTAAAAATAGCGCCACTTTTTATCGCGTTATTCCTGAAGGTCATCCATGTGGCATGCGGTTTGTGTCTTTCAATAGATAATAGTCTAATGAGAAGAGCTGTTAATATCTAAATATTTTCATGTTTTAAATTAGATTCACCATTAGTACACATTTGGCCAATTGAAATAACTGGTTTTACTGAGAAGAACGGGTTTCTCAACCTTTTGTCAGTTGTCATCAGCGAGAGTGTCTCTGTCTCTGTAACACCGTAGGGGCAAGAACTCTTTAACAAAATGCTGAGAAAGTCTTTTTCACAAAAGGTTTGTTACATTGAATTTACACAGAATCCAAATCAAAGAATTTACTATCCCAATTAGGTATTTGTATATATAGGAAGGTTGCAGATATTTAATAGGCAAGCTCTTGCTCTCACTTAAAAATAAGTCTTGCCAAATTACTAGCATTTGAGTTGCAAAAAGAGTCAATCCAGGATTTAAAAAAAAAAAACTCAGGCAATAATAAGATAAATATATAGGTATATTTAGATTTTATTACTTGGATAGAGTCGCTGCGATTAGCCCACGGTGTCCCTTGAGATGAATGTACGCTGCCATCTACTTTAACACGATCAAACCCGCCATAAGCCGCACTATCTGATGATAGCACCACCTAAAAATAAATTTACCATTGAAATTTCAGCATAAAAACATTTGAGAGAAAAATAATGTTACTTTTAAGGATTCTAGTCCGGAAAATGATAGTTAATCTTTTTATTGTCATTTGTGAGACTTTGAATGATAGGGTCCAAAATGACTAGGTTATGAATGAGTGCATTATAAATGAGAGTAAAAGTACAAAGGAGTACTTTGGGATTGGAACCTGCAGAGTAAGAAAAAGAGAAGAGCATGCATGAAAAGAGTGATGAATGTCCAGGAGATGAAAGTAGTACACAAGGAAAGAACGAAATGCCTCTAATAATATGTCTAATCTAAGTTGCAAAATATAAGTAACATTAGAGATTCACATTACATGCATTTTCACAAAACAGACATGTTTAAGTTCGCGCTTAAATATGCCGCATGTAATCCTACAATATAAAAACCCAAATCTCAAATGGACATACACCCTGCAACTCCTGCCGACCTTCCCTGAAACAGGGGTGACATTGGCAAAGTGAACAATTTTCTACAGCATGGGTGGTCAGCCGGTAGTTATAATAATATTTTGGTTATTTCTGCCGGTCGCATTCTCATCTCCACAACACGCTACACTCCGGGAGAACAAGGGTCTATTAAGACTGTAGTGTCATTGAATAAATATGTGATAGAATTCATTGGATAATCTTACTTTGTAGTCTCCAGGAGCATCCACTCCCAGCCTGTAGTCGGTGAAACTTTGGTTTGGATGGAAGTTGAACACAAACAGGAGACCAGCTCTCTCAAACGCTATCACTTTGTCTCCTTGGTGCTTGATGGATACATAAGCCTGAAACCAAATACAAATAAATTACACATCTAGATGGTTGCATTAATTTTTACATAAAAAGAATTCAAATTATGGAAATTGTGAAGTTTGCTACATTAAAAAATATGATCCTAAGAAAATATTTTTTTGGAGAAGGTGGCAATATCAAATCTACTATTGGACATACTTCTCCTAGGCCTGGTATTTTCAACGTTAGCATAGCGACTTTATACTGAATGCAAAGGATACGCTTATGTCAATTGTGTGGGTAGTTTTTTTTTTATCAGTTAAAAGTCACATAAGCTAATATATATTGAAAATACTGGCTGTAATGTTTGTTTTAGAAGAAAGAAGATACAAGAGTAGAAATGTAATAGACTCAGCACAAATTGGAAAAAATTGGATTATTTGTAAGCTACTTTTTTTATGCAGGAACTAATTTCCTACCTTTATTAACAGATGAATACTCTATTTTTACAATGGCAGATAGCAGAGGCACCTTCAAACTTCACAGCCATGCATAGATCTGCTAACCACACTGAGTGCAAATCTGCTTGTGACGGTTCCATGATAGAATGGCACAGTGATAAAACAACACATGACATAACGACACAATTACAAAACAGCACAAGTCAAAACATCACATGACAAAACATTACATACCTAAAACAGAACATACCATAAACGGCACATGAAAAAACATCACATGAGAGAACATCACAAAACAGAAAAAAGGAAACACAATAAATAGCACGGCAAAAAAGTGAGACATGAAAAACGTGAGAAATGGAACTCATGCATATATTCTTTGGTAAAATTACAAAAATAAATTAACGCCCCCGATTATCATTATTAGATAAAAATGTGATGTTTGTCCTTGTGTTGTTTTGTTATATTGATGTATTTTCTGTGTTTTTTTTATCATTGTAATGTTTTATCATGTGATGTACTGTCATTGTGATGTCATGTCACGTGAGGTTTTGTAATATGATGTTCTATAATGTGTTGTTTTGCCTCTGTGCCGTTGTTCTATCCTGTCACCGCTCGTGACGTCTATGATTAAAAATAACTGTAAATGTGCAGCACTTACAGGGTTAGCGTGCAGCCAGCCATACTTTTCCTCCAGCAGGTTCATGTCGCGGTCAAAGTTGTTGAGATATTTGTACTTCAGGAGCTCGTCATCCACGAGGTGCCACTGTCTGCGGGCGTAGTGGTACGAGGAGTTGTTGCCAGCGCGGGGGAAGTCCAGCCACTCGGGGTGGCCAAACTCATTACCTGAAGACATTAATAGTGATAAGCGCACATAATAGTGATTAGTACTCTTCTTCTTGAGTGATGCCTCAGCCTGATTGAGCCGTGGCCTCCTTCAGCCTCTGCCTCCAGCTCTGCGTGTCCTCCTACGTCGCTGTCCACTTCACAACTTGTAGAAGCTGAGCCACATCCTTCCCCATTGATTTAGTTTAGTGCAAAGGAGTACAATGAAATGGTCTTGGTCTAAAGATGCGTCTTTTGCCTTCCTGTTCCACTCCATTGGGCCCGCAAACCGGAAAGCACAGTCCCCAAAATTAGTGTGTGTCTGACGGTACGGCTGGACTAAGTCAACCACCCCATACCCAGCAGATCTGAGTGTTAAGCGCCTCAAATTTATCTCAACGGGTGAGAACATGTCAGACAAGTATGAAGGAGCTGCACCATTTACAACTTTGTAAACCATCAGACAAACACGGTAGACCACCCTCTCCGAAAAACGAAGCCAATTTAGTTTTTTAACAATGGAGTAATGTAAGTAAATTTGGACATCCCGAATATGAGTCTTGCTGCCGAGTTCAGCACAGATTGACATCTCTACGTCTAGTGAACAAAAAGCGCCCTTGGAGTGACTAAATTGCATCATTAATTTCATCAATAGCATTGTTTCCTCACCCATGAAGTTGAGGTAGGCCTCCCCGCCCAGCGCGTGTGTGATGAGGCGGATCATGCAGTGCAGGGCCAGCCCGCGCTCTATCACGGAGCTGGGCGTCGCGGTGCTCATGTGCGTGTACATCTCCGCGTCCATCAGCCAGAAGGCAATGGTCTTGTCTCCAACTAGAGCCTGCAACCAAACATAACATGATAAGCCATTCATGGAGATTCTTAAGGGCTTCTAGTCCATGATTTGCCGAAAGTCATTTCATTGTTAGCTGTGTGTGGAATTTTCAGAATGAAAAGTACCAGATACTAAATAGACTGATCGTAGTATATATTTTTATTTTATTAACGGACATGATTGTCCATTTACATAATATATAACTAAGTAATTCACAATGATTAAAATAGAAAAAAATCATTTCAAAAGTAAGTATTACATAACATAGCACAGGGAGAGCAATTCATTGGTTCTGAATCTACGAGGTTGGGATATTGAATTTAATATTTTGTATGCGGTTATTTGTATAGCGGTTAACACTTAAAAAAAAGAGGTAAACAGGTTTGAGGATTCCTTCAGTTAGCTGTGAATAAACATTCTTCAGAAAAAAGTCCGGTCGATAGTTCAGTTGGTAGAATGCTTGCGTTCCATGCCAAGAGCTAGGGTTAGATTCCCACAAAGGATGTCAGAAAGACTTACAGGGGAAAAACAAGGAATGTCAGCAAAAATAAGAAAATAATCTACAAATGCTATCTAGTGGCATCTGTGTGTATCTGAAGCTCTGCAAAATTTGTAATGCAACAACAATCACTATCACAGTTTATGGCGGTATTTCCAGTTTTTTGTGACAGGCAACAGCCATGAGAAATACAGAAATTCAAATTTATAATTTTGATTTACTCAAAATGTTCTTTCCTGACATTCCTTGTTCTTCCCCTGTAGTTTTCATTTCCCTTTTCGGTCTTTATTTCAAACTCAAAAGAAAAGTCAAGTGCCCTCTGCCCCTTTTAACTGTAAAAATAAATAGGTTCACACACCTTCAGGGACAAAGTATATAGAAGTTTCACTATTTGTGCAGCTCAGTTGTGTTTCCTACCTGGTCGTGGCTCTCTGCATAAGACACAGTTCCCTCCATCCAGCGCCGGTTGGTCAGCGTGTGCACAATGTTCCCGAGGTCCCAGTCCTCGTCTTTGCACTCCTTCAGGAGCTTGATCCACTTGTCGGGGATGGCCATGCCCAGGCGGTAGTCAAAGCCGGTGCCTCCTTCAGATACTGGTCTGCATGAGGCCGGCATGCCTGACACGTCCTGATCAAAAGCATAAAAACACCGCTTATACCATCACTTTCAATTGAGTTATGACAAAAATGCATAGCAAAAATTGTGACAAATTATTGTCGGGTTTCTATGGGAACATTGCTTGTTTGGTTGCTATGGATTCTAGTTTCCATGTAATTTTGATTTGAAATTGCAAAAAATTGCTAATGAAATTTAAAAATTTGCCAGCCAACATTGCTCATTTTTGGTGCTAAATATTTGCTAAGCTAATAATTGCTATGCCAACACCCGCCCCCCCCCCATCGACAGAATTGGCTCTTCTCATTCTGAGTTTGCCGACCACTGCCATAGACAATCTGAGACATAACGGGAAGGAAAATTCTGAATATTCCAACTCCATTAAAGCATGACTATTACTCATTCCTCTGCCAAACTGCCCGCTTATGGAATGAGTTACCGGTTTCTGTGTTTCCATCCCAATTTAACCTTGCCCTTTTCAAATCCAATATCAATCGCCATTTCCTCTCAGTGTCTTAAAACAAAGCAATGCCACACACACCACAGCACTGCGCAGCTAACGACCCTGCAACCGGACATGGACAACTGCCACATCACCAACACCTCTGCGGCACTATAACAAGTGTCATAGACCCTTAGTCTCTCGAATCTAGGGAGTCTCCCGCTAGGCTTTCTTACAAAAAAAAAAAAAAAATTGGCATTCATTCAATATTGAGAGTAAGCTTAGTAAATATTTTATATTAAAAATTAAGTTACCTATACTCTGCATTTGAGTTCCACAGATCTAATGAATAAGACTGCAATGGTTCAATCTCAATGTAAAAATTCACATACACATGATGAAGTCACCAAAAAATCTAATCTGCAAATGAAACTTTTGCCGCATTTCTATAAAGCAATGGTGGCATCAGCAAAAGTGCAATATTATTCTGTCTGTAAGTTTAAGTATAGTTGATGAGTTCTCTTACTTCAGCTATTGTTATACAGTTGTCGCTGACATGATGCACCAGCTCATTAGCCAGCATGAGGTACAGGAGCGCCTCCGTGTCCACGTTGAGACCAAAATACTCGTCATAGTGACCAGAGAAGCCCTGGCCCACTCCTCGGCTGTGGTACAGCATGGAGGTCACTCCGTCAAACCTGCAAGGACAAAAATGCAATTATTTGCCATTAAAAAACATTTTTTTTTTTTTTTAAGAAAGCCTATGCGGGAGACTCCCTAGATTCGAGAGACTCTAAGGGTCTATGACACTTGTTATAGTGCCGCAGAGGTGTTGGTGATGTGGCAGTTGTCCATGTCCGGTTGCAGGGTCGTTAGCTGCGCAGTGCTGTGGTGTGTGTGGCATTGCTTTGTTTTGAGACACTGAGAGGAAATGGCGATTGATATTGGATTTGAAAAGGGCAAGGTTAAATTGGGATGGAAACACAGATACCGGTAACTCATTCCATAAGCGGGCAGTTTGGCAGAGGAATGAATCGTGAAAACACCAAGTTCTCATAGTTTCGATATCGACTGCAAATGGTTGAATGTGAGCCGTTCTACGAGTTGCCCTTGTTGTGACGAGAGAGAGATTTTGACAGAAGATGTACTAGTTTATTATCTTTGATTGGTTGATTTAAAAAAAAACTTGTCCCTAATGAGGAAACGTAAATAAAAGTGATGAATAAATGACTAGATTTGAAAAAAAAACTCTTGATTTATCATTTGCAATCTTTAAGCTTTGAAGTTTACATTTTTTTTGTTGCCTGTATAAGTTATTGAAGTATCAATGAAATCTATTTTTAGTGTATGCAAATGAGAGCATGTACAATGAAGTATACATGTTTTAATTTAAAAATAATACATACCTGAAGCCGTCAAACGCATATTCGTCTTGATACCAGCGCAAGTTTGAGAGTAAGAACCTCAGCACTTCAAACCTGGAAAACATTTAATTATGTTGTAAATAAACTAATTATGACAGATAAAAAAGAAATGGAAAAAAATGTGTTAAGACCCTGTTAATGGACTGGCTTAAGAGTACATAAACTTTGGAATCAAAAAAAAAAAAAAAAAAAAATGTGCACAACAGGTTACCCTAATTACAGTGCACCCTTACTTAGCAGGCTTTAGATAATATAATAAATACGATCACCTATAAATATACATTTACATAGTGAATCAAGGCGTGAAATCTCGTATAAAGCGCAATGGTGATCATTGCTTGCCTGCGTGTCCCTTGATCATAGTTCGCCGCACCAACACCACATGCAGCGCCTGAGCACAAGGAGAAATAGCTGATCTTTGTTATGGTGTACGGCCCCCTCGATCAGGTAACTTTTAAAAATGTATGGAATCCAAATCACTTACTAAAGGTATCTTTGTATCTGTCATACACCTTTTCATTGATTTTTGAGGGGAGTTTGTAAATGTATTGTACTCAGGGTACTGAGATAAAGAGCCATTAAAACTTTTACGGAACTAAATTAATTATGAATTAACCAGGGTAGACCTCAGAAGTGACGGTATGATAGGTGGCAGTCTAGATTACAGGAGGCAGTAACGACACAAACAGATGCTTCGGATTTGTGAAAAAAAGAAGAAGGAATTAATTAAAGGACAAGATGTTCTTTGACTTATAAGATGGTATGAGACTGACCACCCATACGGTAAAAAATGGTTCACTTTGCCAATGTCCCCCCTGTTTCAGGGTTTATGTTCATTTGAGGTTTGAATTTTAATTTGTAAGCACTCATTTAGCATTTGTAATCGCAAACTTACACAGTCTGTTTGTGGGCATGTACGAGTATTTGATATGAGTTTTGAATGTTAATATATCTTTGCAACTCAGATTATAGATTATAAAAAACGAGTAGACCTCAGAAAAGATGGTGTGCTGGCAGTCTAGATCACAGGAGGCAGTAATGGCATAAACAGATTATGAAAAAAAAGAAGAAGGAATTAATTATAGGACAAGTAGAGAGAGCCTCACTCTGAATAGTTGAAGAGCCTGGAGTCCCACAGGGGGTGGGAGCCCTTGGGCCCGTCGTGGAAGTAACCGGCCGTGGTGCCGTCGAACTCGTTGAGGCCATCCAGCACGTTCTTGGAGGCGTGCGAGTGCACCACGTCCAGCAGCACGTACAGGCCCATGTTGTGCGCCTCGTCCACCAGGCGCTTCAGCTCGCACGGGGTTCCATAGCGACTGCAATTCAAAACACATTACGCTAATTTCACTTATTTTTCTTTCATATTGTAATGATTTTACTCGGGGTTCTTTTTAATTAAACTGCGATTTATTTATTTAACAAGATTTATTTTGCACAATATTGGTTACACAGTATTGTTCACTCTTCTTGCTCTAGCTTATAAGGACTTTGCGGCACAATGTTGAAAGCGACTCTCTGCTCTCACATAACCGCTGCCTCTATTCATACGGCTCATACCGTTGGTTCTCGCGTATTCGAGAATATGCCACATACCAGTGTGCTTATGCTCACATACTGCGAATCCATAGTTTGTTACAATATATAAAAAATAATGTATGTATGTTCCCTACGGACTCCTAAACCGCTCATGCTATTTTAATCAAATTTTCAGGAAACTTGTATAATATTCTCGGGATAGTTCATGTGAAGGTTGGTGCGGATTGAATAAAAATGTTCCCAATTTTTGCTCTGCCAGGAATCAAACTCACAATCTTCTGATTACGAATCTGTTGCGTTAACCACTAGACTACAAAACAATAGCGGTATATAATGGGTAAGTGGAAACAACCAGTAAGTGGTGATAGTATGCTTAGTAATTACTAGTGTAGTGTATAGAGAGTTAGAACGAAAGCGATAGTTAGGAAAGTGAGAAAAAAAAACAATACTATTGAAACAGCGGTTAATTAGATAAAATGAGTCGAGAGTTAGAATGTACGTGAGTCCATGTGAAATTAGTGCTTCAGACCCGTCATCTTGAGATATAAAAGTGTGAATCGCTTGAAGGAACAGATTGTTAAGATATTAGACACAGACGACATTGATGGAAGGTACTTGATGCAACCAAATTCTATTTAAAATAAATGAAATTACGGACTACTTTTTTGAACTCTTCAGCTGCGGGTGACACACATAGACGTCAAGAGTAAACTTGCATACCGTGCAGCTGTCACTCCTAGACGTCATCGAACTTTGAACTTATCCCTAACATCTGTGTTCAAGAATTCAAAAGACTGCAAGTGGAAATAATTATGTACTAAATATTTGTGATACATGTGACTGTTCACATAGCTTGAAGTGTCGTCAATCATACCTGCTAGCAGCAAAAAAACTGGTGACTTGGTAGCCAAAAGAGGCATAGTAGGCGTGCTCCATGATGGCCATCAACTGGATGGCATTGTAACCTGCCAACAAAATAACACGTACAGTTACAATAACACATCTCATTTACAACAAAAGACCATGTAACTTTTCCCCCTCTGTGTTTGTCACCATAACATTTCTTATCCAGGATCTGTTGATTCATTCGCTGAGTGTGACCCAACCAATGAAGTCAGATGATTTTTGTTGACCTGATCGCATTAACGTCTTAGTACAACACACATTACACACACACAGAGTTGTATCTTCTTCGCCACATTGTGTTTTGGTCATTTATTGGACCATAAATATGTTGGAAAATCTTCCTTTCAAAGATTTAAAAAGGCGCTTGTCACGCTTGGTCAGTTATTAATTGTTTAATATTAGTAATGCCATCATCCTGTCAGATCTTGCTTGCCCATTACTGGACACAGGCTTCAATATTTTTTAAAATTATTTTACTAATGTTAATATACAATTATTTGTGATTTGACTTATATTGACCGGAATCATCGTCAAATTAAATTATACAGGAGTAATCAATGTCTAAATTGGAAGCAAATAAACTAACTTTAATATGTTCTATGGTTTCATACCTTGTCTTTTAATCCTCTTCAATATATTATCTGTGAACTCGTTGTAAGTCCCGACTCTCAGTTCTGAAGTGGCTATACCCACGTGGCACTCGTAGATCCTCAAGCTCTTTGGCTTAGGGACCTTCTTGTATTTCATGACGTACGGCTCGCTGGGATTGTAGATGTGCTGCTGGAACACAAACCCGTCATGGGGTTTCACGTACTTGGCCCACGGGGAGATTCTGGGCAGATGCCCGTTGATCAAGAGCTGCACTCGAGACATGTGCTTTAGTGGACAGGAGCCGTCTGCGTTGGCCGGCATTTGAAGTTCCCATTTGCCATACTCCAACTTTCTGAAGGCAAAGTCATCCTTATTCCAGTTATCTGTAAAATAATAAAAAACATTGTATCAGATGAGCAGTCTGAATCTAATGGTTAAAGCGTGGGATACAATATTACAAGCAATGACGTATAATATAAAATGCTATATCCATTTCAACCTACCTAAACACAAATTTCCCATAGATAGAAAGAGAACAACAATGCTCCTAGTGTGACATTACTCTAAACAGACAGGTGTGAGAGAAGCTAGAAAAATTCTCTGCAATATTAGAATTACTAAATAGAATCTCAGCAAGGAAATTGTGCGTACATTTTCATTGTATTGGTCAGTAAATTGATCAATTTTGAAAGAAAAAGGATACCATGCTATGTGTGATGTGTTGTTGGGTGTCGTGATACAATGTGGAGAAAGTAGACAAACAAAGGATTTTAAGGGCACTGTTGTGTTTGACAGATCCGGATGACAATAGGGTAATTTCACTTTTTTTTTCATAAAATGGTGGACTATATTTTTAAAAATGCATCTGCGTTTTTTAAAAAATTATACCTGGCTTAGTTTTTAAATTATAGCTCTTTAAAATAAGCGTATTTTCGATTTCCGCTAAAACAGGTTATTTTTTTATTTAGGCGGATAAGACGTTGATGGATCTTCGGAGTGTAGGTATTGTAGGTATCCTGAGTAAACCTTGCGATCGAACCCTTGCTCTCGGCTCTCTACAAATTGAGGTATCGACCTTTTTATGAGCTTGGTCGTCGTCGCTACAAAGTGTCAATTCTCAGGCAAGATCCAGTTGCTGTAAGGCTGGATGGGCCTTTGGTGACCGGTCATTTGTAAAGGTTTATGAATTTTTCAACCCAGCGAAGAGCAAATTTGAAAATATAAATGGTATATTTTTTGTGCTCTGCCGGGATTCGAACCCACAACCTTCCATTCAGAGTCCGACGTGTTACCACTGAACTATGGACCGGTCAAATAAATCAGCATAATATGCTGATTTATTATGCTATGTGGACTTACTGAATTCTCCTTGTAGATGGACAGAGTGAGCCCCCGGAGCCCACTCCCTCCATGTGATGGAGTTGTCTGGGTGTATCTGTAACCCAAACTTCTTGTACCCGTGACTGAACCCGTCCAGCCCGCCTTCAAAGCTGCAAATCTTTTCCCATATGTCCTTGAAGCATGCGTACCTTAAAAAACACACAACATTGTATTATTGTCTTCAAGCCCATTTTACCCCCAACGCATTCTGCCCAGTTTATTTATGGCTTTTCTATCAGTGCCGGGTCGGAAGCCTAGGAGCGTATGAGGATAAATGAAAGCTTTCATACTTTTTTTTCCCAATTTAGCTAATAAAAACTTACAATACAGATATTGTTTAAATGAAAAATACCTTGCTTAATAGATACCGTAGAGACCTGTATCTAGCAGAGATTAAAAATGATGTAACAGAAGAATATCTGTGAAAATGCTGTACTTGACCGGTCCGTAGTCCAGTGGCAACAATTTGGATTCGTAAATGGAAGATTGTGGTTTGAATCCCGGCAGAGCACAAAAAATATGCCATTTATATTTTTAAATATCCTCTTCGCTGGGTTGAAAAGTTCATATACCTTTACCAAAGACCAGTCACCAAAGGTCTGTCCAGCCTTACAGCAACTGGGTCTTGCTTAAGAATTGGCGAGTTCTATAACAACGACCAAGCTCGCACAGGGTTCTTGAGGTGTGATTCACACAAAAACAGCGCTCACCAAAAAAATCATCCTAATATATTTTGTAGGGTTTGTGTATTCACACAGTGAAAATTCATTTTTTTTAAAATAAAGCTATTTTTTGTTTAACGTAGTTTATTTTCACAATAATATTTAATAATTTTGACTCTTGATAATGGCCTGAATATTGAAGGTCGAAAGTACTCGAGATATTAAATATTATTGTGAAAATAAACTACGTTAAACAAAAAATAGCTTTATTTCATCCTAATATTATTATTATTATCCTACATTTTTATTTTGCCTAAGATGCAAAGTAAGCCACATTGTCTTGTTGCCCCACAGTATTTGAATTGAAAAGCGACTAAAACACAAAAGTATGAATTACAAATTGTGGTCACTCAACTGATGTGGGTATCATCCTACATGCCATCTCAAATTTCAGAAGTTTGAAAACATGTTTTACATCATTTTATTTATTATTTAGACAACACTTACATGTATTACAATAATTAAAAAATATTTTCTGACATATTACATAAATACCTAATCTAATCCAAGTCGCAGAGATATGTAATTAAAAAATATATTTTCATAATCAATACATGCCCATAAGTAGACACGTGTAAGTTTGCACTAATGCATACTGCATGTGTGCAAAAAATTAAAATTAAAATTAAAATGAACAAACAAACTCTTACCTCTGTTCCCTAAAATAGGGGTGGCATTGGCAAGATTTTTTACAGTATGCGTGGTCAGCCACATACCAACCTAAGATTAATCTGAGATTAATACTTAAAAAATAAACACTTCAAAACACCAAGGAATTTTTACAAATTAAATAGACTCATTATTTTTGGCACAAATGTTCCAAATTAGATTTTTTTAGACGGGTAAATCAAACCCGTTGCTGACGACTGGTTATGATAGGTAAATTGGAGGGGAAGAGAGAAAGAGGAAGATCCCCCGACGATGGACAGATCAAGACATAATAAAGACATCAGCGGGCACCTCGGTGGTTGGAAGAATGCTGTTGGCAGCGCAGTCATTAGAGAACTGGAGAAGAGTGGTTGCTTCCACAAGGGTCACAACTCTCAGCAATGGGTAATAGGATGAAGAAGAAGGTGAATGTACTACTTAAATTGATCAGTTTTTTTGAACAATAAATTACGCATATAAATTAGCTTTTACGAAGAAGTTAAGTCAATAAATTACTTAGCGACTGGCAGTAAATTTTGTGGACAGACACGAGATAGGAAGAGCAACATGTTTTTGCGTGATGTGAGATATGGGTAATTAAGAGCCATAAGGAATAATATGATAAAGAATTATCCATCACAGAGATATTGGTAATTTAAACAAAATTTTCATGATTAATATTATTATTTTACAATCAAATAGTGAAAAAAACAGTATAACAAAATATCAATAAAGATTTTTAAATTATTTTCTTTATTTGTAACACTGTTTATCTTTTACTCCTTTGAAAAAATAATACCTAATGAAAGAAAAAAGATGGACTAGGCATAAATTAAAATGAGGTTTGGACGTGAATTCACATAGACAAAATTGTGTTGTCACCCGGCCGGGTTGCTTGGTAAAAAGCAAGCAAATATTATATTATTGGTTGTAAGGACTGCGGGTCCATACAAGACTGATGTTTGCTGGCCCACAAAAAAAATTCCAAATTCAAAAATGTTCCGAGCCCTTTAAGATTTTTTTCTCAGCGGGCAGACGTCACACTTGCATGGGGTCTACCATCCTTAGCAACTACTAACAAAATATTTGTTCGCCTTTCCCTAGCAAGTAGCAACCCAGCCAAATGACGATCACAATGTTGACTATGTCAATTCATGTGCGGACATCATTAAATTAATTAGTTTGATTATTATCAAAGTAATCTGCAAGAGATCCGCAAGTGAATTGACATACACAAAATTTTGCAATCACCTAGCCGGGTTTCTAGGGAAAATGCAAGCAAATATTTAGTTATTGGTTTTTAAAGACGGCAGTCCCATACAAGACTGATGTTTAGTCACCGAGAAAAAGGTTCCGAATTCAAAAATGTTCCATACTTTAAAATAAGAATAATTTTAGAGGGATAGAAAAATTTAAGTGCCTACGTATTTAGGTAGGTACAGTATTTACTTTTTATTTTTCACATGACTTGTGTAGGTACATTTAAATATACAAGATTAAAATATTTAATCCATTTCAGTGTTATGCATTAGAATTTTTAAACCAGATTTCTTTAGAGATCTGGTTTAATTTTTCGATTTAATCTCAATTTACAAAGAAGGTGATTCATAAAAACTTTATAATTCAGTTTAACACTAAACGTGTTTCAAAACATGATCACATTTGTAAACCACCTCCGAGTAGGTTTATTTTATTCTAAACTAGATCGACATAAGCAAAATGGCGATCTTCCTCATTCACCAGCTGATCGTAATGTACGAGATAACTTTCAGAATAAAAGATTTATGAATCAAATAAGAGTTTCAGCAATTACAGTAACTTTAAAACATTAGAATTTTACACTATAACAACAAATTGAGGGCATGCAGCAACGAAACAAATATAAAAACTGTGACAAGAAAAAAAGTGACAGATGCCGCGTCGTGTTATTTTTCAAGTCGCCAATTTTGTAAAACTGTCACTTTTCTTGTAAATGAAGTATGCAGGCCCATCTTTGAGATTTTCTTCGTGATGCCTACAGCCAAAACCTGAAGCCACAATGAAGTCATGCTTTGAAAAATACTTGTTTCCATTTTTAGTTCATTCGAAGTCGCAGCCGACATGAGTTTGACAGCTGGAGTCACAGAGTAAAGGTTTATAGAGAGCCGAGTTCCTAATATTTCTTTGTATTTCCGGTTTTATCGAGATACGAGCACCACGTAGTGTTAAGAGCATTAACCACGACGTGTTCGTGTACTATGTGCGTGTGTTAGTGCACTTATACATACGCGCTATGCCATGCTCCTATAATATTACCTCATATTATTATTCCATACCTACTCCTATTTCGTACACAAAATAAAACGAAAAGTGAATATTTACGTGTTTCATTTATTGGCAGATAACATACAAGATCAGATACAGAAAATTATAAAATATAACCTAAACTACCTATGTAAGGACCTTGGTTAGCAATTATTGTAGTAACAAATATTTATTTTGACACTTTTCTCCAAAATCACAACACAAAATCACAAAACATTTTTTCACATTTTTCACCGGTGTATAGTCTAGTGGTTGAAGCCACAGATTCAATATCCAAAGGTCTTGAGTTAAGTTGCCAGCGGAGAACATAAACAGCGTTCAGCAAATGAATAAAATAACAATACACATGCCATTTTATGAGTAGCGGTCCATATAATCTTCCCGACGGATTTCTAATAAAGTTTTCTTCGAAGTGGAAGCGGCAATACACGTTTTTTGCGATACACGTACATTGGTTCAAGTTGAGACACTTCCTGGATCGCTTTTACCTGCGGCTTGAAATTCTTCTGGTCGAGAAAAACATGCATCCCACCTGCAAAATAACAATATGATAAAATATCGTATCGGATGGTTCAAATGAACTTCACCATATAATAATAAGTGTAATATTACCTTCTCTACGAGAAAAACTTAAAGCGATGGAATATTATGTCCTTTTTATTAAATATTTAACGTTTTTTAGATCGACGACAAACTTTTTCACTCCGCGCGGGGTGAAGTACCGACATGCAAACAACAAACGGAAATGGCTGTTCAATGTTGTTGATTTTTCTACATGCAGAGCGAGCGTAGTAATAATATTTCACTTTATAATTTGATCATGAATTAGACACGGCGATTTAAACAAAATTTCATAAACCAGTGAAGTTATAAGTTTTACAGATTCTTGTATTTTATATTTCCTAATATCTGCCTTCATTGACCCAAAACTTGAACAAAAATGGTGATTAAGACGCATGATCCTTTAGTCAAACTGAGATATTAGCGCCTCTACTTATAAGAGCAGTCAAAGCTCTTTATAACGATAGGTAGGTCCGACTCTTCCGGGTCTGGCTGGAGTGTCGAGAAACGTTCGGGAGGGGGCGTTTACCCGAATTCTTCCGAGCGTCTCCGAAAGTTGTCAAAAACCATGCAAAAACCCACAAAAACCTCAAAAAAATTCATAGACACCAAAATACCTACATAAATGTCGAGCATTTCGTATTTTTTCATACAGAAAAAGCTACCGGAAGTCTGTTTAAGCAGGATTCGGTAAACCAAAAAAAAAATGTACGTATTTCGCTAATGAATCACCTTTTTATTTATTTTGGTTTAGCGGGCTGGTACAGATTTATATTGGTTTCTCAAAATCTTGCACTAAACAGGTATGGGCGGAATCTAATGAATAACACTGTTTAATTATGGGAAGAATGCATTTAGAAATAAACCAGTTTAATTTTTCAATTTAAATATTGAATTTGCCGCCCACACGTTAGGTATAATATCTCGTAGGTATATAAATAATATTGACCTTCAAGATGACATTGACGTGAAAAAAATTAAAAACATAACCTGTCAACATACCTGCGTCGGAATTCACGCTCGTACATCTTCAAATAGGGATCCCGCTCCAGGAGTTTGTCCAAATCAGGGACTTCCACTTCCATCGGGTCCATCGAGGAGTACTTTCCGCCCATTTTAGTTTAATTTCTTGTGAAAACAACTAGAAAACAAGGCGGCCGCCGTAATACGCGTCAGTCTGGTACGAAGTTTTGTACGAAAGAGACAGCGACGAAATTTTATTCAACTTCGTCCCTATAATATTATGACACTCGATTAAATTTATTTCTTTCGAGATTCTCACTACAAAAGTTTAATTTTATTTTGACAGCCAACGATCTGCTTCACTTAAATCGTAGCTTTATCGCGGGTCAAATGTTATTTGATTTTTTCAGGCAACAATAAAAATGAGAAACGTTGGGTAGGTGATTTTAATTAAAAATTAAAAATATATTTGTTAGAAAGGCGTTGTATTTCTGAAAAATGTCTCCACAATGTTTATCTAATTATTATAACATTTTCTTCTTCTTTAAATAAACAGCTCTTATAAATACATTTTATGAATGTAGAAACCTTAGTTACATATTTATTTTATTAACAACATATGTCTTTCAAACAGTCTGGCGTATTTGTTGAGGACTGTTTTTGCGTGAATCACATCTCATGTGTCCTCTGCAAGCTTGGTACACGCTAGTCATTGTGGGCTTAAACATTTCAAATTAGTTTTTTTTCTTGGTGGGCACACACCATACTTGTATGTGACCACAATTAAGTCCTTAACAACCGTTAAAAAAATATTTAAGTATTTGCCATTTCCCTAAAAAACCAGGCCATATGACGTCAAACTTTTGCCATCTACAGTATTTCTTCCAAGTCCCTTGTTCAAGCAAGATTTTGCCAATTATAAAAGGCGCTGACTGTCTCAACTTTAAAATTAAATATTAAGTACTTATGCAATACATCTATTCGGGGCACCAACATTGTGATGATCATGAACCCAGAAGGACATGGGGCGATGCAAAAAACCAGAGCACGGTGCATGGGTGTACTCAGGATCAAATCTAGGGGGGGGCAAGTGGTAACAGATTCTCATGCAGTAGAAGTGTGAGGCTTGAGAAAAATGGCATTGGATAGTCGTTTCATTTGAAATTGAGCTGTTCCACTTTCCCTATGAGGAGCAGTTTTTTGTTATTTTGCCCTCCCAGTGCTTGTTTGGCGTATCTATAATTTCATTCAAAGATGACCTTTCAATGGTCTCAAGAATCACATTCTACACAATCTGACATAAAAAAAGTAAAACACGATAATGAAGAGTTGTTTTTAATATTTAAAAAAAAAAAATCCCGCATTCATGACACATTGGTCCAGTACACATACAAAACATTGCTCATGTGAAATTACCTCTGTTGGTTATAAGACACACAAGCACTAAGGTGACGGTTTGTATGTGATGAGTTTACTTTTCTACCAGAATAGGAAATAATTTCTGAAATTCTTTGGTTTAAAAACCGGTCCTCCAACTTTAAACTAAAAATCATTAGACTTTGAATGTAGACTATGGGAAAATATAATATTTCAGGGATAAAAATAAGTACACACTGAAGATGTTCCACAATATTTTTATTACTCTACTTAATTGTTAAATAAACATTTATTTAATATTATAAATAACCATCCCGAGTATAAAATATCCTAGTTTATGCTCACATGTTGAAAAATGGGAGTAAAAAATGTATGGAGGTTTGTATTGCCATTTACAATCAAAAGAGGTGCTATTACATAATTATACCATACAGAGAATGTAAGATTTACCAAGGCCTCTAGGAAGCATAAATGCAGCCGAAACTTCCATACATTTTTTGCTCCCTGCGACATGTAAGCTAACTAGTTTTTTTTTTACACTTAAGGTAAACGGCACAAAAATATTCTGAAATGTCGAGCTAACACTTCAATTCAAATAAAGAACATCAGGCCAAAGTCCTCCTGATGTTCTCTAAATTCAAATAAAGAACATCAGTTCTTAGTTCTTCCAATGTTTTTTATTTGACTTTAAATGTTATCTTAACATATTTTAAACAGAAATGCTAGCTTGGCTCACATTCTATTTTTCACACCTTTTATTGTATACATAGTGACAAGTTTAATCAGCCTTATCCTTTGTAAACAAGTCAGAACCTGTTCTTCTAGCTTTCTTCAACGCCTCTTCAGCCGTAAGTAGTTCATCCTCTGAAGGATCCAGTGGTTCTCCATTTTCATTCAATTTCCCGTCTTTGAAGTCTTTCAGTATTTTTTCGGCGTACACAACATTGAACAATTGCTCTGCTGTGAACTCTGACTGGACTACTTCAGGCGCCCTGTATGAAACGTAAGGTTTCAGTTCACAGCCGGTCAAATCGGGCACGATAATTTCTGGAATCTTCTCTGGGACAGCGATGAACCTCCCACTGTCGTCTAAATACCCAATATCTCTAACTCCTCTCTTGTCAATAGGAATAACTGGATTAAGACTTTCGGTTTGCTCTTTCTTGAATGCTCGTGTTCCTCTTTTGTTGTATAGAAGAAACTTTTTGAAATTTCTTTTCCCTTCGCAGGCGGCAGTCAATGAAATGGATCTTTTAGGCACGTAATTTAGTAGAGCAATTATCTTTGACATTTCGAACAATGCAAATTGTATTTGTTCAATCAGAAATAATATTTTTTAAAGTAAAATACAGTTTATAATTTATTATGCAAATTTGAGGTTATGAAAAGCTGTCATAAATTTGGTGTGGCAACCGACTAATTTTATTTTCCCGATATGTATACTATTTACACTTTATACAAGGGTCTTCTATGAACCTACCGTTTTGTGGCAGAATTTTTTTACTGAACCGAATGAATAAGGGAACCTATTCCTTATTGAGGTGGAAAAAAAAAATCTTACCTTACTCTGGATTATAAACTTCTTCAATATTAAGATGGTTTTAAGTTGGTATGAGGCTGACCACCCGTACTGTAAAAAATGGTTCACTTTGCCAATGTCACCCCTGTTTCAAGGAAGGTCGGCAAAAGTTGTGGGGCTTATGTTCATTTGAGGTTCGGATTTTATTTGTAAGTACGCATTCAGCATTTGTAAGCGCGAACTAGTATGTTAAGATGGTTCGGGCATTTGGAGAGAATGAGTGATGAAAGATTGACGAAGAAAGTATATGTTGCTAGAATAGATGGATGTCGTGGTAGAGGAAGACCGAGAAAAGTATGGAAAGATCAAATCTCTGAAATAGTGAATGAATGGGATATCCAGTCATAATAAAAGGAGGACTTGTATGAAAAAGGTTATGACTCTGGATGAAATGAAAGAAGTATGCAAGGACAGGAAGAAGTGGCGGCTAATCTGCAATGTTGATTTCTAATGTTGGTGTATTCATTTGCTACATTTTTTGCATAGGAAATTTTCGACTTTTTTTGTATAGATTTCTTTGTAAGGTTTTGTTCTTTTTTATATTTAAATGTAATTTATTATTCATATTCCTTGACTTATAGGTTGGTATGAGGCTGACCACCCATACTGTAAAAAATGGTTCACTTTGCCAATGTCATTCCTGTTTCAGGGAAGGCCGGCAAAAGTTGTGGGGCTTGATGATGATGATGAGTTGATGATTTCTTTATAGCGCCGTTTCGTGATGTAGTCACTCCAAGGGCGCTGGTGCAAACGATGCCAGAAATTTGCTTGTCTTCAGTGCATTCCGGAACTTTCCATGGTCCTCTAGCTCTCTCACATGAAAATGTTCATTTGAGGTTTGGATTTTATTTGTAAGTACACATTCAGCATTTGTAAGCGCGAACTACACTTGTTGGTTTGTGGGCATACATCTCAGAGCTTTAAATGAATATATCCTTGCAACTTAGATTATAGATTATTATAGAACTACACGTGTTGGTTTGTGGGCATACATCTGAGAGATTTAAATGAATATATCCTTGCAACTTAGATTATAGATAGATTTTATAAATGGACACGTTACAGGCCTATATGATTTGAATTCAAAGCAACTAAGGAATCCGAACCCGTATTTGCTTTGTTAGTAGTCGTAACTCCATAGAAAAATAGAAAAAACTGTATTTTCACTTATTTATTTTACAATTACGAACATTTTCGGTCATTAAATCAGCATGCACATAGCAACCTTTTTTTCATTTTGTGTGATGATCCAATAACATTCGTAATCATAAAATAAAAATGTGAAAATAAAACTGTTTAAAAAGTAATGTTATACCATTTAAAAAGTAAAACGCAAACATTTGAAATTTCTCTAGTCCCGACTCTACCAACAGCAAATGCAGGATTAAATTCCCTATTAGCAAATAGCAGACAAAAACAAAATGTTACTTTGACTTTAATTTTCTAGCTAGCCAGCCGTTTTACATCTGCAGAGTAAGACCTCCAAATTACCAACTTTAGGAAAATGATAAAATTTTCACTAGTAAATGAAGAAGATAGTAACCCGCATATGAATGTCAGAGAACAGCTCAATATTGTTGTTTTGAGAGAATGTTGATAAAAATGTAGTTTGAAAATCTGCAATTTCCCTTGTCGGACTGGCATCACAGGTTTCCGTGAATTAGCAACAAAAACTTTTTTTAAAGCTATTTGGTCATCAATGTAGCCTGGCGTGGTGACATCACTGTTCTGTGGGTCGGTGGAAAAAGATAAAGAGGTAATAAAACAAGATTTATAAAAAAAATAGGTACTAAAAATATTTATTTCACTAAATATAAGCCCCTATATTATAAAGTATCTGTGTGCACTGATTATAATAGATTTAAAAAAAACATGTCGTAAACAAAAAGCTGTCAACATTATTTATTATTGTAAAAGAAATTGTAAGAATAATAATAGATTAGGGAGCTCTTACCCCCTTTTCACACAATCCGGTTTGTCTGTGATTTTAACATTTATTTCCCCACTTCGCGGGAATCTCATTTATTTGATTGCAGAATTTATTAAATGTCACAAGTCCAGTAATGAAAAAAGTGTATTAAAAACTTTCAATTCATATAATTCAGTACCTTAACAATTTTTTTAATAAAATATATATATTGGGTATACATAATATACAAACACACACATAATATTGAGTCTTACAAATTTCATAAGGAGCTAATGCTTACAGCGTTAACTCCACATTGCAATATTAACAGCACATCGCTAATGATAATATATTAAATAATTTTTTTATCACAAATAATTAAACACTAAAAATCCATTTCAACAAATAGCTAAATAAAAAATTATCAAGATTGCAGAAAACTAGGAATTCATAATTTTATGTTGGTGGTTCCTAACATTTTTTTCTAACAGGGACTGCATTTGTTAGAGTGGTTACGTTCAAAGCTAGAGAGCTAGAGTTCAATCTCTCATCAAGGTGTCAAAAATGATTTTTAAGTCCAAAATTATAGTAGGTATCAGAAACGTTTACTCAGCCTTCACAAGAAATAAGAACCTTGTCCCTAGGGAGTAAGTAGGGAAATTTCAAATTCAAGTTAAGTGCTTAGTGTAAGTCCTTTCCCCTAGATAAAATAGATAGGTTCCACTGACCACATGCAATCCCTTCGTGGACTACAGGACGAGTTACACCATATGTGCAGCTTGGTTGCGAATTACGACTTATTTGATGGTTATGTTGTTATCAGAAACCACAACGTTCAAGGAGATTAATCAATTTTAATATGAACACAGATTTTTTAATGTATTAGCCTCAAGTTTGTTATCCTCTTTTATGTATGCTGAATGAACATGCCGCAAAACACTCCGAGTTCCGAGAACTGGTTTAGAACCACTGTATATTGTAGACTGAAAACATTACTAGAGTTGCTAAAATCAAAGGCGGCAACATAGAATTTATTGAAAAATTTGATAATTAAGTATATGAAAGTACAGAGAATATGCTTTTCAGTGCTTCCATATATTTATCTTTTTTTTAAATCCTAGATTGCTGCGTTTTGGGTACGTACAAATCCCTTCTTAAATAAGGACTAAAATAGAAAAATTTCATATAAAATCTAGAATACAATAACATTTAAGTTTTAGGTAAAAAATAAATAACGTAAGCGCTATATTTATTGAATATTACATGCCAATAGATTTCATACTAGACACAATATGAAATATATTTTTTTTATACAAAAAAGAAGATTATTTGCAGAGGTAGATAACACAAACTTTTCTACAGAAATTCTGCTTACTCTTTTTGAGATTTGGACCCAATGCTTTATTTTAATTTTGGTTACTCTAAAGACTTGCTACTTAAAAAACAAGTATAAATGGAGTCCGCAAATTCACAATTTGACATTCTGGAGGTACCTCTCTCAATTTTAAACATAAAAATTCAACAAATTACAAGTGACTAACAATCTGGCTAAGAGATGTCACATTTTTTCCCCGATGCAAATGTGCGGACTCTATTATTTATGTAAGAAAAGTTGCATGAAAATAATTACATCGACGGTTAAAACGATATTGAGCATTAGCGACAAAAGCTAAATTGTTCAGGAGAGCGGTTTGAAGTTTGAGATTGCAGAAAAATGGCATAATTTTTTTTATTATTTATCATATCTTTAAAATCAAAACTGCTCAAAAATAAAAAAAATTAAGACATTTAGATTAGTGTGGTATTACGTTGTTTTACAATTTTTTATGTCGCAAGCGCCTATAGGACAAAAAAGGCCAAAAATTCCGTTGGTTCCACCAAAACCATAATTCGAAAAAGCAGTTAATTGCTTGGGCATAAAAGTAAAAAAAAGTCATCGTAGAGCCATGGGAGTTGAAAGAGCGGAAAATTTTAAGTAGGATAGCATTCATAACTCATTTTTGACCAAAACGTTGCTTATTACTTACTTCCTTTTAACCGTCGACATTATCTTTGCTGAAGAGAAATTATACACCTAAACCTGTATAATATTGGATTATACTCCTATTTACAAATAAGGTAAGTATATTGGTCTACAATTCTTAGAAATATACCTTTAACTTAGTGTAGGCATGAACGTTTGATCTTCTAAATGGACTCGACTCAAATTTCATTAAAAAATTGTGACCACGCACGGCCGGGTTGCTAAGGAAAGGGCAAACTAATATTTTGTTATTAGTTTCTAAGGGCCTATTCACATCGGCCTATGACGTTTGCTCGCCGATGAAAAATTCAAATTTTAATTTTGTGCAGAGTCCATTTAATTTTTTTGTCGGAAATGTAATATTTAAATTTAGAATAAAAACAGGACCATTAAGGATGATTTACACACATCAGAGACGTAAAAGTGATACAACGGCAATAATTTATTTTTGTTTTTTAAGTTTTCATCTTATTGCATGTTTTGCAATTTTAAATTTATACAAAATAATTTTTAAATTGCGATTCATAATATAAATGGAAATATAGAAAATATCATTCAGTGGGTTGCTGAGAACCCTAGTCACATAGATTTGTGACATAAGCACGCATTCATTATTCACACCACAGCATTTTTTTAAACTATAAGCATTATTTCTGAGCCCTGTTGGGATTCAAACCTCAAAGAAAGCCTACGATTGAAGTTGTAGAATGGCCGTTAGAGTCTAAGAAAAATCCATAGCATTCTCAAGTATCTAACGTGTGTGAATCGTCCTTAAAAAGTAGATACATATGAAATTTTGATCTTCAAAATACTGATGGAAATAGTATATATATTTAAAATGTAAAATTTATTGAATAAAGGTTTTAGACATAAGGAATGGAATAATTAAATTAATCTACCATTTTTGATGTTGGTTTGCAATGCATGGGGTACTATACTTTCATGTGTTTGCTTACACCGTATTATGAATTAGTTAAAAAGAGAGATAAAATAATCGGCACAGCATACCAAAAATACTTGGTATGAGTGTGTGTGTGCAATTAATATACAAAAATACTTGATTTCGTTGAAAATGATAACAAATCAATAAATTTTTACTGAAAATTTAATTCCTATAAATGTAGAGAATTTATTTTATAGTTTTTTTTTTTATTCATTAAACTATCAATCACTTCAACAAAACGATCACATTAATAATATTATCATAGATTTAATACTATCCAGATGTTACACTTTATATTTAAAAAAAAACAACTCCAAAATATGACAGAACATTTGAATACATAGAAAACAGTTTTGCTCTCGCCCCCTTAGTGCTTGTTTGTCTTATGTCCATCAGAGGTAATTTCACATGAGCAATGTTTGTATGCGTACTGGACCAATGTGTCATATGAAAACAGGAAATAGATTTTTTTAATATTTAAAACCACTCTCACAGTACTTACCGTGTTTTTTATTTTTTTCTTGGCTCAGATTGTGTAGAATGCGATTCTCTAGATAATTTCTTTGAAAGGTCATCGTGGATAAGCCAAACACTCGGGGGAAGATCTGCTCTACCTATGTGATACATCCACTATATTATATTATCTAGATTTTCAACAGTAGCTTTCTGAAAGAAAGCAAAAAAGGGCATCGTGGCTGAAAAACTTGCGACAGTGGATTGGTAAAAGCACCAAGTACCTAATTTGAGCTGCAGCATCTAAAAGTGAAAATAGCCATGATGATGGTTAAAAGTGGCACTGATATAAATTGAATGTTTCAGGTGTAGCATCTGGATATCATCAAATCAATTATAACAAATAAATATTTATAGATTACACTAAGTTTACGTTACAACCTAAGTCATGAGTGTGTTTAGGAGTCATTCTGCGGCTGATCCATGTCGTCCAGGGTGTCGTTGGAGCTGGAATGAGTCAGATCGCTGAGCTCGTCCAGGTGCTTCTGCTTCTTGCGGACGTTCCAGTGGAGGCACTCGGCCAGCGAGTCAAACCAGTCCGAGATCTGGTCCTGGGCGCAGATCGACGGGACAGGGTATACTGATGTTGTCACGCGGAGACTGGAAAAACAATCAGCTATGTTAATGATAAGCGGAAGACTGAAGCTCCATTGGAGAGAGGAATTTAAAGCAAAAATCATATTCACAATTTCACTTTTCATATGACTTTCTATTTGTTTTCTACTTCATGCAAAAGTGTAACTTGAAAGTATGAAGCGAGAGATTTGTTACAAATATGTACAAGTATGAATCAAAAGGATTGCAAATAATTTGTTACAAAATAAATAAAAAATAGATTTCCCATAATTAGGGAGTTTTCTAGTTTACAGCATTGTGAGCTCATACAGTTGGCGGTAATTCTAAATGCAGTATGGTGCACTTTAGTCTCAAACTAGTGTTCAAACTACCTAAATAATATTGTATTGAAATTATGACGCTCTGTGCTGTATTTAGTTTGGACAGGTGACATCACATTTAAAATATTCTGAGTCCATTGTCTATGGCACATACTTTTTTGTTTTGAAACGTTAGAATTTAAAAATATCTGTTTTGTAAAATACATATTTTCACTGATTTATAGGAATAAAAATTTCATGAAAAAAACTGCTTTAAAACAATAGGAGGATTACAAAATAGTGCATATTTTAATTTTGATTAAAGGGAATTTTTCAACTGAACATAAAAGAGAGATTAAATTCACATTTAACCATAAAATTATAATTAAATAAGCCATCACAATTCAGGAATACCAACCAAGCATAAAGCTACAATCCATGTAGGTGGATAATACAAGGTGTGAAAACTGACAGAGGGAGCTAGTGTTGCAGACAGAATGGCGTTCATGCAAGCTTATTGACTGCAAAAAACCATCTAGACTACAATAACAAAGATTGGCTGTTTCCACTTTTGCTCAGGCACTGCATAAGGCAGCTGGTGACAAATTATGATTGTGAGACATGCAGACAAATATTGATCACAGTTGCGCTTTATACGAGTTCTCACACCTATATACATACACCTTGATTCCATGTTAAAAAAGCCCATAAAAAGTGTTAAAATGGATTAGTATGGTTGATGAAATACACATATGATACTTCTTACAGGATTAAATACAATGTTTGTGTAAAAATCATCTTGGTTAGTGAGTTAAATTAAAATATACTGAATTAACTGTGAAATTGTTAATGCAACGATTATATAGGGTTGTTTTCATCTAGAGGATCTAAGGCCAAGGATAATAATGACATGTATGTTTTATTAAAGTTATGTAATGCTTATAATAAATGTAATATGTAAGATCCTGAGAGATACCTATCTACAGGAATATTTGTGAGAACCGAGTTTGGCCAAGTAGGTCCAATTCTATTTAATTATAAGTGATTTGAAAAATGTAAATGTTTATTATTAACAGCAGTTCCATGTAATTGGAGTTTAAATTCTCAAAAGAGATTAGCGCTCGCTTATAAAATGGCAATGAATGACATGTATTGCGGTTAGTGTCATCACGATGATGGGAATGAGAGCAACAGGTTTCCTAGATTTGTGGCGTACCTATCGCCTGGCCCGAGCATCTGCTGATATCTGCCGTCAAACGAGACGCAAGCCGGGTTACGAGCGTCCACGCCCGGCGCAATCTGCAAGCAAAGCAGGCAGGCACCATGCCACATACAAATTACACACACTGGCAAGCGAGAAACGATGACGAGGCGTCACTTAGCGTGTAACGGCAAGCGATACACACTAACAAGATGTTGCTTCTCAAGGAACAGCTTTTGGGAAGAGAGCTTTTGTATTTAAACATAGATTATCATAAGGTAATAGATATTCTAATATGTAAAAACAAATTAAAATGACAGTACTTACCATTGTTCTATTATTTAATTAAGCATTAGCAAGATATGCAGCCCGAGTACAAAACATTACATGAACTCCCATTGATAGCGTAAATGGAACAAATGCAAGGAAACTAAATTACGCAATAGGGGTGCAGTTGTATCTTTCATATATTTTTCTATTAAAGTGATAGAAGTGAATTTATGTTAATATTTTATACTCGGGGTAATTGTGATTTGATATCAATATACTAGAAATGTTGTTCATACCTTTTAACCTTTAGATTACCTCAAGTACTCGTAAATCATTACATTTTTACTTCACCATAGGGGTTTTACTATAAATATATAGAGACTAAAACAATCAACACAAAAGAAAGATGCCCTATCTTAGTTTCCATACAATTTTTGATAAAATCCTGTGGTTCGGAGGCAATGCAATGTTTCTACTTGGGGTATTGAAAAAAGAAAGGATATTAACAATTCTTTACACAACAGGTAACTTTTAGTGCCGTGAAATTGAAATGGAATTTTTTCCCCGTTTTTAAGGATTCCCACAAAGCTAATGCTTCAAAATTTTAAATACAAAATGAAGACCATATAGATATTATCGATATTAAGTCATTAAAATGAAAAAATACAATTAAATATACTCCCAAGTATATATACTAAGAAAAGTCCTAGATTCAAGTAAATAGATCCTTAATTTCCGTGGAATGCCAAAGATCATTTGAATAAAGAGGGTTTAACCTTCCGAGTGCCGGAACGCGGATCCGTGCTCATAGTACTTATTGTGATTTTTTTCATTTTTCTTTACTTTTGACACAGCAATAAGATCGAAAATCGTATAAAATACTCCTATTGGGTAAAACTACCCACCAATTAACTCAAAGCATTCAATTTCGTAAGTGGATATTAAAAAAAATTAAGTAAATCTTTTTACAACAGATTGATCAACATTGCTGCAAGCCAATCTTAGGATTGAGATGGAAGAGGTAGATGATTGCCGATCTAGGACTTTTTTAAAGCATCAATGACCAAATACACATAGCAAGACAATACAGCAAGCCACAGCTACAGAAACAATATACTTTATACATAAAAGACCATGAGCAGATAAGAAAGCAGCATGCCGCGAGCAGTATATATACAGGAGGGCAGCGGGCATGTGCATGGGGCAGTACCTATCTCCGTGAAACAGTTCTTGACGATTCCTGCCGTCAAAGGAGACCCAGGAGGTATTCCGGCAGTCGGGCGACAGAGATATCTAGAAGGTAGTGCAACCATTGTGGATCAACAAAATTGCTAAATTTAAAAAATTGTAGAAATGTTATACATAATAGTCGTACAGCCATTACACACTAGACGCATTGCATTGTCTGCCCGATTTGTCTATGGTTTTTTCTATCTGGTGCCAGGTCAGAAGTCAGAAGTGTATGGAGCTGTATGAAAGCTTTCACAAAGATTGCCTGGTAATCCATAGACAATCCGGGCAGAATGCCGTGTGTCTGAAAAGGCCCTTAAACCTTTCCCTTTTACTGCATGGCCTGATTTGAATGAAATAGTTTTTTTTTGCATCTGCTGATATTTAATTTCAAGCGCAAGGTATTGAACGCTGTAGACGTCATGTTGTTTAGTGACGTCCATAGCAACAGCTTTGCAACGTCCATAGCAACATGATTGACATTCTCCATTATGATTGGTGAGACTGGTATGGCAGGAAGTTACTTCTGATCTTATTCTTCTAAGTACTTTTTTATTTTTATGTCTTTAACACGTCGGGAGGAACTCTTTTAAGTACCTATTTAACTACATTTAGTTACCTTAAAGGTAAAACTGAATAAGTGACATATGAAGCTAACATGGGTTTCTGAGATGAATGCACTTTTTTTACTATTTTCTAATCTAATCTAATCTAAGTTGCAAAGATATGTTACATTGGAGATTCACATTACATGCATTCTCACAACCAGACACGTACAAGTTCGCGCTTGCACATGCCTCATGTGAACCTACAACATAAAAACCAAATCTCAAATGGACATACACCCTGCAACTCTTGCCGTCCTTCCCTGAGACAGGGGTGACATTGGCAAAGTGAACCATTTTTACAGCATGGGTGGTCAGCCGCATACCAACCTATAAGTCAAGGAACACACACACACACGACAAATTACATTTTATACATCACTAAATAATAATATCCAAATACAAAATATCCATTTACAAATAAAAACAAATTCCAATTTAATAAACCCTAGCCGCCAACATTACAGATCAACCGCCATTTCTTTCTGTCCTTACATACTTCTTTCATTTCCTCCAGAGTCATAATTTTCTTCATACAGGCTCTTCTTTTATTATGACTCTGGATATTCCATTCATTCGCAATTTCGGATATTTGGTCCATCCATACCTTTCTCGGTCTTCCTCTACCACGACATCCATCTATTCTACCAACATATCTAAAAGAGAAAATACTAAAAATGTGTGCAAATCCTGTATCTTAGAACTTTTTCATGAGCACTGCTTTATAATTAGTTCATTTACTATGAGAAGTTACACCCAATAAAAAGTTTAACCATGATTTCTCAAATCAGTAAATCAGCACTTATTCAGTTTTATCTTTTAAGATAGCGAAATCGCTATGATTTTACTGGGGTTCGACTAATCCCTTTGCACCATTGCAGTCCCTATATTTAGGTACAAAAGAGATCTTTCTTGCATATTTCAGATCATTCAATCTCTCGCTCATACCAGACCGCCGTTGTATGTACTACTACCATCATGGCTCATACTGGACTGTTCTACACACACTATTGTACCTGTACAGGCGCACGTAGGTACTCCAAGTTCGTAACAATATATTTAAAATAATACATCTAGGTCGGTTGAGTTAAGTAAGTACAAGGATATCGGCTTAATAAAGATAGATAGAATGGATGAAGAGGACTGACCTTGAGTTCAACACCTGCGGGCACCACAATGGGCCTGAAGGAGAGAGAGTGGGGACAGATGGGGGTCACCATGATGGCGGGGACGGAGGGGTGGATCATGGAGGCTCCGGCTGCCACTGCGTAAGCCGTGCTGCCCGTAGGGGTGGACACTATCAGACCTGAAATGTGTGCAGTATAAAATTTTATTATGTACATTCGAAAAAAGTTATACTCGAATGAATTGTATGTTGGTTAATTGTATGAATGCTGACTCCCATGCTGTAAAAACTTAGTTCACTTCTGAAAATGCCACCCTGATTTCAGGGAAAGGCAGCAGGAGTTGCAAGGCAAGATTGACGAACCGGTAAAAAGTATGTTTGCAAAGCGTGCATTTACAGTTGCTGGTCCTCTAGCCTGGAACCACCTGCCTCATCATGTGAGAGAGATAGAGGGCCATGGGAAGTTCGGAAATGCACTGAAGACAAGCAAATTTCTGGCATGATTTGCGCAAGCGCCCTTGTACCCTCAATAGCTCAATGGACCGTGGTCTAGGACCAACTCATTGAGCACCATATAAGGTAAGCCTAACAGCATTCATACCATCTCCCTGTACACTAGTGACGTGCTGACGTGACGCGTGCCCAGAAACACGTCGGTCTATGACCAACTCATTGAGCAGCATACAAGGAAGTCTAACAGTATTTTTTTTAACACGTTCGCGGACACACGAAATGTGAAGTAGGCTAGAAAAAACACACTTATTTCATCATCTCAAATTGTATTTTTATTATAATTTTTTTTTTTTTGACATCCAGGGACGAAACGGCTATTGCCGTGTTCTTTGGATTTCTGTAGGGACGCACGGATGCTACATGTATGCAAGTTCTATCAGAAATAGCCGTTTTGTCCCTAGTAATAAAGTTTTATCACAACGGCTATTACTGTTTCGTCCAGTCCTAGACAAGCTCATTGAGCGGCTATAACCGTTTCGTCCGCGAACGTGTTAAATAGATTTGTGACGAAGAATGCAATTTAACAACCTATTCTGCCTGGCCAGAAACAGGTATTAATATCATCAATTAACAATAATTCATTATTGTATATTTTAATGAATTATTATTTAACCCCTCAAGCGCCGGCACGTGGATCCGTGCTTATAGTACTAAATGCGATTTTTTTCATTTTTCTTTAGTTTTTACACAGCAATAAGATCAAAAATCGCATGAAATACTGCTATGCCAGAAAATCACTGACACTCCAGGGGTTAATAATTATCTAATGACATCTGTTGAACCAGGATCAAAGTTATGGTGGAATGACCCAAGGAGGGATCGAACCAGCGTTATTCTATTCCAAATACGTTAGATAGATCAGCCACTTGACTCACTCAGCCATAACACCGATGAGTAGAGAGTATAGAGTATTCATACCGTCTCCCTGTACACTGGTGATGTGCTTGCCATCCAGGAACAGGTCTATGTTGGAGAGGTAGGGGGAGGGGCCGCGGTCGATGACCACCTCGTTGAGCACCAGCAGGGTGGAGGGGGGAGGCGGCGCCCCTGCGCGCCCCCCGCCCCTTGAGCTGGCCTGCTGCTGCTGTTGTTGCTGTCCAGCGCTGCCGCCCTCCTTGCGCATTATCACGCAGCGCAGACGCGAGCGTAGGGTCAGCGCTGCGTCACCTGGAATCATTGCAAAAAGAAGTCGCGCATAAATTGCTTGCTTTATATTGATGTGTATCACATTTTAAAGGTCCTCTTCAAGCTTGGTTGTTAATACAGAGTACCCAAGACTTAGTTGCAAAGCTGGGTGCGTTTGTCATCAGTATCCCTATAATCTATAATCTAAGCTGCAAAAATATATTACATTTCAGATTCATATTAAATGCATTCCCATAAGCAGACAAGTATAAGTTCGCGCTTACACATGCCGCATGTGGACCTACAATATAAAAACACAAATTATTACAAAATATTACATACTCAACCATCGCATAACACAACCAAGCTGCATATATAGTGCAACTTCTTACGGTGTTGTCCCCGACCGAGTTGCGTGTGATGTGTGGCACCAATAATTTTTACAGGTATTCGGAAGCTGTTACTCATTACTCGTGAAGGCATAATAAACCTTGCCCGCATTTTATTTTGGGTTTGACACTTAAATTTCTGACATTCTTGGTGGGAATCCAACCCTAGCTCTCGGCATGGAATGCAAGCATTCTACCTACTGAGCTATCGACCGGACTACAGAAACAGAAAAAAACTATGAAAACTAAAACACCCCCTAAAGGAGCGTATAAAATATTTTTTCTGTTTTAAGGAATATACAATAAAAGGTGATGGATATGAATTGAATTGAAAGAGGTGATTAGTGTAATCATACGCGGGACTTACCTTCTAGGACGTTGGTGACTTGCTCCTGGAAGTTTTCAAACTCAAAAGGTGTTAGGAACCCTAGAGATCCCAGGTGGAATGCCATTACTGGTGGGACGGATTGCTGCGTGACAAAAATACAAACCAAAAATGTTAACTTACAAATAAAACAATGTGTGCAGTAACTATTCAATGCATAAAAATCAATGTCATAGAGAGATTACAAATTACAATGTGTTTCAATGATAGTTTCGGTGGTTTTACGGTGAACAAAAAATTTACCTCTAAGTATTAATATAGATTCTTATAAGTACAATCAAACTCAGTTATAACAAGCACAAAGGGACCGACCAATTTTGCTCGTTATAGTCGTTACTTGTTATAAACATGAGTACAGGTCGCGTCATGTAAAAAGAACGCTAGCAGCAAGCCGCGCAGTAGGCGATTTATCAGTCTATTTGGTGCTTGCGCGACTGTAACCCATGCGCAAACAGACCACCTCCACTTCTTCTCAGCATTATTTTTACATGACGCGACCTGCAGGTAATCTTACATATTATTTTTCAACACCTATTTATGAAATTGGATAAACCAGATATGTACAATTGAGGCATGCAGTAGTCAAACAAAAGAATAAATGTGACTAAGAGCAGTAACTATCTCAGGGATTATATTATTTAAGCGCCCTTGGGGTGGCTAGTGCTACTAAACGGCGCTTTATAATATTGGTCAATTATTATTGTTATAAGTCCTCCATTTACGGAAAGTCCGTTGCCGAACCAACTAGGCAACCTGACGTAACAACTAAACTACCGTTACAGTACCTATAGAAGAGGCTGAACATTCCAACTCTCCTTCTGTGCTCGAGGGAATGTAGGTTGGCTGTGAGAGAGGATGTGAGAGCTCTGATGGTTGGTAGTTCTTTTTTGGTAATGTAATCTAATCTAAGTTATGTTACATTGGAGATTCACATTACATGCATTTTCACAACTAGACACGTACAAGTTCGCGCTTGCACATGCCGCATGTGAACTACAACATAAAAACCAAATCTCAAATGGACATACACCCTGCAACTCTTGCCGTCCTTCCCTGAGTCAGGGGTGACATTGGCAAAGTGAACCATTTTTACAGCATGGGTGGTCAGCCGCATACCAACCTATAAGTCAAGGAACATACATGACAAATTACATTTTTTTAAATCAATAAATAACAATATATACTTACATGGACATAAAAAAAAACTAAATCATAAAACCAATTTCACTTTAACAAACCCTAGCCGCCAACATCACAGATCAACCGCCATTTCTTTCTATCCTTGCATACTTCTTTCATTTCCTCCAGAGTCATAACCTTCTTCATACAAGCTCTTCTTTTATTATGACTCTGGATATTCCATTCATTCGCAATTTCGGATATTTGGTCCATCCATACCTTTCTCGGTCTTCCTCTACCACGACATCCATCTATTCTACCAACATATACTTTCTTCGTCAGTCTTTCCTCATTCATTCTCATGGTTGGTAGTTCTTTTTTGGTAATCTAATCTAATCTAAGTTGCAAAGATATGTTACATTGGCGATTCACATTACATGCATTTTCACAACCAGACACGTACAAGTTCGCGCTTGCACATGCCGCATGTGAACCTACAACATAAAAACCAAATCTCAAATGGACATACACCCTGCACCTCTTGCCGTCCTTCCCTGAGTCAGGGGTGACATTGGCAAAGTGAACCATTTTTACAGCATGGGTGGTCAGCCGCATACCAACCTATAAGTCAAGGAACATACATGACAAATTACATTTTACAAATCAATAAATAATAATATCTATGGACATCAAAACTAAAACAGATTCCAATTTAATAAACCATAGCCGCCAACATTACAGATCAACCGCCATTTCTTTCTGTCCTTACATACTTCTTTCATTTCCTCCTCTATTAATTACTAAGGTATTAAGCTACATTGGTCTATATTTGAAGGTCTCTCAACTTTTTTGTGATTTCTGGCTGTGATGAATTACCTGGAACAGCAGACTGGCATAGAGCAGCGTGCCGTCCCCGCCCAGGCAGATGATGAAGTCTATCTTGTCGGTTAGGTCGTCCTTGCCGTCCCGGAATGTCATGAGTCTCTCCTTCACCAGCCCAAAGTCTGCGTACGGAGCCAGCTGGCTGTCCTCCATCACAGATGACTCCACAAACACCACCATGTTCTTCACCTGCACCATATTACACATATTCAAACTCTGTTATAACCATCATGGAAGTAGAGAGTTCACGGCTTATGATGATATGAATGAATGAAATAATATTGTTTACTCAATGCGCCTTGGTTTAGACTTTAGAGCAACCTGCGGCCCGACAATTTTTTTCGTGCGGCCCTTAACACATTTATTATCAGGGTCGTTTCCTTGACTTATAGGTTGGTATGAGGCTGACCACCCATACTGTAAAAAATGGTTCACTATGCCAATGTCACCCCTGTTTCAGGGAAGGTCGGCAAGAGTTGCAGGGCTTATGTTAATTTGAGTTTGGGTTTTTATATTGTAGGCCCACCTGCGGAATGTGTTAGCGCGAACTTATACATGTCTGCTTGTGGGAATGTGTTTAATATGAATCTTAAATCATCAGGCAATGGGTTTAACACACAGAGATGTTCTTAATGTAGTGTCACCTGTATGAGCCAGTGCACCAGCTGCACAAAAGGTGCTAGCACGGCCACGTCCCTGACCTTCTTGATGACCAGCACCGTCAGGGGAGGCTTGTACCACGTCAGCCTCTGGGAAGCCGGGTCCTGGATTTGCCTACAACACAACCACAAAGAGGGATATGAGAAACACTAAAATATCAGCCAACTTTTAATGACTCATGGACCACCATCACTAGCTTCATCATAATCATTAGCTCCACAGCCCTGGGTGGGCCTTGGCTGAATCCAGGATTCTCCTCCACTCTCGCCTGTCCATCGCCTTTACTCTCCAGCTACGTATGTCTGCCTTGGCTGCATCTTCGTTGACACAGTTCATCCATCGCATTTTTGTGTATCTTGCCTATTTGTATTTTGCCTATCTGTGCCCCGAGTATAAAACATTAAAATGGCCAGTCCGTAGGCTAGTGGTAACGCTTCGGACTCGTAAATGGAAGGTTGAGGGTTCGAATCCAGACAGAGCGCAAAAAATATATTTTCACACATTTTTCTATTCAAGCAATTGAGGGAAGTTTATGTAAATGCTTTATACTTGTGGCACTGGGGTGGAAGTCTCGACAATCGTTGATAGATCTTACCGTATCTATTTGAAGATAAAACAGAATAAAACATGGCGACGTATCAACAGCTGATCCATTTTATATAGAACAACGATCAGCTGTTCAGGCACCATCATGTTTTATTCCGTTCTATCTTCAAATAGGTACGATCTACCGTTGGCCAAAACATCATAAGAACCTTGATTACCATACACAGACCGTGCTAATCCGGACAGGCAAAAAACAGAACCTTGGTGACGCATTACCAAGATTTTCATAGAGGGGCTTGGTTTCTTTCTTTTGGTAAAACTAAACAGGTAGAATGCCAGCTACTTACATGACCATGGCTGAATTTTTCATAATCCTCCCGCATGGTCCAAATTGCTGGATGGGCGACGGGGCATTAAGTGATCTCGTGCGCCTGAAACAAAAACAAAACGGGACATAAATCTTCAAATACTTTTTTACATTTTTATGAGGTGTGATCTGTCGATTGTCAAAGGTGATTCCTGAAAACAAAAGCACAGAAATTATGACATATAATTTTGACTAAATAGGTGCCACATTTTTTTTAAATATTTGATTCTTTTTATCTTCTTTGTATGCTCTATTCTCCTCATTTTGTAATCAATTTACATTTATATGCCACCCTTCCCTTGACTGCTGGATTTTTTAACATCATTATATATTCATTATTATTTTTGCTCTGCATATTATTTTTTTAAACTAATTTTTAAAAGATTTTGTAGAGTTTGTGTATTAACACAGTGAAAACTCTATTTAAAATAAAATATTTTTTTTCAAAAACGTAGTTTTATTTTCACAATAATATTTTCTACCTCAAGTACTTTCGACCTTCAATATTCAGGATTACTTGATAATGACCTGAATATTGAAGGTCGAAAGTACTTGAGGTAGAAAATATTATTGTGAAAATAAAACTACGTTTAAAAAAAAAAAAAAAAAAATTTAAAACTTTCCACATGTACCTTAGTTATGGATATTGAAATGTTAATAAAAACATCAGCCAAAATTTTAATGGAAAAAATTGTATTAATCATTCTTTAAAAAATAGGTCTATATTCTTTCATTGAATTAAATAAGTCTTCAGTTTATTTTTGTCCGTATTTTTTTATAATTTACCTTTTATATTTTGCAAGAAAAAAAAATTAAGAAAAATACCAAAGTTGTACAAACGTTCCTTGCACAGATGTTCAAAATTTGAATTCTTCTCGACGAACAAACGTCACACATCTATGCAACTAGTCCTTAGCGAACAAAAAACAAATTATTGGTAAGTCATTGCCTTAGCAAACCCCGCCGCATGACTTCACAACTTTTTTGACGTTTTAAAATGTGCAGACCTCATTCTGGATGTGTTGAAGGAAGGAAATAAATTGTACACTAATTTTTCGAGTGGAATATAAAAAAAAAGTTATATCATGATTTTCAGTTACATAATAATATAGTGACAACTCCTTTTAATAGCCTATCTTATCTATGAGTAACTTTATCAAACAAATTGATTTTTTGAAAATAAGTTAAATAGGTACATTATATTGCCAATAATAAAACTCACTGTTTTATGATAAATTAAAAATGATTATAAGCTTTTTAACAAACAAACAAAAACGAAAATAATTTAATCTTGTATTTTCCCTTATGGTAAATTACTTTTATTTTATGAACTATTTTATTAGGAACAAATTAAAAAATAAAATAATAAAGCATCTTTGAAAACAAATATATATTCAAAAAAATATACTTAAAAACATAAAAATATGTTTTAATGAAGGACAGTAAGATATGACAATTAAATTTAAATTTATAAATCAACACACATACTGCTACATTTTAATACGTAACTAAGCTAGGCATATAGTGCAACTCCTTACCACGTTGCCCACGCATGTGGCGAGTGAAACCTTTTTATTTTCACAGGTAATGATTATAGATATGGCTTTATGCCATACTTATAATTATGTAAACATGTTTTTCACAATTTTAATCGACAATTTAAAAAAAATCCCACTTTTTAATAAAAATATTTTCATACAACGGTTCAAGTGTAATTCTTGTTTACGTAGAAGCACAGAGCGCACTGAGTAAAAAAATCAAATGAATCAATTTACTCACTAATGAGCTCAATACAATGGTTTAGGTACGTCGCTATCAAGCCCAGTCATTGACAGGGAAATCAAGAAAAAACGTACAGCAGAGTTGGAACTCGATTTTTTTAAAGCAGTGGTTCCCAACCTGGGGGAGAAAATTACGTAGGAGGCGATTGGGAGCAAGAAGGAGCGATAGTTCCATGAAACCCAAGGCCATACTAGAGCTTATGAAACCTGTGCCTACCAATTTTTTTGATTTTTTTTTAGTAATACCTAAATATGCGTTATTACTTAACTATTGAGAAAGCACAAAATGTATGGTAGACATAAAAGCGCCTCTAGAGATCATTTTAGTTTCCATTCATTTTTGGAAAGTCTCGAGGATAAAGCACTACGTAAATACTAAAAAAAAACAGTAAACGCAAAAATGTATCGAACACACGAAAGCGTCTCTAGAGAGCATTTTAGTTTCCATACATTTTTGTAAGCCTCGAGTATAAAACATTGCGTAATATTCTAACTAACACAAAAACACATGGTAGTTTCGACAGCATCTCTAGAGATCGTTTTAGTTTCCATAAATTTTTGTAAACCTCATTTTTGTAAGAACATTGAGACACAATATAGAGGAGTAGAAACTAGCTAACGGCATTGATACATACTTTGAAGCACAGTTGTCCCCAGTCCTGTCAAAAACAATAATTTGAAAATCATGTTTTTGCATGTGAAACCCTGAAAATTCTTGCTTTTTCCATTATAATTTTCGACACCCATTAATTACACGTATGCCATAATGTCTTCAAATAATGCCTTTTACGTTTAAAAATTGACAGAATTAACGATCAAAAGATTTAAAACGGCAACAATGTTCGCGCAGGAATGAATATCAATGCTGCCAACATTCTGGAAATATTTCTTAGTTTCATCCAGGTTTTTTGGTACACAACTAAATGACACAGTGAGGATCTTGGTTCTCTTTCTTACTAAGGACCATTTTCGAAGGAAAGTTAAGCTTAAATAATGTCTACTTTCGTTAAAATAATTTAAAGTCCACGGATATCATAAGTCAATGGGTGGGGAGCTGGCTACAGAAAATTGTATTAAAATGACCACAATATTTGACAGGAAAACAATGACAGTCTGTCAAAGTTGACAGTTATATAATTAATTATAACTTAAATCTAACAAAACTGATAACAAATATTGATTAGTGATAAGGGGTATATTTTTACTTTATTTATCACGTGAAGTTACGAGTAATAAATTATTTATTCACTTAATGAATTAGGATGAGAATGAGGTCCGCACATGCCTTGAAATAGAAAAAAAAACGTGACGTCACACGGTCGGGTTGCCAGGAAAAAGGCAAGCAAATATTTGATTATCAGTTGTGCTAAGGATCCTATTCCCACACGAGAGTGACGTTAACTCGTCGAGAAAAAAGTGATAAATCCAAATTTGTGCTGAATTAACTATTGTAAAAAATAAATTTGAAAGTTATTTCTAGGCGAGGAAACGTCAGTCAATTGTATGGGACTGCAGTCTGCAGTCCTCAGCAACCAAAGAAAAATGTTTGGCTTTCCCTAGCAACTCGTTCGGGTGGCGACACAATTTTGTGTACCTACTTATATTAATTCACGTGCGGACCTCATTCCTTTATGATTTTTATTCATTTTCAGATTTTATATTGAGAAAAAAAAAATGGAAAAAACGTAATAACCTATTTATGTGAACTATGAAAACGTACATAAATATAAATAATATTTTGTATTTTTGTGATTATTTATTTACTGTTAAATAAACGATCTCAAAGTCATCCAGACCTTCTTGTAAAAATAGCACAGAATTTCTATATCTTTTGGTGCAAATTTTGGAATCCGCATTTACTAGGTTATTTTTGTAAAAACGCGTAATTCCAGTACAGGCTCTTTGGCTAAGGATAATCATCATCAATTTCCACCTATCAAAACATTACAGATGTATTAATCAATTATGCGTTGATAATTACCATAAAAAATTGAAATTAGTCAGTAAGATTGACAAGGCTATTTGTTTTAAATGAAGGTTATTTTAGATCCGTTGAAATTTAGAATAAGTAGATAAGAAGAGTATTTTATAAAATTTAAATTTATAATAATGAAAAAGGAAATCCTTTTAATGGTCGTTTTAAAACGGTTTCCTTTCATTTGATGATTTTTTATCTGATTTAAATGTGACTTGGGACAGAGATAATTTTTTTTTGTTTTAAAAAATAAGTTTGTGAAGAGGAATGCAATTCACCAACCTATTTTGCCTGGCCAGTTGTCTTCATGCGAAAGCAGAAGCTTGTGTGCATGCAACGACATCTGAACCAGGGTCAATGTTATGGTCAATGGGGCCAGCCGTGGCTCGAACCAACGTTATCTGAACCAAATACGCTAGCTGAACAAGCGTCTTGACCGCCGTGGCCATAGCACCGACAGATAATTATGATGGTTTTCCTTGACTTATAGGTTGGTATGAGGCTGATCACCCATACTGTAAAAAATGGTTCGCTTTGCCAATATCCTGTCCCCTGTTTCGGGGAAGGTCGGCAAAAGTAGCAGGGTATATGTTCACTTGAGGTTTGGATTTTAATTATTAAATTTACATACAGTATTTGTAAACGCGAACTTAAACGCGTCTGTTTGTGGGCATGCATTTAATAATAATTTTAAATGTATCTTTGCAATTTAGATTATAGATCTCCCTCCCAGGATACGCAGTGATTTATGTCAATTTTTGCTATTTAAAATCAGTTCATCCTCAGTAGTAGTGCAGAGAGAGTGCCTCTTGAAGACATAGGCTACGTCGCTAACGAAACGTCGAGAATTTATGTAAGTTCTCCCTATAACGGTTGGTTTAATATCCGAAAAGTTTAATTACTGAAATAATTAGTATTGCAAATAATACCAAGAATATTTTTCATGTTTTCTGAAAAAAAAACTGGTTAAATCGGATGACCGGTCCATAGGGAACATGCCTACATTTACATACATACGAGTGCATACATCCTATTTTATAACAAAAGATTTGATAGGTATGGAGGCGCATTTGTTAAAAGGAAGTAGGGCATAAGCAACGTTTTGGTCAAAAATGAGTTATGAATGCGATCTAACTTAAAATTTTCCGCTCTTTCAAATGCGCTAACTCCCATAACTCTACGATGACTTTTTCGTTGTTTATGCCCAAGAAAACAACTGCGTTTTCGAAGTAAGGTTTTGGTGTAACCGACAAGATTTTCCTAAGGTGCTTGTGACATAAAAAAAAATCGTACAACCACATTAATAGGAATGCCAATAAATACCTTTATTTTTTTCATTTTAAGGCTGTTTTGATTTTAACGTGATCTGTAAATTGTAATGCTGGCGGCTAGGCTTAGAAGTTTTCCAAATTTTTATAAATTTTAAATTAGAATTTTGTATTTGATTTGAATGTTTATCCATTTGTTTATGTCTAAAATGTTATTTTTTGTGTATGGTCCTTGACTTATTGGTTGGTATGCGGCTGACCACCCATGCTGTAGAAAATGATTCACTTTGCCAATACCACCCCTGTTTCAGGGAAGGTCGGCAGGACTTGCAGGGTGTATGTCCATTTGATAAAAAATGAAACAGTTATGCCGTTTTTCTGCAACCTCAAATATTAAACTGCTCTCCTGAACAATTTAGTTTTTGTCGCTTATGCCCTACTTCCTTTTGACCGTCGATATACTCACACTAGGGTAGCTACGTAATAACAAAACTCAAGTCTAATGAATGTATCGACATTGACGAGTGATGACGACACAAAAACGTTATCACATATTTTCTTCTGCTTAAAAAAAAGCTAGGTATATAATTTATTCGTATCTGAACGCATTCAATGTAAATTTATTGAATACCTATTTTATATTTAGTCCTGACCACGGGGTCACACGATGATAATGAAATTCTCAACAGTAAATACGAGTTCCTTGACTTATAGGTTAGTATGGGGCTGACCATCCATACTGTAAAAAGTGGTTCACTTTGCCAATTTCACCCCTGTTTAAGGGAAGGTCGGAAAAATTTGCAGGTTTTATGTTCATTTAAGGTTTGGATTTTAATTTGTAAGTACACGTACAGGATTTAGCTATTCGCAAGTACTATTCGTAGCTATTCGCAATACACTTGTATCAATCAAACTCACATTCTCACTTATTTGATCAATCAGTACCCTTAGTACGAGTTGCAAAACTTGAGTAATGTAAAGTTTACGGCAATCATTAAAGAGTGATTTCCCCCAAAATCTACCGTTTTTGTTTGTTTGAACTTGATTTTCTTCATCAATATAACTCTTTTGCTAAGACCATAAAGTGTAAGAAACAAAAAACGGCAGATTTTGGGATTAATCACTCTTTATTATTTTCCGTAAACTTTACTTTTCTCAAGTTTTGCAACTCGTACTAAGGGTACTGATGTTTCCTTGGCCTTCCCCTTCCACGCTTACCTTTGACATCCAAAAAAATAAAGAAAAACTGAAAAATCTCACCTTCGCGCAGCCTGAGTTAAAGGAATCATAATGAGGTAAACAGTTACAACAACAATAACTTTGATAATAACAACAATAACTTAACAATAACAACAATCACTTTTTCAATGACAATTATTTTCAGTCATAAGAACCTGAAAACTGGTTTATCACTTTCAACAACACTTTTATCGTTTATCACATTATACAAGTTCCATTACTGTACCTACTGTTGTTCTAGAGGGGAATATTCTTGTGTTATCACATCTGAAGCATACGAAAGCGCGAACTTACATGTGCCTGCTGGTTTATGTGCAAAAATAGTGGATATTATACTTATTTATTGACGTTCTACAGGAAGAAGTGACCAAGTTCCATAATGGAATAATTGAATATTTTATATTGCACGAATGTTATGGAGATTCGAAAAAAAACAAGTGGTTTTATCTTGTGAGTGTGACATATGACTAGATATTAGATATATCGACGCTATGGCCGAACAGTCAAGGCGGTGGATCCTGGCGAATGTTTGAAATAAATACACCGACGATATCTTAAACAAATATCATTGAGTAAGTATGAATTAAAAAAATCGTTTAAGTGTTTAATCGTTTAATCGGGAAGTGTTTATACAAATTAAAGCCAGGACGAAATAGATTGGTGAATTGTATTCCTTTTGAAGAACTTATTTAAATTAAATACCGCACACAAGAGAATAAAATAGCTGTATTGCTGTATAACATCTTGATTTTTGTTAGTTAGTCACTTTTTCCGGCATTAAGACTACATACCTGCCGTTTATATTGAAGGTTATGATACAAATATAAAATTTACAAACAAATTTACTTAAATGATCCGATATACGATAAGCTGAAGAAAAATACGAATTATATTAAAACCAAATAATAATACACAGCTCAATGTTTTACACGTTTTGTTACTTGGTCACTTTTTCCTCTACGATAACGATAGCTCTTCGATCAAATGCAAAATTTAATAATTAAAAATTTTTACACAAAAGGAAATGAGACGATTTTATATGAGTCAAAGAGAAAAACTAAAAATATAAAATGAAAATGGTGCAAAATAAATAATGTATAAACAAAAAGTGAAGTGGGGATAAATCATAAACAATTTTGTATCCATAAGCAGTTATTTTTAAAAACGATGTACCATATTCCAAGGCTGTGTCCCTAATACAAAAATGTGTACCCAATCAAAAAATATATTCATAATGCTGACTACATAAATAAATACTAAATCAGCATGTACCTACCTAGTGGAAAAATGTGTACTTATAAGGCAAATTAAATTGTAATAAAAAAATATAAAAATCCAGGGGTGCCCAAACTTTTCTCTAACTCTTTCCCTCAAGAGTTTATTAAGTCATACATCTCAGGGCTAGAAGTCTCATAACCACGGTAATTCTTATCTACCATATATCGGTGATATTTGTATAGACTAATTAATCAGCTGTTAACTTGCGGCCATCTTGGATTGACAGGTCTTCATAAAAATATTACCGATATTCGTTAGGTAATTCTTATCTACCGTATATCGGTGATATTTGTATAAAGACTAATTAATCAGCTGTTCACTTGCGGTCATCTTGGATTGACAGGTCTTCATAAAAATATTACCGATATTCGGTAGGTAATTCTTATCTACCGTATATCGGTGATATTTGTATAAAGACTAATTAATCAGCTGTTCACTTGCGGCCATCTTGGATTGACAGGTTTTCATAAAAAAATTACCGATATTCGGTAAGTAAGAATTACCGTGGTGATGAGACTTACAGCCCTGGTATTTATCTCTACCATGCATACTTTATGAATTTCACAGCGAGATACTTTTAATAGTTATTTCCTCCATTTCACGAGTTACTCTTAGTACGAGTTGCAAAACTTGAGTAATGTAAAGTTTACGGCAATTATTAAAGAGTGATTTCCCCCAAAATCTGCCGTTTTTGTTTGTTTGAACTTGATTTTCTTCATGACTGTAACTCTTTTGCTAAGACCACAAAGTGTAAGAAACAAAAACGGTAGATTTTGGGAGAAATCACGCTTTAATAATTTCCGTAAACTTTACTTTTCTCAAGTTTTACAACTCGTACTAAGGGTACAGGTTTGTCTATGGTTTTGGTAGCGCAATGTATGGGATTGCCGAACAAACCGTGTGACAGGTAACATACATCCCCATACCCCACTAGACTTCCGATCCGGCACCGAACAGATAGACGAATCAGATAGACAATTCTGTATCGAGTGCAGTAACACGCATTAACCGACTTTATTTATATTAATTTGGAGTTTTACTGTTTTTTTGTTGATTTTTGGAGTTCTAAGTGTATATTGTTGTAGCTGAACGTGTGTTTTGCCACATATATTGTGGGTTTGGTATTGTAAAGATAAACAGTGCTCAAATTAAAAGATTTATTAATTTGCAATACGAGTCATCTGATTTTGACAGCGTGCAGAGCAAATAGTACCTACTACTACCATCCTACCTACCTACTGTGACCAACGTTAATAAGCTTCTCATCATACAGCTGTCAAATTGTTTCCTAACCAATCTCCAATTTATATTTCCTTGAAAAATTCATACAAAATGAACACAACCGTTAATTCCAACTCCCTGTCCTGCGTCGAGAGGCTGAAGGACGCTAAAATTCATCAAAAGAAAATCAAAGAACTGCTGGCAATTAATATCCTATCTAAAGATCAGCGCGGAGCTGTCAGTGATGCTGTTAGTGGTATAATGGAACACTTGATCTTCCTTGTCAACTCTGCTGCCTCGCAGGATAAAATAGAGTCTAAGTTAGATCACATAGAAGAATCTATCCAGACTATTTCTGACAACATAAAAGTGAAATTCGATGTTTTCAAAAACGAAACTAATGCGAAAAACGTTAATAATCTGTACAATCTAATGTTAATCCCGTTAAATAACTCTTCTGCTCATGACCTTATTAAGGAAATTTACCAAAAAATTAAACTAAGAAATCTTGGTATAAGTGTGGAGGAGGTGAAACAAATTTCTAAAAATAGAGTCATCATAAAATGTAACAGAAAAGATGATGCGCATAAATTGAAGAAGTGCATAGAAAACGAATTTAAGGATGTTAACGTTGATGAACTGAAAAAAAGGAAACCTACTATGATTTTGAAAGGTATACAGAATGATTATGATAAGGATGATTTCCTGCAGGACATTGTGACTCAAAACTCTGACAGTGTTATTCATTAGATTTTTTAAACCAGATTTCTTTAGAGATCTGGTTTAATTTCTCGATTTAATCTCAATTTACAAAAAAGGTGATTCATAAAAACTTTATAATTCAGTTTAACACTAAACGTGATTCAAAACATGATCACATTTGTAAACCACCTACGAGTAGGTTTATTTCGTTCTAAACTAGATCGACATACGCAAAATGGCGATCTTCCTCATTCCCCAGCTGATCGTAATGTACGAGATAACTTTCAGAATAAAAGATTTATGAATCAAATAAGAGTTTCAGCAATTACAGTAACTTTAAAACATTAGAATTTTACACTATAACAACAAATCTACGGCATGCAGCAACGAAACAAATATAAAAACTGTGACAAGAAAAAAAGTGACAGATGCCGCGTCGCGTTATTTTTCAAGTCACCAATTTTGTAAAACTGTCACTTTTCTTGTAAATGAAGTATGCAGGCCCATCTTTGAGATTTTCTTCGTGATGCCTACAGCCAAAACCTGAAGCCACAATGAAGTCATGCTTTGAAAAATACTTGTTTCCATTTTTAGTTCATTCAAAGCTGCAATCGACATGAGTTTGACAGCTGGAATGTTTGGAAACGTTCGGGAGGGGGCGTTTACCCGAATGCATCCGAGCGTCTCCGAAAGTTGTCAAAAACCTCAAAAAAATTCATAGACACCAAAATACCTAGATAAATGTCGAGCATTTCGTATTTTTTCATACAGAAAAAGCTACCGGAAGTCTGTTTAAGCAGGATTCGGTAAACCAAAAAAAAAAATGCACGTATTTCGCTAATGAATCACCTTTTTATTTATTTTGGTTTAGCGGGCTGGTACAGATTTAAATTGGTTTCTCAAAATCTCGCACTAAACAGGAATGGGTGGAATCTAATGAATAACACTGTGAGATTTCTGCCCTAAATCCAGATCAACACTTTGATGAAATGCTCCGTGTTAAAAAAATTATTAAAAGCAAATATAATGACACATCAAACTACATCGTGGAAGTGGACCCTACTATACGAAGAGTATTACTTATGAAGGCTAAAGTTAATTTAGGATATCAGAGGATTCCAGTTGAAGATGCGAATGCAATTACTCAATGCTTCTCTTGTCTTATGTGGGGGCACAGTGCGGCGAGATGTCTGCAAAGAGACGGCCAACATGACGTATGCTGTACTTATTGTGGAGGTGCTCATACGTACAAAGATTGTACAAACAAGGAGGGTCCTCCAAAATGTAAAAATTGCACAAAGCACAACGAAAGATTTAAGTTGTCTTTTCCTACGGAACATAGGGCCAATGATAAAATAAAATGCAAAATCTACTCAAAAATGCTTTTTCTTGCAGAACAAAATATTGAATATTAAATGCTTTCTTTTTATACTTCCTTTGCACTGTTTCAGTACACTCTGTTATCTCTTCTTTTTATATTCTCTATCCTATCATAATATAATAATTCATGTATATGGTGGACCTGTGATTAGTAATGATACTGATGTGTGTATATTGTTTTATTTGTACATTGATGATAGATATGTTGTGAAATGTAAATTGTTTTGTTGTATTTATGGATATATGATAGTGTTCGCACTTTACAATGAATGCATTATTATAACATGTCTACCAAATATTTATACCTTATATAATATGTATGTACTGGCTTCTGTATTATCAAATAACAATGATAACCTACCACTTTTTATTTTGTACTTTTACCTGTCATGTATACTTTTTACTTTATTTTTATTTTTTAACTCCTATTATGGCAGTCCTACGTCAAAAGTAAAAAAAATACAATGAGCATTAATATTATTGATGATGAGAGTGATATAGACTTTATAAGAGTGAATAGACTTGAAGACTTTATTGAGCTAAAGGATGGAGCCTATGATAAAAATAATATTGTGTGTGTCCAATTGAACATTCGTTCAATTTGTAAATATTGGGATATTTTTAATGCATATTTTAGAAATTGTTTAAAGTTTATCGATATCTTAATGCTCTGTGAAACCTCAATAAAGGACTTCGAAACTTGTCTTTATAACTTGCCTGAATTCAATAGTTTCCACTTCTGCCGAAGTAGCAAAATGGGCGGGGGAATAAAATTGTATGTTAGTAAAAAATTTAATTTTGTACAAAAATCCCTCCAATCTCTTTGTTTTGAAAATGTCTTTGGAACTTTGACACTACCAAACAAATCTATTATTCACATTCTTGCTCTTTATAGACCACCTAACCTTAATAAACAGGGATTTTTAACTGAAATTTCATCATTTTTTAATGATTACACTAACATAAATGATAATATATTATTTCTTGGGGATATCAACTTAAACTTGCTGAACGAATGTGATCCGATAACCATATCTTATGAAAACATATTAGCTAATAACTTTATGGTAAAATGTATTTCTGATGTAACTAGAGAAGCAATAGTCAATGATATTGTTACAAAATCTTGTATTGACCATATTTATTTGAGGTATATAACAAATGATCCTGTAAGTGTTGGGCGTGGTTTCTGCTCTGTAAATATACGTGCTTGTGTATGTGAATATCTTATAGCTGACCATTATGCGACAGCAATTAGTTTTCAGTATAGACGGAATAATACATCTGATAATGTTGTCAAAAATAAAACAATGTTCATTATGTCGCAAAAACGGTTAGATAGTAATATTATTAAAACTGACTGGAATACTCTTCTTGAAGAAAATGATTGCGAATTATTATACTATAAAATTTGTAATGCTTTTGATAATTTGTATAAAGAAAGCCTAATTCCATGGTGCCATAAAAATAAAAATAGACCTAACGCTACGAAAGACTGGATAAATAGGGAGATTCTACAGGAAATAAAACAAAGAGACATCTTATTTAGGAGATGGAAGAGTACACCTAGTAATAAGTTTTATGAAAAGGAGTATAAAACGATACGTAATTACTTGAACAAAAAAATTTTGAAATTAAAGTTAACTTTTTATAATGATAAATTTAAGAATTGTTTCAAGGACATAAAAAAAACCTGGGATGAATGTAACAAAATCTTAGGCAGAAAATCTAAAACAAATTGTGATGAAGTTATAAAAAAATATTTTGTAAACAACAAATATAATTGCATTGAAAGTGTTTCCAATGAATTTGCTAAGTATTTCTCTGATAATGTATCCCAGTTAATGCACGTTTGTAGTATAAAAATTGCTGGTCCAGAGCCTGATATGCTTCCACATAGCTTTTATTTACCTAAAGCTAAACTATCTGAAGTTGTAAAAATAATAAATCTTGCAAAAAACTCTAAAACACCAGGAGTTGACCTTATCCGAATGACTGACTTAAAAAAACACGTGGAAATATTGGGACCTCTTGTTACACATTTAATTAACTCAATTATAAACCAGGGAATAATTCCTCTGAAATTAAAATGTAGCCTAATCAGACCAATCTACAAGGGTGGTGATCACTCTGTAATGGGAAACTATAGGCCAATTAGTATATTACCTGCTCTTGAAAAAATACTTGAAAAATACATTTTCTCAAAGTTGACTCAATATCTTAACAAATTTGAAATTCTGGATACCAATCAATATGGATTTCAGAAGGGTAGGAGTACAGAAATTCTACTTCAAAGTTTTTCCAATCATATTAATAACGAATTAAACAATAAAAAACATGTATTAGTATTATTCATTGACTTCTCCAAGGCTTTTGATACAATTGATCACTTAAAATTGCTTAGATACTTAGATGTCATAGGGATTAGAGGCCCAGTTTTACATCTCTTTGAAAATTACCTCTCTAACAGAACCATGACTGTTAATATTGATGGATCTAAAAGTGATATTAAGAACATCAGTGCTGGGGTCCCGCAAGGATCTGTTTTAGGCCCTATATTATATATAATTTATGTATCTTTTATTAAATATATTTTCTCAAATGTAAAATATTATGTATATGCGGATGATACTGCACTTGTCATATCTAGTGAGAATTTAGATGAATGTAACACAATGTTACAAAATGATTTTGAAAAACTGCAGAATTGGTGTCATGATGCAGGTCTTTTAATTAATTAAAAAAAAACTAAAATTATGCATATTAGATCCCCTCATGCTAGAATTAGTACTGTGCCAACCATAAAAGCCCATAATTATGAATGCCTTCATGTCACCAATAATTGTAGAACTTGTTTATGTGAAAATATTGACATTGTAAGTGATTATACTTATCTAGGAGTAACAATTGACTGTTTCTTCAAGTGGGACACTCATACTTCAAAAACGTGCAAACGACTGAGATCTGTTGTTGGACAATTATATAAGTTAAAGTTTATATTGCCGCTCCCTACATTAAGATTGGTATATTTATCGCTTGCCGAGTCCATTATAAGATACGGCCTCACTGCTTGGGGACATTCTTGCGCCACCAATATTAAAAATGTACAAAATGTTCAAAATGCTCTCTTAAAATTAATTGCTCCCATAAATGTGTATAACCAAAGGCAGAATATACCATTTTTATTCCAATCATTAAATGTCTTGCCTATTAAGGGTATACTATGGAACATAATTATATGTCAACAATTGTTTAATGATAAATATAAAAATAAACTAGAGCATGTGTACCAAACAAGATTTACATCTAATGAAGGACTAGTTGTGCCAAGAATTAATAACAAATATGGACAAAGAACGTTGGATTACCTTGTGCCAAAAATATTTAATTTGTTGCCAAAGGACTTTAAAAAGGAATCTACAAACATTAATAAAATTATAATATCTTTGAAGATTTGGCTGGGAGAAAGAACTTTTTTATATTAATTACCTTAACTATATTTGTGTTTTTACTCTACTCTTGTCTCCTAATTTTAACTTTAATTTCCTTTTTATTTCATACTAGCACTAAATACTAAGACTTATATTTTTTAATTTGATTGTTGCACCCGATGACAAACTGAATTTTTTTGGTTTATCGGGACAAAAATGTTTAATTTTAAAGATTTATATTTCTTGTAAAAAAAAAAAAAAAAAAAAAAAAAAAAAAAAAAAAAAAAAAAAAAAAAAAAAAAAAAAAAAAAAAAAAAAAAAAAAAAAAAAAAAAAAAAAAAAAAAACCGTTCCGTGTGAAGAGGGCCTTACAGTCCATGCTTCACTCCCATACATCAGTTCAAAGCATCCAATGTATAACGGTCTCGTTTAATGCTTATTTTAATGTTCTTGTTTAATGTTTAAACTAACGATCAGAACTGTTTTCAATGGATTTTTTAGGTTTAATACTAAAAACTAAAATTATTGATAATTTATGACTCATGGCCGATTAACAGAATATCGAAATTGTACCCCAAGTAAGTATAATATCGCTACCTTAAAAGGTAAAACTGAAAAAATGCTGATTCACTTATTTGAGAAATCGTAGATAAAATCTTTTATTGGGTGTGAATTCTTATAGTAAGTGAACTAATTATAAGCAAGTGCTCATGAAAAACTTCTAAACTACAGTATTTTCACACATTTTTTTATCGTTTTCTAATTTTAGAAATTTGAAAAAAAAGTGCTTTTATCTGAGAAACCCATGTTAGCTAAATATGCCACTTATTCACTTTTACCTTCAAGGTATCGATATACTTTACGTTCATACTAAAAAATAGCGTTTTAACAAAATTATATGAATCTTTTTCGTTTCCGAACATTTTTGATACAACGCTACACTAGATTTTAAACGTAAGGTTGAAGAATACTTGGGGGTACTATGTGTCTATCTATGATAAGATGTCGCTTAGGTTCGCGCCCGGCCGATAACTGACTTTGGAGGCTCTGTTAGCGGATCAAGGGGGCTCTGGGGGGCGCGGGGCGGAGCCCGATTGACCGTGTGACACAGCCTCAGGACAAAGTCCAACCTAGCCTAGATATACATAGACAAATGACGCTATAACTGACGGTGGTTTATGGACGCTGCCAGCTGATTGAGTGTCAGATTTTTACAATTCATCAGCTGTATTGGAATACAGTTTATTACATTATAAATGCACTCCTGGCGGCGAGGATAAATTGCATTTAAGATATTATATTCACCTTGAAGGCTCAAGTATAGCTGTACACGGCTAAAACTGAACGTCGCGTCGCTTACATTTGAAGAGGGTAGTCTTTTGTTTTCCTTCAATTTCACGTTAATCTAATCTAATCCAATCTACAGTTACAAAGTTACATCCTAGTTACATAGATATGTTACATTGGAGATTCACATTATACGCATTCTTACAAGCAGACACGTTCAAGTTAGCGCTTGCACGTGCCGCATGTAAACCTACAACATAAAAACCAAATCACAAATGGACTAATGATAGCTCAGATAGGTACTTCATGTACTTAGATGAGTTAGCACCCGCCAAGAATAACTACTCATACACCCTACAACTCTTGCCATCCTTCCCTGAAACAGTGGTGACATTGGCAAAGTGAACCATTTTTACAGCATGGGTGGTCAGCCGCATACCAACCTATAAGTAACGTTAAACTATCAAAAAGTGCGTAATACAAGATGGCAGCGTTACTTCCGATTTTGGCCACGTTCATTTCAAACCGCGTAGGTACAGACCTAAACCAATGAACGTGGCAAAAATGTCACTTTTGATAGTTCAATGTAATGTCAACTGAATTGCTAAAATTTAAGAAATGTTGTGTTGAAGAAATAAAAAGTAACAAACATTGATTATAGCAGTTTAACCCCCACTTCAAGTGGTTGGTGTGAGGCCGCCCCCCTTACCTGTAAAAATAAATAGGTCCCAAAGCGCCACATGCGACCCCTTCGGGGAAACACAGGCAAGAAGTTACGCTATATGTGTAGCTTAGTTGCATTTTTTTTTTTTGCAAAGGCCCTAAAGTCGTAACAGCGTCCTCATTCAGCTGTCATATAAATTCATTTAAAGCCGTGTACATCTGTAGGTCTATATACTCGTACATGTGAAGAACAAATTGCCTTTTGCTACCTATATTTAAAAGGTAACAACATAAACCCTGCAACTTTTGCCGACCTTCCCTGAAACAGGGTTTTTTACAGGATGAATCTCACACCAACCTATAAGTCAAGCTGATTGATAAAATATCGTATACAAAGTAGTGAACCTGTGTTGAATATAAAATGTTAAAAGATATTTTGATGCGTTAGTTTTTAGGCGTTTATAGGTCCTTGGTCAGATGATTATGTGGATGGCCTCGTCGTACTCCGGCATGGCTCACAAGCGAGAGAAGTCCCCTGCAGACTAAAACTCGACATTCAACATGTTTGAGGTGTATTATTATTTCCGTTAATGAGTATTTTTTTATTAAGCTGCAAAAACGATCATTCTTACTTGTCACTCTTGTCCTGAACTGAACGAGTCAGATCGTCCCCTTAGTGCCTGTTTGTCTTATGTCCAACAGGGGTAATTTCACATGAATAATGTTTGTATGTGTACTGGACCAACATGTCTTACGAAAACTGAAAATTGATTTTAAAAATATTTAAAACAACTCTCACATTATCGTGTTTTACATTGTTTTCGTAGAGATTGTGTAGAATGTGATTCTTAAGACAATCTCATTGGCATTTCCAACAAGGCACTTATTTGATTTTGGAACTTTTTCTCGGTGAGTGGACGTCAGTTTTGTATGGCGCAGCCGTCATTAGCAACCAATAATAAAATATTTGAATGCCTTTTCCCTAGTAACCCCCAGGCCGGGTGACGACACAATATTGTCTTTGCCACTTCACGTGCAGACGTCATTCTCACAAGAACAAAATGTTTTTCGAGTGTACACTTTTACATGTCACTCATATTTCAGCGCCATGCGGTCACTGTTGATTACTCAACAAGCAAAAATGACAAACAGGAGAAGTTGTCTGTATGGAGTATTATATACTACATATTGTTTATATATACTTGATTCTTGCATTTTGTTTGATAAATGATAATATATTACCTACTCTGTGTGTGTGTGTGTGTTTTATCATGTTATCACATCAATATGAAATATATCAGCTGCAACTTTAACCTCAGCTGGATTTAACGGTCATTCATACTTCACATTCCACGTGGACTGATAGGAATAACATTCGCTAATCTTTATAATCGGCCACCATGCAAAAATGACATGCAGAGCAAAAAAAACACGAGATGCACTTTATAGGAAAAAAATTAAATACCATTTTTCAAAACACTTTTCCCTCTTACTTAGCCCTCCTCGGGACGCTAAAATATTTTGTTTTTAGAATAAAATATGCGTAATTTTTATTAATAAAAAATATATGTTGTTTTTTTGTAGAAATAGTGGGAAGTGCAAATTGAAAATACATACATAAGCTGCAGAATATGAGCTCCAAGAAAGGCAGGGTAAAAATCTAAGTTTTTGCTACCTTTGAAAAGTTTCTGATCCGGCCTGACAATTCCAACTGTTGATGACCCCTCTAATCTAATCTAAGTTGCAAAGATATGTAACATTTGGGATTCACATTACATGCATTCTCACAAGCAGACACGTACAAGTTCGCGCTTGCACATGCCGCATGTGAACCTACAACATAAAAACCCAAATCTCAAATGGACATACACCCTGCAACTCCTGCTGACCTTCCCTAAAACAGGGTCTATGGGTGACATTGGCAAAGTGAACCATTTTCTAAAGCATGGATGGTCAACCGCGTACCAACCTATAAGTCAAGGAACAACCCTGCTCGGACTATTTGAAAAGAAAAAAAAAATGCAAGAAAAATATTTATTGAATCTTTGAGTTAACCATTACACTACGGATCCTAAATAATGCTTACGGTTTCCCCACGGCTGTATGTGTGTAAGCAAAAAATAAGTTTTTAGATAGATTCATTAGCATTGCAAAATATTATGGAAGAAATCAACACTGGATGCTGCAATACCAAAATAATAATGATTTTGTACATCAGTAGTAGATGTTTAATAATATAAAGACAGGTTCAGATAACTGCTTAGAAACGATGACTTCACGTTTATAATTATTCTTGTATTGAACAAATAATCGTTATTTTTTATATCTCTTGTTTTAGGATCTACACTGGGCTTACTCCCTCAACTGTGAAAATAAATAAATTGCACTTGCCACATGCCACCTCTTCAGGGATAATACGGTTGCACTGTATGTGCAGATAAGTTGTATTGCTAAATTATTCAACACACTTTTCAATATCCTATTCATAACGATCAATAAATTATTTTAAAATTACAATTTGGGATTTGTAATTGTTTTGATATTTAAGTATATTGATTATTATTAGAGAATTATGTTCCTTAACTTATAGGTTGGCTTGCGGCTAACCACCCATGCTGTAGAAAATGGCTCACTTTTCCAATGTCACCCCTATTTCAAGGAAGGTCGGTAAGAGTTTGTTTGTATGAGGGTGTAGGATAGGTATGTTCATTTGAGGTTTGGGTTTTAAGTCGTACGTTCGCATGCATCATGTGCAAGCGCGAACTTATACGTGTCTGCTTATGAGAATACATATAATATGAATCCCTTATGTTACATATCTCTGCAACTTTAGATAAGATTAGATCCATCAATGTTCCTGTCCATAATCTAAGTTGAAGAGATATTTTTACATTTCAGATTCATATTAAATGCATGCCCACAAGCAGACCTTGTAATTTCACGTTTACCAATGCTACATGTGAACTTAGGTTAAATGAATCAAAGTACAACCGCAATTATTCTATCATTATTTATCAGAATAACATTTTATATAGTTAAAGAGTCAATACCTTAGTTGACACTGAAATCTTCCTTGTATAAAAAAGTTTTACGATAAAAGTATTAAAAACCAATCTTACCGTATTAAAAAGGAATATCAAAATCTTCGTGTTTTTTTTCAAATATCATGACGTGTCATCGATCAAAGTTCCAAATTCGAATAAATTTGAATTTAAAATAAGAACATTATAATGTAGAGGACATTAAACTAACCTATTGAATTCTTGTTCGTCTACGGCGCTCTGTGCCCGGCAGTAGGTGGGGCTTGTTGGGGAAAGCGCCCCTCCAGGCCTTCCAGAAGGACCCCCACATCCTCCAAAACCGTTCTGCATCTCGATTACAATTATAACCTCAAAATTTGAACAATACGTCAGCAAACTATTCAAGCAAAGTCCACAAGACGTATAAGTGTGACGGGCAGCTCCAAAGTCGTAATTCCATGTAGAAAAACTACTTTTTGTGCAATTTTTTTGATTATGTATGCATTTTTTCGTTAGACATCGTACGACAATACAAAATGACGCTTGGCGACAACCAGCTATGCAAAAATCGAAATCACCTTGTGTGATAAAATTAGAAGATAAACAAAACAGAAGCTTTGTTTTTTTGTTTGAAAAATTACGAAATTCAAATGGAAAAAAGCTAACCACAAATCCACGAAATGTCACATAACGAACTGTCAAAAATATTTTGAAAAAGCGCATTGCGCAGCCGCAGGATAACGCTCCAGGATTGGTGCGACTGCAGAACGCACTAAATTATTCAAATTCAAAAATCTGAATCCTGTGAACAAATAGGAAAAAGGATTCACAAAATCTTACGAATTTTATCTACTAATGAGAGTACATTATGAGGTCCGCACATAAATTGAAAGAGATAAAATTGTGTCCTCACGCGGCTGCGTTGTTAGGGAAAATGTATACAATATTTTGTTATTGGTTTCCTTCACTAAAAGGTGAGTGAGGTGAGATGAGTATGAGGCTAACCCCCATGTTGTGAAAACTTAGTTCACTTTTGCCAATGCCACCCCGATTTTGGTTTATTTTGTATGTCCACATGCAGCATAATATCTAGGCGCGATTATAGAATATGTACTTGCTCAAGACGGCAGTCCTATACAAGACTCACGTTTACTAGCCGAGGAAAAGTTCCCAATTAAATTTGTGCATTCATCAATTTTATAACGAGTTTAAATTTAAATAATAAAATTACACGTATTTTTTTACATGATTAAAAATAAAGATCGTGAAACTTACGGCCATGTGCCGGACCTCGTAGTTCGGCGCAGTCTGAGGGGGGCGCACGTCGCCGCGGGCAGTAGCCGCCCACGCCCCCTCAGCGCCGGCAGGTCGCCCTCGGAGCCCGCCCACAGGGACTCCATCAGCGCGCCCTTGTGGCCCGCATGCCAGCGCCGGGCGCGCCGCCCTATGTCCTCCCTGATGAGAATCTTGAAAATACCCGCGCCCGCGCACTCAACGGCATGACGTCTATTCACACACTATAGATTACTTTTGTTATGTACCTAAATATCGTCAAAACATTCCCATACTAAAAAAAAGAAATTTTATTCAAGGCACCTATCCGAAATTGAATCAGATAATATCTACATTTTAACTAGTATGGAATACATAATATATTAATTGTGACGTCAGACGGACAGGATGCTAGGGAAAAATGAAATAAATATTTTGTTTTTGGTTGCTAAGGACAGTTCCCATACATATGTGACGTTTGTCCGTCGAAAAAAAATCCAGTAATGGGAGTCCTTGCAACTACGCGGAAAATAAATGCCACCCCTGCCAGTTTGCTAAGGAAATAGTTGAATAAAAATTTATTTTAGTTGCTAAGTATCCTAGTCACCTAAAAGATTATAGACCTGTGACATCACACTGCTACGGCAAATGACAAATTTGTTCCACCTCCATTAAAAGATCTAATTATTTCTTCAAGTCACCTACATGAAACTAAATATGATAAGTATTTAGATTATTTTGTATTATTTTCAAGAAATTCATTTTTAAATTAAATTAACTGTTTTAATTTTGCAATAAATTTACGTTTCTTTTCCCCGTTTGTAAGACTCCCTGGATTTCTAAAAAAATTAGGGGTCTAAACACTTGTAAAGGAGCCGCAGAGATGTTGGTTGATTAGAATGTAAAAACTAAAAAGGCACAAGGCGACTCGCCAACAAAAGATGCAACAGGTCAAAATCAAAATATTATATTTGAAAATTAAAGCAACAAAGAAATCACCTATCTTGTTAACCTATAACCTTTAAATTTTAAATTAAAAATAATATCCTACTCTCATATTATGGATTGACCAATGGAGATTGACAGTGTATTATTATTGTTGACCTAAAAAGTAATGTGAAAGGCATAATAACTTATAATATTGTAAACTCTACGTCAAATATTAACATTTCTTTTTACACGAACACGATAGGAAAATATTAATTTGTTAATCGTAGCTTAATTAATTAAATCACTTTAATTGATTTGATTACCAAACCCACAATAAAATATATATCTAAGACTTTGAAGCGTGAAAATATTGTAGAGTCTAGGTGTATATAAAACTTATAGTATGTGAATGTTTCCCTAAGGTTGTTAGATTTATTCAACGGTGAATTTCTAAATTGAATAATAAATGATTATGATTATAGGTTATGTTATCGAAAGTGACACATAAATTACACGCGGAACATCTTCGCATATTTAGCTTAAAAACACAATGGCAACGAAAACAAAATGGTTTTCTTACAAGTTTTAACACTCGAGATTGCGTTTGAGTTGATAATCGCAGTCAAAAACAGTTCAAAGCAGTTAGAAAGTGATGAAAATTGACACAATAACCTCAAACGTAACCTCCCGTTGGAATTTTTAGGTGACTGAAACAACACTGTGAAGATAGCCTCGAAACATTTCGCATTTTGTCAGTTTGGCCATCTGTCAAATGAAGTAAGAAAGCGCGCAACATTTAAATAAGAAAAAACTTTCTTTAAAAAAATATTCATCCTTATCAAATTTCACAACAGAAAATATATTTATTTTGCTGAAATTTACTTTATTTAATTATCAATATTATTGAAGTAAATATTTACATTAATAAACATTCTATACTGTAAAATATAAAACAGTGTATCGCTTTGTCGGAAAACCAAAATCAAAGTAAAATAGAAGTAGGTAGAGAAGTTTATGTACCTACATGTTACAGGGAAAACAGGATATTTAAAGTAAAATAAATGTATCATAAAAAAAAATTGTAAAAACAAGGATTTCAATGAATAAATTTCTGCAATTTAAAAAAGTCATCTACCTATTTCGATATTTTTGCAGAATCCATGTTTGAAAACAAAAAAGGTGTTAAAATTCAGTACCTACTTCATTGAGTCGGAAAGGAGTTCCATATTTCTAGTGAAAAAACGTCACCATTTTATTTGTATGTAACTAGGCCATAGGGTCGTTTGCAACCAATGACAAAAAAAATACGGCTTGGGAACGTCACAATTATTTGTGTCAATTTAATTTATATAGGTACATATCTGGTATACATTTTTGAGATATTTTTACCAAATGGTAAATGGGGAAAAAATATTTGTAAAAGTGGAGAGTGAAGTAAATCAAGAAAAAAATGTTCCAATGTGTGAACAGACTAACAAGTAACAGTGCTATTCTTAGACATTTTGGTCGTCCGTTGAGCCCACGCTTTGACAAACTAATGATGCCTGGGCTGGAAGTCTCATCACCACGGTCATTCTTACCAACCGAATTTTGGTAATATTTGTATGAAGAATAATCAGTTGTTCCCATTGCGGCCATCTTGGATTGACAGGTTTTCATACAAATGCATCATTAGTTTGTCAAAGCATTTGTCTCAACGGACGACTAAAATGTATAAGAATAGCACCGTAAAAAAAAAAACAAAATTTTTAACATAAATTCTGTAGACAAAAAGGTTGACGTCACATCACCAGATTGCTTGGGAAAAGCTAACTAATATTTTGTTATTTCTTGCTTAAGACCCTATTTCACAAACCTATGACGTTTGCCCACCGAGAAAAACATTACTTGGATCACTTATTCCGAATTGCATATTAGGTAGGATGTGTGAAAGGTAAATAGATGAGCTCTCTTGAAAAGTCTCCTTATGATCCTTTATAAGGAGGAGCCCTTCTAGCATACCAGGATATTTTTTCTAAAACAGTACTTAGTCCGTTTCACACGATCCGGTCCGGTGCCGGATCGGAAGTCACAATATGGCGATTTACATAAGATACCTTTCACGCACGATCCGGCGTGAGTTGTCCGGCTATCCCATACATTTCACGACCGAATCTGTACCAAAACCGGACCTTGCGAAAAGCAGTTTTTGTAGAGTTTTTTTTTTTATTTTTATAAATCCGAGAAGAGGAATGCACTTTACCATCCTATGTTTTTTTATTTGTCCAGATTTTTTTAAATTAATAATGAATTATGAATTTACACCTAATTACCCGATGACGTTGAAATGGACTTTCTAAGAAGTTTGATTGGGAAAAAACGAAGTGATAGGGTAAGGAATGATTTGTGAGAGAAGAATGTGGTGCACCGTGCAAGAGAAAGTGAAGATTAAAAGAAGTTTGTTAAGATGGTTTGGGCATATGGAGAGAATGAATGAGGAAAGACTGACGAAGAAAGTATACGTTGCAAGAATAGATGGATGTCGTGGTAAAGAAAGACCGAGAAAAGTATGGATGGACGATGGACCAAATATCCGAAATTGCGAATGAATGGAATATCCAGAGTCATAATAAAAGAAGAGCCTGTATGAAAAAAAGATAATGACTCTGGAGGAAATGCAAGAAGTATGTAAGGACAGAAAGAAATGGCAGTTGATCTGCAATGCTGGCGGCTATGGTTTATTAAATTGGAATTTGTTCTCTGTTTTAGTTTTGATGTCCATAGATATTACTATTTATTGATTTAAAAAATGTAATTTGTCGTGTATGTTCCTTGACTTATAGGTTGGTATGCGGCTGACCACCCATGCTGTAAAAATGGTTCACTCTGCCAATGTCACCCTTGTCTCAGGGAAGGACGGCAAGAGTTGCAGGGTGTATATTCCTTTGAGATTTGTTCTTTTATGTTGTAGGTTCACATGCGGCATAAACCTATGCGAACTTATCCGTGTCTGCTCGTGAGAATGCATATAATGTGAATCCCCAATGTTAGAATGATATCTTTGCAACTTAAATAAGATTAGATTAGACTGCCGTATCTACTTGACCATAGAGCCGAGAGCGGAATTAAAACTATTGTTATGATTTATTTCGGGTTAACTTTTAATAAAATTACATTTAAATTTATTTTACAGTATTTATGTTAAACAAAGCGATTACATAATATGGTTCACTCTGTAACTTCTGTAATGGCGGTCTCACGGCATGGTAACCATTTGGGGTTACGATACTTCACAGAACCGCAAACTATATTAATATGTGACTAAGGCCTATTCTCGCTCGTTCCAGACCACACGAGACGCCTCTCGAATGGATGTTTCCAGAGAGTACCAGAAGTACCAATAGTTCAAAGAGTCAAACATTCACATCTACTCACACACATACACAGTAGGTAAACACACCTAGGCACACAATTACAAAAACACGCAGGCATGAACCTATTCATTCGTAGCATTGTTATAAATAAGAGATTGCTGTACAAACCTTACCAATGGAGAGAATGGCAAGGAGGATAGGATTGAGAATTAATGAGGAGAAAACTGAATACTTGCTTGTAGCGCGGCGATTTCAAGAAGATTGTAGATAATTACAAGTTTAAGAACTGCAATTCATTCAAGTACTTGGGTACCCTTATAAATGACAAAAATATCCTATCCTCAGAATTACATGCCCGAATTCACTCCGGCAATAATGTTTTTTTTGGCCTTAGAGGGCTATTGTGCTCAAAATGACTATCCCGCTCCACAAAATTCAAGATTTACACTTCCATTGTTCGGCCAGTTGTGTTGTATGGATGCGAAGCCTGGAGTCTGACTCAAAAACAAGAAAAATCTCTCCAGGTCTTTGAGAACAAAATGCTTCGTCGCATTCTCGGACCTGTATTTGAAGATGGCAGGTGGCGTATCCGGACCAACGCGGAGCTGATGTCCGTGTTTCAAGATCCAAACATAGTGTCGGTAATGAAATCAAGAAGACTCCAGTGGGCCGGACATGTAGCACGTGCAGAGGACTCCAGGATCATCAGAACAGTCTTAGATGGGGCCCCCTCAGGTGTTAGACCACTCGGACGTCCCAGGATGCGGTGGGCAGACAACGTTGAAGCCGACGCCGAAGTTCTGGGAGTGAGGGGATCATGGAGGGAAGCAGCACAAGACAGAGAGTCCTGGAGGATTGTGGTGCGGGAGGCCCTGAGCCTTCAAGGCTTATGAGCCGAAGAAAGTAAAAGTAAGTTTACAAACCTGCTCATATATAATGCACTGAACACACGTCGCACGCATAGCCTTTTCATGAAGTAAAACTTGTATCCAAATTTCCGTACAATTTTCACGAGTTCTATTTGCCGGAGTATGTGTTTTCGCGAGTTTTATTTGCCAGAGTATGTCTTTTCGCGAGTTGTGTTTGCCAGAGTATGTATTTTCGCGAATGGTAAATGTTGAATAAGATGTGCGTTGACGCAGAATGGTACCTACATGTTTTGTTATCAGTTATTATTGTGAGATAATACGCGCCATGGGGCTGGATGTCACGGTGGGGTAGATATATACACTACACAGTCAACTGCTCATCATTGGTTACTAAATCTAAACAATAACATTAAAACAAGCAGACCCGGATTAAGAGGGGTTCGATTGGTGCGACTGAACCAGGGCCCAGTGAAATGAGTAAAGTATCACTGTGGAAATGAAGCATTTGAGAAGCATGACAGGAAAAACTCTGAAGGATAGAGTTAGGAATAAATGGGTGAAGAAATAATGTAAGTTGAAAGAGGATGTGAAAGTTAAGGTACAAAATAATCTGATTAGATGGTTTGGACATGTGGAAAGAATAAATGATAATAGACTGACAAAGTGCAATACAGAGGAAGTATGAAAGGAAAAAGAGGGAAGGGACGACCGAGAAAAGTATGGAGTGATCAGATTGAGGAGATTGTGAAAGAATGGGATGTACAAAGTGAGCGTAAAAGAAGAAAGTGCATAAAAAAGGTGATGGATATGAATGAATTGAAAGAGGTATGTAAGGATAGGAAGAAATAGATGCAGCTCTGCAAGGGCTCTGGCCACCCCTAGCGGAATGGCGTCAAAGTTACAGTTACAGTTACAGTTTAACTCAAAAGGCCACATTTTGTTCAGACAAGACACCGTTAGTTAAGAAATAATGGTTTCTCACAGGGAACCTGTAGGGGCCCTAAACGACCTGAATGGAGCACCGAAAATTTCAAGCAAAGTCTGCAGCAGCACTCTATGTACAACTTCTTGCCTGTGTCTTGTTTAATTCCATTTATATTTTCTTGAAGTATATCTTTTGCGTTGTGAAAGAAAAGGCTAGGGGGATTTTTTCTATGGGGTAGGGAGAATTTTAGGGGCGGAGGTATGAGGGGGCCCCCGAGCTTTTCTCCGCCCTAGGGCCCCGATGGCTTAATGCTGGCCTGAAAACAAGTACTTATAATATTTTAAGTTGTCAGTGGCATATCGAAGAATTTTGAGGCCAGAGGTAAGGATCGACACGGATTAAACAGAACGTTTTGAAAATTGGAACTTACCCTGCCATCTTGTAAAAAGGTTACTTTTGATAGTTTAATGCAGTGATTCCCAAAGTGGTCGATTTTGACCCCTGGGGGTCTATGGGATACTCGATGGGGGTCTACATTGACGTGACATAAAATGGGGGTCTACGAAAAATGATACAAGCCCGTGGCCACCCATCCGCATGAAGCGTGTGGAACCTATTTTTGGAAGTAATCGGTAATTTAAAATATCTGAATCCGTCCCCCGGAAATAGTATTGAAATTTATTATATGTTTTGACCTAAAAAATATACACAAACAGTAAGTAAAATATTACTTTTGTCCTTAGACATATTGTTTTCAGGGGCTACGCACCTACTGATGTAATCTATGGACTATGAGTAATCTAAGTTGCCTATAAACAGATATAATATGTAATATCGCGCTTACACACGCTGTATGTGTACGTACAAAATATGTACATACCAAACTTCACATGAATATAAACCTTGCAACTCCTGCCGCCTTTCCCTGAAAGAGGGGTAACATTGGTCAAGTGAACAAATATTACAGCAACCCTCCAAAAATCTCCCATTGACCAATTCGCAACTTGTAATTGCAACTCGCATGGGTTAAAAAAAAACTCCCGTGAACTGTTCCTCAGTTTCATTTTTATTTTCACTGGGAATCAGTTGTATTCAGTTTTATTTTCACTGGGAATATTACTAATGGTATTATTAACTGGCAAAATGATACTTTCAGATAAAGAAAAACACACTCGCAACCAAACAAAAGTCACTCACAATTTGCGAGCTAGCCTCTATGGAGCTAGCCTCTATGGAGCTAGCCTCTATGGAGCTAGCGAGTAGAATTTTGGAGGGTTCTTACAGTATGGATGATGAACCCCATACCAACCCATAAGCAAGGAACAAAAATACCTAATAAATAATGTACTATTTCTTTTTAATTGCGTTTTTATCTTGTAAGTCCACATGTGTCATGTGTGAGCGCGAACTTAAACGTGTCTGCGGCATGCATGTAATATGAATTTTAAATGATATTATATATTTGCAACTTAGATTATAGATTATAGACATAACTAAAAAATAAAAATAAAAACGATTACGTCTTATTATATGATTAAGACCACAGCTTGTACATACATTGCGTCACTTTTCACAAAGTCAAGGTTTCATCTTAAGTGAGTGACTAGGCAGTAAAAATGAATGTAGGCTCATGCCTTATGGTAACACGTTACAACATAATCTGTACCAGAGGTTCTCAACCAGGGACCGCGAGAAGCAGTTTTTTTTTACCACCTAGAGCTGAGGATTTTCCTGAACCTGAAAAAAATGCCGAGAATTTTCCTTAATTCAACAAAGATACAGAGCATTTTCCCTAAGTTGACAAGGATATATAAAATAATATTCTTAGACGTAACTTCAATTGAGCGCTGACAACTTTCCTTAACTTGACGAAAATTCAGAAAAAAATCTTTAACTCAACAAAGATGTAGAGAATTTCCCCCAACTCAACAAAGATACAGAGAAGTTTTCTTAACTCAACAAAGACAGAGAGAATTTTCCTTAACTGAACAAAGATACAGAGAAAATTCCCTAAATCAACAAAGATACGAATAAAAAATCCTTAGACGTAACTGCGATAGAGCGCTGATAACTATTGCGAGAATTTTCCTTCCTCAACAAAGATACAGAGAATTTTCCTTAACTCAACAAAGAAACAGCAAATTTTTCTTATCTCAACAAAGGTACAGAGAATTTTCCTTAACTCAATAAAGAAACAGCAAATTTTCCTTATCTCAACAAAGGTACAGAGAATTTTCCTTAACTCAAAAAAGATGCAGAGAATTTTCCATAACTCAACAAAGTTATAGGTAATTTTCTTTAACTCAACAAAGGTACTGAAAATTTAACTTAACTCAACAAAGACACTGAGAATTTTCCTTAACTCAACAAAGATACAGAGAAATTGCTTTAACTCAATAAAGATACACACAATTTTTCCAGATACAAAAAAATCCTTAGACGTAACTTCAATAGAGCGCTGAAAACATTCCTTAACTTGATAAAGATAACGAGAACTTTCCTTACACCGTACTCCTATAGACCGTTGAAAGCATTCCTTAACTTAATAATCTAATCTAAATCTAAATCTAAGCTGCAAAGATATGTATCATTTGAGATTCATATTAAATGCATTCCCACAAGCAGATACGCATAATTTCGCGCTTACACATGCCGCATGTGGACCTACAATATAAAAAACCCAATCTAAAATGAACATAAGCCCTGCAACTCTTGCCGACCTTCCCTGAAGCAGGGGTGACATTGGCAAAGTGAACCATTTTTTACAGTATGGGTGGTCAGCCGCATACCAACCTATCAGTCAAGGAAAATCAGTAAAGATACCGATATATCTCCCTCACTTGATAAAGATACTGTCAATTTCTCCTAACTCGATATAAATACCTAACCAGAATTTTCCTTAGCCTGAAAATAATGCCGAATTTTTAGCCAACTCGATAAAGGTGACGAAAAAATATCCTTACTTGACAAATACACGTAAAGTAGATTTTTCCCTAACCCAACATACCTTAATAGGTAGCGAAGTTTTCCTGACTTATAAAAGATACGGAGAGATTCCCTAACTCGACAAAGATATATCCCGATATATTTTTATTAGCCGTAGAAGTAAGAAATAGACTTTGAGATTTTTAGCTCGATAAGGGCGCAACAGTTAAAATACTTTGAGGTCCATGATCTGAAGTACTGTTAAGGTGTGCTTTAATGCCATGTGAGGAGATAACATATAGTGATCTAGACACGGCGAGTCTTCGACTCACCCCTGACCTGGTTTCCGAGAAAAAGAAATATACCCGTACAAGGCCTGAGAAACAACGAGAGTGGTAACCACATATATTACACTGTACAAGTAGGTGCAGATAAGCTCTTATTCTCTGTTGTCTAGGCACATACAAGGAAAATACATTATGGCATTTTAAACAGGAAAAACCATGGGTGTCATATTATTTCCTATACCACGCTAACACATAGAGTGTAACTTCTTATGCGATGTCCCCAAAGGAGTATGAATTTGTTAAATTGAAAACTACCTAACTTTGTAAAACGCTGGTATGTTTTCACAAAATTTCAATAAGTACAAACTTTTTGGTTCTTCATTAAACTATAATAAGGTAAATAGACCAATTCGTTTAATAATAATAATTAATCAATAGCTACCATTCGCCAATGTTTTCTCCATTTTCAGGATTTCCTCAAGGCTCAAATTTAGGTCCCCTGGTTTTCATTGTTTTAATAAAATCATCGTGGATAAGCTAAAAACTTTTTTCTTTAAATTATACGCTGTTATAAAAAATTATGAACTTAGTGGTGGAATAAAAATGGACTTAACATCAATTAATTATTAATTCATAATTCAAACCAGGGTCATAGCAATTGTCGATAGGACAAGGGGTAGACGGGGTTCAAACTTGCGAACTTCAATAACGCAAATTCGAGTGCCGACTCCTTATCCCCCCGACCATACCAGCGACATCACTTTATTGAGTGCGTTTCTACCCCACGATTTTTATTTGCATCAATGTAGCCCTCAGAACTTTATTGAGTATGGACCACAGGCTAGAAAGCTTTGAGACCCCTATTGGTCAACGGATAGTTATTTTTTAACAGCTGATATTCAATAAATGGCTCACCTGAAGCTGTGCAGCTTGTCTTGGAGTTGCGCTGCGAAGGCGGACTTCCTGAGGGGCGCTGGGGAGCCCCCGGGGGAGCTGTCATTCTCCAGGGACACGGCAACGAGGGCGCGCGCCACCGCCAGGTCGCTCTCGTTCATCCTCCACAAAATGGGGCGCAAGGGGGCGCAAGGAAACTAGAGATATTCTTCAATATAGCCCAACAAGAACACTGATAGTACTTTTATACTTATTCAAAGCGAATGGCATTAATACGAGTTTCGATAGTTTGTGTATTAACACTGAAAAATCATTTTTTTAGTTATACAATATTATCTATGTCACTTTTTTATCCAGTTCCTTATGTCTATCGAACAGACTGAGTTGGATTTATAATTATAACTTTTGCTTATTTAAGGCACTTACTAACCTCTGATTGATTTGTTAAAACACTTCATGTATATCTTTTCATAATTTTAAACGTTTTCAGTCTTGACTAGATCGTCATCAGATACCTAAATGATTTTGGCAATTGAACTGAAAACGCTTGTGGTTTTGGAGTACTTGTGAAAATTTAATAGAAAACAGAATAACTTACGATAATCTTGCAGGAACCTTTTTTATGCCAATTAACTATCCAGAATTAATTGTGGAATAAACTCTGACTTACGTATTCGAGTTACACCCAAAATTTCAATTCCTGCTTAAAAACGTATTATCACTCTTTTTGATTATAGAAAATGAATTAGAATTTATTAAATAACTTTGTTTCGAAAACACGTAAGATTGCAATTGTTTAACGTCTGAATATATTGCGATTAAAAAACTTTTGTGCAATTTTACAGATATGATAGCTTACGCAGGAAAGGTCGATATCAGAAGTGAGATTAATCAATGTACGACTATTTTCAATTTTATAAATTAAACCGACACTTCGGGTTGAATTTATTTGAAATATATGAGGTGAGTCACCGAAATTCACAACTAGATGACTGGACCGTCAATTTCTCACTGTTGTCTTTCAACAAAATCTCTACAACATTTATAAAAGTCAGGCCATTTGAGGTGACTGCTCTGTTGTATTATAAAATTAGGCAACGCTCCGCCCGAACCATTTTTCTACATAAGATAAAAACGAACAATGTTTTTTTTTGGTCGAGATTTAGCAGAGATAGGAGTCACTTTCATATTTGGTGGGTTTTGTTGGCATGTGTGTGCCGAGTACGGCGATTGTCGCGGTATGGCGTGACCAAATTGATCCGTTCACTTTTTGTTAATGTCAATTTATCAATAACGAATTCACGCTTAAAACAAATTTGGTGTTAAATAAAGTGCATAAAGCCGAACTCTCATATTTATTCACTAGAATCGATCAGTGTTTCTTTCAGCCCCTTTCACTGCCCCCCCGGAGTAAAATACCATAAGCCGTCAATGGAGTCCAAATTTACATATTACTTTGTTTCATTTATGTATTTACTCCGCCCCCCCAGATTTATTATTTGCCCCCCTGGATAATTTTGCCTGAAAGACACACTGGAATCGATGAAATGTGAGTGCTTGATTGGGTCGCATAATGGAAGATCAGAGTCTGTAAAAAGATGGTGCTGGTAGGGGTAGCGCAGTAGGTATGGCGGCAGATTGTACGGGAGGAGTGTATCAATACATTCGAAAGGAATACTTTCCGGCGTATTTATGCTCCAATTAAAGAAGCATATATAATACGGCGAAGACAATATAACTCTGAACTTGACGACGATGATGTGGTAAAAAACGCAACTAAGCTACACATATAGTGTAACGTCTTGCCGCGTTATCCCCGAAGGGGTCGCATGTGGCAAGTTGAACCTATTTATTTTTACAGGTAAGGGGGCCGGCCTTACGCCAACCACTTCAGTTGTAGTGGAGGTTTCCCAGCTCCCGAGAGTGCTGGTACTCATTTCTTGTGAAGGCTGAGTAAACCTTGCCGGTATTTTATTTTGGGTTTTGAAATAAACACCGAAACGGGAAATCATTTCTGACACCGTCGCGTCGGTGGGATTCGAACCCGAGCTTTCGGCATGGAATGCAAGCACTCTACCACCTGAGCTATCGACCGGGACGAAAATGGTGCACTCAATTAACTGTATTGGCTGGTTCACATCCCAGATTTTTTTTTAATTGTGCACAACCTAGGTTACCCTAATAACAGTGCACCCTCACATCAGCTATCAACATGTTGGGAGGAGCTCTATTGCTAGATTTTTAAATCTTAATAAATAACACTAAAAATGTATATATAGCGCCACGACATCAGTACGGCTTTTCGATACATGAAACAGATCATGTCCTCGCCCTCGGGTGTACCTAGTCGTCTGGCACATACAACCTGTAGCCCTCCATCAGGGTGGGACTGTTAAATTAACCCGTTGATGACCTTATGAGAAAGCACCATAAGGGACCTGTTGCGCCTCGTTTCTAGGCTTCTAAATCCTGTCCTCCGAAGAAGCTCATGATGCATTTATTGTGGATAATTTCGACGTACCATCATGAGAAAGTAGCCCAGGATTTTTTTTTAATCTGTTCAAGTAAGTATATTTACATACATACTCCCGTTGATGAGGCATCCAAACCTCAACACCGTACTCAAGTTTAGACCGTATAACTTTTGGAGAGCGCTCGGAGAACTCTTGAATGAGTCTAATATTTAGACATCTTCAATTGCAATCTAAATAGATTTATAAAAATTTCCTCCCAGCGTAGGGTGCACTGTAACTAGAGAAGCATGTTGTGTACAAAAAACAAAAGACATGGAGAGATTTGGAACCATAGATTTATAAAGGAGATCATAGACATTGTGAGAGTTACCTAAGATGGTAGAAGCTACATTATAGAGTCCAACTTGGTATTAATTCCCCACCATGTTAGTGCGCTTTGTTGTGAAATGACTCCGAATACAAAACGTTTTTAACTCAACCATAAACGTATACGTAGACCAAAACACTCACTACAAACTCTGTTTCATTTTCGTACTATTTTCTGGTTAACGCTATGGTTCAGTTTTTAAAGCTAAGCTTGTGGTACAGATATGGAGTAGGTGCTGCCTCATGACCAGATCTAGCTGGTTCCTCTATTGTGCAATCACGTGGAAGTCGTAAATTTAAAATCAATGACTTCCGATTCTATAAACTTGCAACACCGATTTACCAGAATGATGGATGAAGTACAAAAACCAGTCTATAATCAAGATGTAATTCATAAGAAACTTCACAACAGCTCAAACCAGCTAAGCCATAAAAAAATGTTAATTTTTAATATGTAGGTACCTACCTACTGTACAGAAAAAAGTTTTCTGAGAGAATGGCATCAAGATTTTTTTTAGATTTGGAATATTTTTCTCGGCGAGCCAACGTTAGTCTTGTATAGGACTCCCGTCCTAGCAAACAGTAACAAAATACTTGTGTGACGTCACCCGGCCGGGTTGCTAGGGAAAAGGCAAACAAAAATTTAATTGCTTGATTTTTGGTTCCGGGTTTTGACCGTGGTCCATATTTTTGCTTCTTTTTCTTCTTCCTTGATACTTCTTATGAAGACTTTTCTGAAATGGGTGTATTAACAATAAACCCTGTTACTATTGTAGTTCATAGACTTTTTTAATGGACGGTCGATAGCTCAGGTGGTAGAGTGCTTGCATTCCATGCCGAAAGCTCGGGTTCGAATCCCACCGAGGGTGCCAGACATGATTTCCCGTTTCGGTGTTTATTTCAAACCCCAAAATAAAATACCGGCAAGGTTTACTCAGCCTTCACAAGAAATGAGTACCAGCCCCCTCGGGAGCTGGGAAACCCCCACTTCAACTGAAGTGGTTGGCGTAAGGCCGGCCCCCTTACCTGTAAAAATAAATAGGTTCAACTCGCCACATGCGACCCCTTCGGGGATAACGCGGCAAGAAGTTACACTATATGTGTAGCTAAGTTGCGTTTGCTTACTCAGCCTTCACAAGAAATGAGTACCAGCCCTCTCTGGGAAACCCCCACCTCAACTGAAGTGGTTGGCGTAAGGCTGGCCCCCTTACTTGTAAAAATAAATAGGTTACACTCGACACATGCGATCCCTTCGGGTAGAACGCGGCAGGAAGTTTCACTATTTTAATATAACTTAAGTCACGTTTACAGATCTTACCTTTCCGAAATATAACTATTGCACTTTACTCAAGAAATAGTATAAAATTTACAGATAACTTCAAAACACCGAAACTATGTTAACGAACTGAGTTGATGTTTAAAATTTAGCTTAATATGTGACTTAAAAGTTTATACGGAAGAAAAACTACGTGAAAGATTTTCACAAGTATTATCCTTTACATTCAGTATTTAAGTCGCTGAGGTAAATTAGTTTTTTTATTACTAATATGTTTAACGAAACTATGCAGTTACTCATTCGACGACTTAAATAATTACATTTAATGAAAAAAACGCGATCTTCGGTTCTCTAGTTTGAGTCGGCGCCAGAGATGAACTGAACTGAAGGTTACTTACTAGATCAGTGGTTCTCAACCTTTAACCAGCACTCGAGAATAAGGCATTACGTGAATTCCCTTCTATCACGTAAATATAAAAATGTGTGGAAGATACCTACAACAGCAATCCTAGTGAGTGATTTGGATTTCATGTTTTTTTTCGATTTATAATTACGGGTAAAAAAAACTGCGTGAATTCCCTTCGGTCACGTAAATAAAAAAAATGTATTGAACAAAATAACACTACTAGTGAGTGATTTGATTTTCAAACATTTTTCTATTCACATGATCGAGGGGAGTTTAGGTACGTAATGTTTTATACTCCGGTTATTTTTTATTAATTGTTTTCATGTGGTTAAATGTAAATTATTATATTAACTCATTATATGTTTGTATGAGGCTGATCACCCACGCTGTACAATAAAGGTTTGCTTTGCTATAATGCAACCCCTATTTTTCCCAGTTAGGGATAAAAACATGATCTTCAAATTTAAATCTTCAAAGGAATGGACTTGGAGGATAACATAGTGTGAAAATGCACAAAATTTTCCGTTTTCCGAGTAAGGTGAAAATTAATGTCCACCAAATTTAAATCGACAACGTGGGGTCTTAAACGCATTTAATCTTCGTCTAACACCAAAAAATGTGTTACAAAACAGGATACGCAGAGGGGATGATCGAGGGGGCAAAGGACGATCACGCCGAGAGTTCCTACAGGCTATATTGGCATAATCGCGCTGTTCCACCTGCGAGCTCAAAAAGAAAACCTTGTTTATAAAGGAGTAGAGAAAAAAAACATTTACTTACATTGCTCCAATCCAATCTTAATATTGTTGATACCTACTGATGGAGTAGACATATAGCCCATGCATATAGCTCTTACAATCCGCCCCACTTGGACGAAAACATTTCACGTACCACTCCGATGGTCTCGCGTACCACCGGTTGAGAGCCACTGTACCAGATGATCAGAAAAACTATAAATACTTAGCCAGGCATAAGGCATGTTCTGTGTAAATATTCCTTTATATTTTTCTACCTGCATAACTAGGGACTGGAAAATTTCGCGATTGCGATAAAACGAATTTATTCGCGAATTTTGATGTTTTTACGCGAATAACGCGAAATTTCAGGTTTTACGTAAATATCGCGAATTTTCGTACTTTTGGTAGAAATTGTGCGAATTAAGTTGTCATGTATCGCTTTTGCAACGCAACGATTTTGTGGGAAAGAAAAAAATCCTGCGAAAACCCTTTGCAAGGTGCAAAGCACAGGAAAATTGGTCTCTTTCAACGTTTAAACACGCTAGAACGCTAGACGCGGGGTTCGATCCCCACCTGGGTCTTTTGACCATAAATTTGACCCTGGTTCAACAGATGTAATTGGGTAATTAAAAATGAATAATTCATTAAAATAAACAATAATGAATTATTAATTAATGATATTAATAACTGTATCTGGCCAGGCAGAGTAGTTGGTGAATTTCATTCCTATTCACAAATCTATTTTATTAAAAAAAAATAATGATAAGCAGAACTGTCCTGGATCATCCAAGCAGACTTGAATCGTGACATCAATGAAGGAAAATACTTCAAGGAGTGAAGCTGTTGCTGGATTAGCCAAGAGCACAACTTGAAGCTTTCATAAAAGCCAACATCCCTTGAAAAATGAGATAACCCTCATCTAGAGACTAATGCACAAAAATTGAATATTTTAAAAGGATATTTGCAGGGTATTCGGAGTGTCATTGAAATAAATTAATACTTTTTTCAATCAATGGTTTTTTGTAAAAAAAGATTAAAAAAAATAATTTTTTTTTAAGAAACTAAAATTAAAAAACATTGGTTTGTACCACTTGAGTATTTTTTATTGAAAAAACGTTTTCGGTGGGTACTTCCACCATCTTCGGTTGCAGATACTCGTATTGATTCAGATTTTGTTTATTCATTATTTTTGAAGGTACATTTTGTTGTTTACATAATAAATTGTAAATATTAGTAATATATTTTGTTTTGCAATTATATAAACCTTTATTTTGATCTAATCAACCCTAAAAATTACAACGAATCTCCCCGTTTATCATGAAAAATAACGCGAATTTCCCTGTTTTTGATAAAAAATAACGCGAATTTCACAAAAAAATAACGCGAATTTCCTAAAAAATAACACCACTATTTTCCAGTCCCTATGCATAACATATTATTTAGTACGTACGTGCCCATCTGAAAATCGTTTGTCATTGTTTGAAGCGCTCCTACATGTCAAATCACCTTTTCCTCGGATGAAAATTAATTTGATAATAATTTATGTTTGCATACGGTCGATGTTAGGCAAGAACTATAAGTACTCCATGTGTGAAGTATCACCCCATTTTTAAAAGGTTCGGTTTCAGGTTGCGAAATGTATTGATAGCTATCAAACCCATTGAGTTATATATTATAGAGACGCAATCATCATACAACCCGGAAAAAAATGTCAAGCCAAAGTCTGTTGAAAGATGAGATGAATTTTAATGGAGTGACTGATAAACACGGTTGATCAATTATCCCTTAACTTATAGGTTGGTATGAGGCTGACCACCCATGCTGTAAAAAATGGTTCACTTTGCCAATGTCACCCAGGTTCAGGGCAGGTCGGCAAAAGTTGAAAGCTTATGTTCATTTAATGTTTGTTTTTTTTATTGTAAGTAGGTACACAAGCAGCATTTGTAAGTGTGAACTTACACTGGTCTGTTTGAGGGCATGCATTTAATATGAATTTAAATGTTAACATATCTTTGCAATTATTTAGATTAGATCAAGGAGGCCCAGACCCACCCCGGGTTGTGTTGCCAGTGGTGATCAATAAAATACACTTAATTTTTTTTATAAGCTTTAATCTGAGATATCATTATAAAAATGAAGATACTCAATGTCACAAAAAATATGTTATCATACATTTATCTGATAAAAAAATACAATATAATATTAAGTACCAAAAAATACAGTTTTTGGATTAAAAATCACATTCTAAAGATTCTCTGAAATATTGAATCAGAGATCCCAGTTAAAAATACAATATCTCTCCACTTGTCCTGAAAGGAATTCATAAATTACGACATATCAATACCCTAATAGCATTGGCATAAATATACATTTGTGCATTGTGCAAACTATTTATTTATGCAGGTAAGAAGGTTTGCATATCCACTTTTGACAATGCCAGCACTACTGAATTGTTTTTGTATAGACCATGGTCTAACCCGAAAAAACACAAAAACAATTCAGTAGTTAATACCGACCATGAAAGTGTTAGTGAAAGTTTAAAACTTTATTTAATGCCAGCACTGTTTCAGAGAAGGAAATTTATCTCATTAAAAAAAACACCTTGATTTTCACCTTTGGTTGTATGTGATTCATGTACCTTTGCAACTTAAAATATAGATAAGTCGTCTCTGCTTTGTACATATAAAAAATAATCATGAATTCATGATGCTAGGTGGAAAAAATATAATTAAATCAAGATTATTATGAAGTTTTAGCCATCTTATATACAAGCTCAACAAGCTGATCTTTCTTCAACTTTTTAAAGTTGGGCACATCTGACATTTCACAATTCTCTAGAATGCTCTTCAACTGTGGGACTGTAAACTTGTCGACACTTTTTTCTTTGATTCTCACAGCAACTAATGTAGGAGAAACATCTTCTGTGGAAGCTTTCTTGCGTTGCGATCCTTCAGACTGAGAACTTGCAGGTCTCTTTGTTGGAGATTCCCCAAAAGGTCCAAACAATTCGGCAAATTGATCAGACAGAAACCCCAATCTTTCATCTTGACTGTCAACATCAGGGAGTGTTGTGTCATCCACTGGTCGAGGATTCTTATCTTGAAGCGCAAGAGCTTCAATTGCGCTGTACATGGTTTGAAGTTTAGGATTCTCAAACAAATCCAGTCTGTATTTAACTTTAAGTTTTTTGACTATTCCCACCATGCAGTTTACTTGTTCTTCCGATACTTCTGGGACTTCATCCGTTTGAATGTCCCTCTCATTTTGTTTGTATGGTATGTAGACCACGTGGAAACCGTCTGGCTGAATCTGTTTGCCTTTGTCTGTTATACCTTCTTGGGGAAGAAGCGCCACAAGATGGGGAAAAGAATACCATCGGGAAACCAGCGTGCAGATGGCAACTTTCTCAAGAGCAAGGCATCTGTCGCGGAGACAAATAAACAATGCACTGGACCCTTCCACGCTCGTTTCATCAGGATACAAAAACGTTGATGGTTTCAAGTAATTCATCGCCAAATCAAGCGACTCAGCAGACTGAAACCCAAGAAGTCTTATACAAGGTGGCCCACTGAACTTCTTCATTTGCTGCAATTCATCCTGCGTAAACTTGATGTCTTCCTGACCAAAAGTTTGGTAAAGTAGAACGTCCGATCTATTCAACACATTGAGAGAATTTTCCATTTTTGTTTCTACATTTTCAAGCTTCACGTCTTCACTTTTAACGGTGGCATTTCCTTCTCCATTAGTGGTATCCTGTTCAGCATCAGCTACTTTCTTCCCCATTGTCGATTGCACAACATCATTTGATACACGATCCAAGAACACCTTAGCTGGTTCCTTCTGTGTGCTTATCAGATGATATAAACCAACACCGATTGCGATGTCATCGTTAAGATACATCTTCAACAGAGCCGTGGCCCTCTTGTTTCGTGTATTTTGCCAAATTTGAGGCACCAAATCATCCAAGACCAACACAGGTTCGGGAGGGGACCATGGCACAGGACACCATGGAGACACAACCTTTTCAAATTCTGCATAAAAACTATCTGCAGTGAGTGTTTTATTTGAGACATTTATCAGTTTCACGCCAATACCCAAAGCCCGCATATCCACAGCTTTCTTCAAAGTCACCCGGACTGTTTTCGGATCCGGTTCTTCTAAGCAGCTTAAAATTGTTGCCGTTTGAGAATTCATTTTTTTCTTGCAGCCCGAAAACATGCGACTGGCTTGCCATAGTGCATTAGCCAGGCTGAAATCCTTAGTCGGACCCCAGATTGGATACATGTCTTCGATTTGTGATGTAATGTTTTGTAGCTTCGTGACGTCTTCAATCTCAGGTTCCTTCAGCTCTAGTAATTGTATGACATTTTCCAGGCCTTGGTCGTCGTTCTTCTTGGTGCCGAATATTGATATTCCGATCAGATGTTTTGGCGAGCTGAACATCATCTGCCTTATGAGAGCGACACAAGATTTTAATGCAACTCTGATAGGGATTACTTCACCAATTTCTTCCCACATAGGCGGCGAAACATCAATCAGTAACACCGAACCGCCGGATCCTCCCCATTGACCAGATTCTTCATTGTCACTGTCGTAATCCATATTTGATAGATCTGCAATATATTCAGTGTGATATTGAAAATGTTTTTTTAGTCACATAGAGTTGAATATCAAATTAAATTGACGAAAATTATCACCACCGCTTATCACTTTGACGTTTGGAAATATTTTTGAACAAGTTTGCACAAGTCAGGGTGGATATGAAAAGGTGTGCACTCTTGGTGGTTTTCATTGATTGCCGTCTGTTTCTGTTCAAATGGAGCTAGTGTTGCACTAGAGTCTACTAGTGACTAGACTGAAAGATTATCGGCCGTCAAAAGTGGACACTTGGCCATTAGTCCATAACATTATACTAAAATAAATACATTTGCGCGGTTTCAGGCGCTGCTAGCGGTATTGGTCCGTCGATCCGTCGTCGATCTTGATATCACGTTTTACTAGAATTGTCTCCATTGTAAATACACTTTGGCTAGTGCTGTCACGGTTGAAGTATTTTTTTTTGACACGAATTTTTTTTGAATAAGTTTCGATAGTGACGTCAAGCAAGATGGCCGCTCCGCAGTGACAGATGCTGGCAATTTTGATATTATGATGATTTTTACAAAATGCCGCATGACATGATATTTCGTAATGATGGTCAGACTAAGTTGTCAGACATTTCCACTTCGGAGATTGTATTCATGACCAATACGGCAGTATTGGTCATAAGTATTCATATTCATATTCATGACAAATACTGCCTCAAGTAACAATACTGACCTAAGTCAAGCGCTACACTTACTCAAGGGTCGACATTCTGGAGCGTTTTGTTTCACAAATAATACTAAATCTTTAATCAGCCTAGTGCCCAACTTAGTGGAGATGTACGGCCAGTCATTGGCTCTCGAAAAAACCCAGCTCTGTAATTGGTCAATAGCTTCCGACCAATATTCGGCGTACTTCATTCTTATCATTGCCACTTCTTTCAAATTTTAATGACATTTGAGCTGTTGAACTTGACAAATCGAAGAAATGTCAATGTCATATTTTGAGCTGTGCATAAAACTTGACAATCGAAGAATTTTTTGGCTTTGTTAAACCCTCAATGAGCAACGGAAAGACTGTATACAGAACGGCGCATTTTTTCACTCTAAAACGCCTTTTAAATTCTTCCTCGTCGTAATCGTAAATGGGTCTTTACAGTCTCTGATATATTTTCTTAGGACACTATTTTTGGTCAAAACAATGTTTTTATACTCGTTACCCAGATAGCATTTTAAACTTGTATCTGACTTGCAACAAGTTTGATGTGTCAAAAGTGAAGGCTTGCTGCAAGTTCACCATGGCAAGTATATACACTTGAGGCAAGTTTTAATCAAACTTTCTAGTTTCCCAGCAACAAGCTTGCAGAAACTTTGTCATAACAAAGTTCCCGTAGGGTTGTCATGACAAACTTGCAAAATGTTTGCTTCTGCAAATTATATACATTTTTTGATATTATTATAATGTTAAAAAAAACAAAATTAGAATAAAAAGATGAAATATTTTTATTTTATTTCATTTACAGTTTGCTTATAGTAGTAACAAAGTTTTATAATAGTCACATCATCATCATCACCGGCACGACCTCCCTCAGCAACCGCTGCCAGCGCTGTCTAGTGTCTAGCCAACGTCTTCCTCCTCCAGTCCCACATTCCCACTGCACGGCTATCCGCCACCACTCCATCCAGCCATCTTGAACGTGGTCTTCTCACTGTCCGCCGTCCGATTGTGATGAATAAAAATTGGGCTGCTGAACCATATTTTCAATTATTGCGTCATCTACAAATAATTGAAAATATTCCAGTGACGTTAAAATTTTAATGGATTGTAAAAAACTGGCAGTACACGTTGTGTCGGGGATATCCAAGTCACGGTGTCGCCAGCGTACTTCTGTCCACAACGAATGGGCCTGATGTTGTCCATCACCTTCCACCGCATTTGCTTCTTCCTCCTGGTCAACATCACTAGGTGCCTGAAAAGAAATAAATAGTTACGTTTATAATATCATCCACAAATAAAATAGAAATTGGAACCATAGAAAACCTATTTTAGAGGACTTCAGTCAACGTCAATGCAGTACAATCTGTGATTAATTATAAAGATACGAGTTTAAAGGTACCGATTTATAGCTAATTTGTTGAGATATATTTTGAATAAAATGAGGATTTTTTAATAGATAAATAAAAAAATAAAATACTAACGTTTATTTCAATGGGCATCCCAATTATCTGGCTCAACTCGTCTGCAGCCATCTCCTGGTCACCGTTTTCGATCCTTGGCTCCCACCAGGTTGTAATTTCGTCATCTTCATCTTCAAGTTCTACATCTGATGCATTTCCATTCAAACACATATTAATCTCTCGAATCTCTCGTTGGTATGAGGCTGACCACCCATACTGTAAAAAATGGTTCACTTTGCCAATGTCACCCCTGTTTCAGGGAATGTCGGCAAGAGTTGCAGGGCTTATGTTCATTTGAGGTTTGGATTTTATTTGTAAGTACATAATCAGCATTTGTAAGCGCGAACTACACGTGTTTGTTTGTGGGCATACATCTGAGAGCTTTGAATGAATATATCCTTGCAACTTAGATTATAGATTATTATATAGATAGAATAGAGTAAGACATCTGAAAAAATAAAATAGTAAGGCGGTTAAAAATGACCTCAAAATCCTGTATGTTCAACCATACACGTTATTTTGTATACAAAAAAAAGTACTAAAAAACATAGAACTTGCTACAAATTATATACTGTTGAATAGTTTATGAACTAAGGAACACGCTAAAAATGACTTTTTTTCAATTAAATGTATAATTACCTTGAAAATTGACGATTTCGAGGGGAAGAATTGTCAGAGTTGAAACGCAAGCCGGCTTGACAGTTGACAGACGTTATGGCGGTTAAAATGCACTATGCAGGCAGGAAACCAGTGTTGCCACCTTAGTCTTAGTAATGGGGGCAATTGAAGAAGCTAAAAAGGGCTAGATCGGGCTAAAAGGAGCACAAAAAGAGTTGGTGTAGAAAAAGCCTAAAAAACACCTGGACTAATGATTTCAATTACTTATGTATTTATTTTTTAGTTTGAATCACAATAATTTTTTGCAAAATTAGGTTCAAAAATTAAAAATATTAGTTATTTTACAAACTAAAATTAACAAATTTTCCGTTTAGAATCATTTAGTCGCCATAGATATGTTGCCATAATCGAACAAATGGTATCTACCAAAAAAAAAAAACAATATATATGACAAAAATCGCGAAAGTTTGATGTTATCGCGATGTTATCATGGCGCAAATTTCAGATTTTCGTACAATATTTTTAAGTAAATGAAAAGGGCTAGATAGCCCTTTTTGGGCTAAATCATTAAACAACGAGTTCACCTGCAGTAATTAGTGCTAGATCTAGCCCCAAAAGGGCTAAGGTGGCAACACTGCAGGAAACATAAAGAAAAAATATAATGCTGTGAGCACAACCAGACCCCGTTAACTAGTATTTTGCTACTGGTAACCTTGTTTTATAATATCGGTAGCCATATTGGAATCCATCTTGGGTGTGGACATACTTGGGCACAATGGGAAGGAGTAAGGAGGAAGGAGAAAAGGTGGTTTTTTTTAACTGAAATCAGAATGAGCGTAAATAAAATTGAAATAATGATTTATATTTACCTACTGTTATTCATTTAAAAAAAGAGTTTAAGTGTTAATTAACTTTGTATTGTTTATTATTTATTAAATTACTGGTTTTTTTTTATAAAAAACTGATTAATAAATATATATTTAATGATGGTTGAACTGTGCTTAGCACCGGCCTGTTAGACGCCGTCGATCGTCTCAAACGTCAACTCTGTGAACGTCAATGCGTCAAGCGTATTTGAAATTAACTGTTATATTTTCACTGCAATTGAAGAGAGTGTAGAGATTAATGAAATCAAGAAGACTCCAGTGTCCGGAAATGTAGCACGTGCAGAAGACTCCAGGATCATCAGAACTGTCTTGGATGGTGCCCCCTCAGGTGTTAACCACGTAGACGAGGATGCGGTGGGCAGAGAACTTCGAAGCTGACGCCGAAGTTTTGGGAGTGAGGGGACCATCTGTGGGGACCATGGAGGGAAGCAGCACAAGGCAGAGTCCTGGAGGATTGTGGTGCAGGAGTCCCTGGATCCTTTAAGGCTGATGAGCCGAAGGAAGTGAAAGTAAAGTGTATAGATTTCATATTATAAACATTTCCAGTCCTCAGACCATCATCAGGACAATCATCGGGGATCCAAAACTTTTGCAAGAAATACAGATACAGAATGCCAGTGTCCTTGACAATATTATCTTCTCTGGCAGGTGCCTATTTGATTGTTTATCTACCTACTTAGTTTATTTTTGCCATATCATTTGTTTTTTATTATTTTTTTTCTTTGCACAGTGTACCTATATTTTTGTGATTGTATGACTAATCTTTTTTGAATAAATAAATATTGTGCAAAATCTAATCGTTTTATTTTGACAGCTTTAGCAATAATAATAATATTTATTAATAATATCAGGGCAGATAATAATATATGAATATAGTGGTGTGGGTGTACCCGCCTGTCGCGTGTTTATACACACATGCATACAAGATCAAAGTCCGAATAGGTACTTGTTGAGGCAGCGAAGCAAGAAAGACGGAGAAGGGGGTTTCGAAGTACGTACCTACCTCAAAGCTATAGAGTGGCTTCTCTAAGTACCTATATACTCTGTGAGCACAACGTTGCAGCAATATTGCAATAAACTTGTTTTGTCATATTTGACATGACAATATAAATTTAAGTACAAATCAAACTTGCAGCAAACTGACCTGCTATCTGGGTAAAAATCATCTTCATGTAAGAATTCATTATTTTATGTAAATAATTCACAACCAAACAAAAACTTTGCTGACGAAATGCGACGGAATATTTTGACAGTTCATCCATCATTGCAGTATGGTCCTAGACCATACTGGAGAACAAACCCGATTCTGATGGTCAAACAATGTTAATATACTCGTCAAAACAATGTTAATACACTCTAAAAAATTGTCTTCATCGTAAGAATTCATTTTTTCATGTTAATTCACAATCAAACAAAAAATGTGATAACAATTAAATACAAGGAATATTTTGACAGCGCTTAAGCGTTGGTTAATATACCTGCCGACCTTACTTACCCAAGCGCTAGTATTTAGAGAGCCCTAGCGCTGCTTTTACCCTAAGTATTGTTTCTGAAACGAATTTCGCCAATCTGACAACTAGCGCGCCCTATGGTAAGTGCTAGTAGGATTCATGAATACGGGGGTTAAAATGTCTGAAAAGTCAAAGACAATAATGCTATGGACTCGACATGGACTCGACAATTTTGGTAGATATTTTAATTTTTTTTGTTAATTTAAAACTCGAAAACCTTTATTTTCTGTGAAAACTAAAAACAATTTGGAAAATATAAAATAATTGTAAACCCCTTGAAAAGAAAAAGGAAGTAGGTAATAATTAAATTGAGTTTGTTCTTACTTTTGGATTAAAAGCAATTTTATTTCACAACGGTGTTTTTTCCATTGCAACGTTTTAATTATGAAATGATTCCGTGAAACTTTTCACGGAAGAAACATGTTAATCAACTATTTTTATTAGTCGTAAATAATTTTAGTCGTAAGGGAAGTTTTAAATTTAATGTTGGTCTCGGCAAATAAGCGCCAAAAACAATGACACAATATAATGTTAACACAATATATAATACCAATGCAATATTAATGACACAATTGCAATATTGCATTCTGTTTCATGAAAATACTTTTGAGGTTAAGAACCCGTAATATATTTCCACAACTAACATTGGAATATTCTGCCAGTTTGTACAACACCACGATGAATTTTAAATTATCTGTATGATTTTTTTTTTACTGGCGTATAGTTGAACTTAAATATAATAAAATAATTTCATTCCTACATTATTTTAATCCCATTCGATGTTTGAATAAACCGCAATAGCTAAATGTCATTAGAAGAAAAAGATTCTGTTTTGTTAAAAAAATATTTTGTTCAAATGTGTGTGGAGACGGAAAACCGATAGTTGCCGCTAAAAATCGCTGTCTGACGTCACTATCGAAACTTATTCAAAAAAATTTCGTGTGTCTAAACTGAGCCATAACAATTATTTCTTTATTTGCCATCATTTTTCAATTTGGGGTATTTAAAAGAAAATCGCGTAACTGCAATAAAAGCTGAGTAATTTTGTATGGTGAATATAATTTGTGTGTAGGTACTATATATTTTGTGTAGTATTGTGTGTAGGTCGTAGGTACTATAAGTATCGCAGAATATTTGAAAATGGAAACGGTCGTGCCCAACCCTATCGTCAGCTGTCACTTAAAAGTTAAATAAAAATATAACCTAAAATTATTTCGGTGCAAGAGTTAGAAATAATGTCATTTTTATAGATTATTTCGTAAGAATAATAAAAAACCCTTTATTCGTTACAAAATGTTTTGTAGTAGGTGGAAAAAGCTGCCGTACAATGACTTTGTCATTTGGAAAAGATACAAGACTCCTCAGAACCATTGGGTGAGGTTATGTTTTGTTTAACTAAAATACACATTTAAATGCAGAATGGTTCAAAGATGTGTCGATGGAATTCAGGAATAGGTATATTTTTTTTAAATTGCCGTATCCAAAACAGCTGCCATATAGAACTATCCAAACGCATCATCAGCTCAAAAGTACAAAATCTTATGTGATGAATGGAGTCAAGAGGATTAAATTTTTCTTCAGCATGGGGACGTCACAGGTCTAGGTAACTAGGGTCTTTAATGACCAAAAAATCAAAATGTTAGCAACCCGACATGGGGACGTCACAGGTCTAGGTAAGTAGGGTCTTTAACGACCAAAAAAACAAAATGTTAGCAACTCGACATGGAGACGTAACAGGTCTAGGTAACTAGGGTCTTTAACGACCAAATAAAATGTTAGCAACTCGACATGGGGACGTAACAGGTCTAGGTAACTAGGGTCTTTAACGACCAAATAAAATGTTAGCAACTCGACATGGGGACGTAACAGGTCTAGGTAACTAGGGTCTTTAACGACCAAATAAAATGTTAGCAACTCGACATGGGGACGTAACAGGTCTAGGTAACTAATAAAAGGTTAGCAACCCGACATGGTGACGTCACAGTATATCCCCAGCTTTTTTGTTCCTATTCGATTATGTTTATGTAAAAATGGTTCTCACTTTTCGGATATAAGAAGCACTGTTATGGGAGAACTTACAAGTTACATTAGTATCAATGTTGCACTGGCGTTATAGCAAATGTCTTCAGGAGGCTCCCAGCGACCCTCTCTGTATGAGGATTAAATATGTCCAATGAATATAACTCCAAATGGTTTTTGTGGGTTTTTTGGGTCAGGCAATGGTCTATTTGCAGCTTTTTTAACTTCCGACGTTTTGCTTTCACAAGCAAAAAGCATTCTCAAGGCGAGTTATCAAAGCAATGTGATGGTTTTCGTTGTCTTTGCAGTCGCTCGCTGTTCGTAACTGGCTGGCTGGAAATACGATGCACTCTCTTCATCTCATTCCCTCTGAGTTGGAGGGTTTGTGTAAAAAAAGCTGCAAATAGACCATTGTCTAACCCCAAAAGCTACTAAAACAATTTGTTAGATAACGCCAACCATAAAAGAGAAAGTCTTAAACTGTATTGGATGTATCTCCAGTTTCAATATTACCTTCACCACGTTCTGCCAATGCCCAACAGTCCATGGATCATCTTTGGATCTATTCAGCTTGCCCAACAAGCTGCTCACTGGCTGACCTGATGGAGGGTAATGATAGAGCGGTGGAGGTTACCCAACACTAGGCAAAAATAGTGTAGCGTCTGACTCAAAGGAGAAGAATTTTATCTTAATGTAACGAAGTTGTAATGGTATTCCAGTCCCAGCTGAGAAAACCCAACAAGACCACTGATAAAGCCATGGACCACTTTGACGACTTTTACGCATCAGTTTTCGGGGAGCTGTGGCAGCCGATGCGGAAGGCTCTGCTGCAAAAATCCAAATATGTAGCTTTGGTCAACAATTTTAGCGACGATCAAGAAACAATAGAATTCCTGGAGCGCCTGGGTATGCTACACATTTTATCAGAAATGGACTCATCTATTTTTTCTATAATCAAAAGTACTATGTTTTTATTACAATTACTTTATCTAGTATTACTTTTTGAATATCCGAAAAACCTGAGCGCAAATTTGAAAACATAATATTTTTCTCGATGGGAAAAGTCACACATGTATTTCTCTGGTGACGCCGTAAATAGGCTTCAACTGCCGCTTCGGCGGAATAAAACAGGTTCCGGGGACAAGGCTTTTAGTTCGGCTGATCCATCCTTCTGATACACTCTACCTTTGGAGTAGAGAACACAGTGTTGGCATTTTCAGGAAGTTGCTTCAGACACATTTGTATAATAGAAGCTTCAACACATAATAGCGCCCTTGGGGTGGCTAGTGGCACTAAATATAAAATTGGCCAATTATCATTATTATTTATGGTCCTTAGTAAATTATAATAAAATATTTCTTTGCCTTTACCCTAGCAACCAGTCCATGTGTTGTCACAATTTAGTTGCCTACAGAATTTGTGCCTAGTCCATCCTGGCAACACAGATGCATAGTAACTTCTTGCCACATTGCCCCTGAAAGCATCTCCTGGCTTCTGATGCGGCACGGACTCCCTTAGAGCTCTTATGATTCTGCATATTCTATTTATCATAACTGAATCCATTTTCCAAATTAGGTGCCCACAATATGAAGCGATTATTTGAAGTGCAAAAGGAATTTGAAAAGGGCAAGACACCAAAAGTTCTCGAAGATGAAAGGTCGGAGAAGGCTCCTGCCGATCAGGACTCTATTATAAAGAGTTTCTCGGAGAAACTACACCATGAAGAAATAGAGACATTGTACCAATCTGCCGACAGAGATGTAACAGTCCCAGAGACTATAGATACTGGAGAAGCAGTGATAGGGAAAATTTCACAAGAAACTAAAAAAGAACCTGAAACTGTAAAAAAGTAAGTGTATAATCTGTAATCTAAGTTGTAAAGATGTATTAACATTTAATATTCATATTTAATACATGTCCACAAGCAAATGTTTCTAAATTTCACCAACATTACATTACATCATCATGATGAAGAAGCCCATCCCAGTCATGGGGGAAATGTCTGCAAATTCCAGTTCTGATACCTTTCTCTGATACGTATGCCAAAAAATAACCGTCTATCTAATATCTAGTTTGTTTATTCATATGTTGAAAAACTGTGATGAGTTTCATCAAGATCATCTTCATCATTCCACTTTCACACTGAAGAAGCCCATCGTAGACATGGGTGAAACGTCTGGAAGCTCCAGCTCCCACAAACCTGGGCAACTCTCCAACCTTCGGTGCTTTTTAAAAAAATAGATTTGTGAAGAGGAATGCTATTCACCAATCTATTTTGCCTGGCTAGAAACAGCAATGTTATCAATTAATAATTCATTATTTAATATTTTTGATGAATTATTTATTAATAACTACCCAATGATATCTGTTGAACCAGCGCCAAAGTTATTGTTAATAGGACAGGACGCAGCGGGGCTCAAACCAGCGTTAGTGTCAATAACGCAAATTCGAGCGCCGACGCCCTATCCCAGCTACTCTTTCATAATAATATTAACATTTTCAGAGCACCGATGCCGGCATCTTTGGCGTCAAGTTTGCAGAGTGCCCAGATTGATGAATCGCGTATAATAATGCCGGAGGTCGGCCACACGGCACCCTCGCTGTGGACGTTTGTGCCGGCCACGCAGCTCATGGGCCGCGACGACTGGATCCCAGAATCTGCCCACTACAAATACTACTCAAGTAATGGGACATTGTTTCTTTAAGAAATAAATTAATTGATTTGGTGTTGAGAATGAATAATCCTGTTGATATTTGATTAGGATATCTGTCTTTTCGTTTTCTTGCTTTGTTTTCCTGAGAGGGTGGTGTACCGTGTGTGTTTGATAGTATTTAAAGCCCTAAATGGTATGGCTCAAGCGCGTGCATAGGGTATAGGCAAATACACTTCAGAATAAATACTTCCTCCCATTCCTTTAAAATAACTCATTTGAAATTGGCTGAAGTGCTAACAATGGTTTCAATCGAACTTAAATTTTGAATTTTAATCTGAATAGCAAGCTTAAATGGATTTTTTACTATATATTGCCTTCCTGTTAAGTATATGCCTGTATGGGATGCACATCCCTGGTAAGACTCCATCATATCTGGCAGACTTGTTTTCCCCCGTTGAGGTAAGTGTGAGGGGGCGGACACTTAGGTCAGCGGGGGATGATGCTGTCAGGTTGACGCAGCCTCGCCGTCAAATACACACTAATTTTGAGAATCGCATTTTCTGGATTGCGTGTACGATGGAGTGGAACAGATTGCCAGCCAGAGTGAGCGTTTCGGAATCTATTGGCATTTTTAAGGAAACACTGAAACAGCAATTTTACAAAATATCCCATTCGTGATAGGGAGGGAAGATAAAGCTGTATTAAAACTAACGTTGTACAATTTTAAAAATAAAAATGAATTTTGAGTGTTAATACAAAAACCATTGATATTTTAATGTTTCTTTAGTCCTAAATTTACTAAAAGGAATGTGGGATTGGATTCTTTGATGAAAGTAGTTGCAGTTAAGGCAGGACAATGTCTGTCAGGTCAGCTAGTGTGAAATAAATACATCTTTTATTACATAAACATGACCTCACTTAAGAAGATTTCAACATTCAGGAGATTGCTTGCATTACTCTACATTTGCTTTTATATTGTTGTTGACTAAGCAAAAGTTTGTGAATTTCAGGTGCCGAAGATTTCCCGCTCACCATAGAAGACGATACTCTGGTGTTTCCCGAGAAATTGAAAGTGTATTCATTTGAGAATAATAACATGTCACCATTTCCTGAGCCCAAGCGGGGGAAAGCAGGTATAATTCTGTACATTTAACCTCTAGTGTGCCAGCGATTTTCACCTGTTTTCCAACTACCCAACTCTTGGTTTTGAAATTAAGTATCTTCAAAAATACAAAACATAATATCTCCTATCCAAATTTTTTTTTATCTAAAAAGACAGTGAAAAAAGTGCATAATTTAGTAAAAAGCATTGTGTTCTAAAAATAGACATATAATATTATTAGGAATGGGCACATAGGCCAGGTAGGTACATAAATGTTATTGAGTAATATTAATAGTATTAGGATGATTTATTTGGTGAGCCCTATTTTTGTGTGTATCACACCTCAAGAGCCCTTTGCAAGCTTGGTCGTCGCTGTAGAAAGCGCCAATTCTCAAGCAAGACCCAGTTGTTGTAAGGTTGGATGGACCTTTCAGTGACCGGTCTTTGGTAAAGGTTTATGAATTTTTCAACCCAGCGAAGAGCACATTTGGAAATATAAGTGGTATATTTTTGTGCTCCGCCGGGATTCAAATCCACAACCTTCCATTTACGAGTCCGAAGTGTTCCCACTGGACTACGGACCGGTCCAAGAGTAGGGAAGCTTTTTCACGGGAACATACAACTCTCAACTATACAAGCTGTACCAAGACGTTGATGTGGTCATTTAATAAAAGTCAGCAGACTGTATTGGCTATGCCACACTCAGCAAATGGATCATAGGAGTCTGGAAAAGGGGCGCAGGACAGCGGGTAGACCCAGATTAAGGAGGCTGAACGGAGCGGTGGCAGACTGCTGTGCGGTAAGAGTATGGGACTGGTGGAAAACGTGTTGGACGTGTTGCAACGGTACATCATCTTGTTTAGTATTTTCAGGTCAGGGGAAGTTAATTGATGTTTTTATGATTTTTAAAGTAATAACCCAAAAGTAGCTATAATTAAGTAGAAAACAATTCTCATGGTCCATTTGAAACATTGAGTGGAGAGTCCTTGTCAAGAATTTTCCCAACGGTTCTAAATCATTTTCCATACCTGAAATCAAAATAAGAGAGAAATAATTAAATATAACACATATTTTTTTAATGAACTAGATTTGTTATTTTATTATATCAGCAAAAGAGATGAAATGAGAGCAACGCAAAACGCAACGCAACGCAACTAAGCTACACATATAGTGCAACTTCTTGCCTGCGTTATCCCCGAAGGGGTCGCATGTGGCGCTTCGGGACCTATTTATTTTTACAGGTAAGGGGGCCGGCCTCACACCAACCACTTTCAGTTGAAGTGGGGGTTTCCCAGCTCCCGGGAGAGCTGGTTCTCATTTTATTGTGAAGGCTGAGTAAACCTTTGAGATCGAACCCTTGCTCTCGGCATGGAATGCAAGCATTCTACCAATTGAGCTATCGACCTTTTTATGAGCTTGATCGTCGTCGCTACAAAGCGCCAATTCTCAAGCAAGACCCAGTTGCTGTAAGGCTGGATGGACCATTGGTGACCGGTCATTGGTAAAGGTTTTATGAATTTTTCAACCCAGCGAAGAGAAAATTTGAAAATATAAATGGTATATTTTTTGTGCTCCGCCGGGAATCGAACCTACAACCTTCCCATTCAGAGTCCGCAGTTTTACCACTGAGCTACGGACCGGTCAGCAAAATGTAAATAAAGCAGGAAATGGGCAGTAAATGCGGGGATAGTGAACATTCTTCTGTGCTTATAATTTCAGGTGTCCTAAACTACTACCTCATGGATGGGGCATCAGTGTTGCCTGTGATAGCTTTGAATCTCCAGGCGGGGGATAAAGTCCTAGACATGTGTGCGGGGCCCGGGGGGAAGTCCCTGGTGGCCCTACAGACCCTCCTGCCCGAGATTCTCGTCGCCAACGATGTCAGCCATACCAGGGTTAAGAGGTAAACCTTACGTATTCAAGATTTAACCCTTTAAGTACAGGTGGCATGCATAGATATCACGAGCAGACTTGCACTCAGTGAGATTAGCATTAGACATTTTAGTCGTCGGTTGAGCCCACGCTTTGACAAACTAATGATGCCTGCGCTGAAACTTTCATCAGCACGGTCATTCTTAGCTACCAAATTTTGTAATATTTGTTTGAAAACAAATCAGCTGGTCGCTTGCGTCCATCTTGGATTGACAGGTCTTCATACAAATGCATCATTAGTTTGTCAAAGCGTGGGCTCAACCGACGACTAAAATATCTAAGAATAGCCCCGTATGTATCTCATCACAGTTTGAAGATACCTCTTGTATCTGTCTTAAAATGGAGTGTTTATCTGTCAATATAGATATAAAATAGTTTACTTTATAATAAAAAAAACAGTCAAGAGATAACAATTATAAATATTTAAAAATAATTTCAATAAATAACATATTTTTAACCATTTATTTAGGTAAAATAGTGTTCCGAATGTGTGTCTGTGTGTTTTTACTTATGTGAGTGTGTTTGTGTCTCTAGAAGTACTTAGTTGTTTAAATAATAATTAATAATTTACTTGTATTTGTTTGATGGTGTGAGCATTCCCTTGAATCTATTTAGTAAAAATATTCTAGCGTGGTTTAGCCTCTATACATCTATAAATATAGATGGAGGTGCTTTGAAGGCAGACTTGTATCAGGGCCGTCGAGCTGAACAGTTAAAAAGCCACTCTGTAGTCGAACCAAATGTGAGCGGAATGTAAAATAAATTGGGTGGAATAAATTAATGATAATAATAATAATATTAGAATGATTTATTTGGTGAGCGCTGTTTTTGTGTGTATCACACCTCAAGAGCCCTCTGCGAGCTTGGTCGTTGCTGTAGAAAGCGCCAATTCTCAAGCAAGACCCAGTTGTTGTAAGGTTGGATGGACCTTTCAGTGACCGGTCTTTGGTAAAGGTTTATGAATTTTTCAACCCAGCGAAGAGCACATTCGAAATATAAGTGGTATATTTTTGTGCTCCGCCGGGATTCAAATCCACAACCTTCCATTTACGAGTCGGAAGTGTTGCCACTACGGACTACGGACCGGTCCAAGATGCCAACGACACGCGGTGTACCTGAGCGGTTACCCATCCAAGTACTGTCCGCGCCGAATGTTGCTTAACTTCGGTGATCTATGGGAACCGGTGCTTTCAACATGGTAACGTCGTTGACCAAAGTTTTTATTCAATTGACCCCGTAAATCGTAACAACAGCTTACCTTAAAAGATAAAGCGGCTTACCACAACGTTGTTTCACTTGAAAACATTGAATTTCTATCAAAAGATAATGTTTTCAGGGATTAGTCCCTCTAAGTGATTGTTTTATTGTGTTACAGAATATTGCAAGTATTCAGGCAGTACCTGTATGATTTTGAATCCAGCAACCGCTGGGCAGACAGAGTCATCATATCAAATGTACATGGGCTGGCGTACGAGGACCCACAAGGATTTGATAAGGTCTGTCTTACTTAAACCTCTAATCATCAACGTTATTGGCTGCTGGTCCAAAACCTTCTTCTTCCAGTCCCATACTCGTACCCCATGACACCACTTTATCCAATAATCTCGCTCTGGGTTTTCCCATTTACTGTATATTTATAAAAAGGTTTTAAGGTCCAGACTCAAAGGGCGTACCCAGGATCAAAACTAGAGGAGGGTAAGTTTTGAAAATTGAAGATGAAAAATTGATCACAACCTTATTCTATGCTATAAAGTCATGGACAGTCTACTGTACAATTTATTTTATAATTAAATTGTTTCAATAATTGTAATAAATTCCAGAACAAAATTTAATAACTATTTAGGTATTTTTTCAATTCCAGGGAGGGCAGCTGCTCCCCCCTGCCCCTTCCTGGGTACACCTCGTCTAGACTGTATCCCTGTTTTTTTTAAGGAACCATGTGTGGGAGATTACCCGTATTTATAAAAAAACGGGGGTTATAAATATCTATAATCTATAATATAGATTATAGATAAATATACATAAATATACATTATTAATAATATTATAAATATACATTATTAATTAGTTTAAAAAACACCTTGTTTATCGACAATCTAAATCATAATTTACCGTAAAATGCATTTTCTACCATAATGTGTTGCCTATCGTATAGATGCTATGAGTGGAGGAGTAACTATGGATTCAGCCAAGGTCCACCCAGAGCTTTCAAGCTTTACTATGATGATGATTTACTTACTTACTGAGCCATACCATCAATGTACCTTTGCTTGCATGAGACACTTGCCTCTAGTGCTTAGAGGTGTTGGTTGATTGTACTGAGAAGAAATAGCTTTCCTTTGAAATAACAAGTGACAACTACCTTGAGTGCAAAGCATTTATGTAAACTCCCCTTGTGTAAATACAAATTTTATCTAATATACGATGACACACCTAGTGAGTGATTTGGTTTTCATACATTTTTTCAATTTATGCAATCGAGGGAAGTTTACACAATGTTTTATACTCTGGTAAAGCTGTCAACATTATAAAATGATAATTAGAAATTATAAACTTTTCAGATTCTTGTCGATGTCCCGTGCACTACAGATCGCCACACTTTAAAAGAACCTGAGAACAATATATTCTCTCATGGCCGAGTGAGAGAGAGGCTGAAGCTGCCAGAATTACAGTCCAGCCTTTTAAGGTAACGTAACAAATTTTGTAACTGTTCTGCTGTTCTATTTGAAATGCCGTCCCTAACCATAATTCATCATCATCACCATCATGAGCTGGACAGCCCTGGGTGGGCCTTGGCTGAATCCAGGATTCCCCTCCACTCTCGCCTGCCCATCACCTTTGCTCTCCAGTCACATATTATGTTCGACTTTGCTGCATCTGCGTTGACACTGTCCATCCATCGCATTTTTGGTCTTCTTGAGTTGAAAGTCTCATCCCCACGGTAATTCTTACCTACCGAATATCAGATATATTTGTATGAAGACTAATCAGCTGTTCACTTGCGGCCAGGGGGGCAAGCCATAGTAGTAAAATGGGAATTTCAATAATTGAAATAAAATTTAATAACGCTTTTTGTAAAAATTTTACTTCCAGTGGGGGCAGCTGCTCCCCCTGCCCCTTCCTGGGTACGCCCATGGATCTTCCTACAAATATTACCGATATTCGGTAGGTAAGAATTACTGCGGTGATGAGACTTACAGCCCAGGTCTGCTTCAGCCTTGTGGTGCTGAGAGAGTTAGGCGCACTATGGGATTTACATCGTCCATTCTAATTATGTGACCAGCTAGCTGCAGGTGCCCTGTTTTCATGGGACTGACCACATTGGGCTCTTTGTAGATGTCAAATAACTCCTTGTTGTACCGACTGCTCCAACCATTGTTATCCCTCACTGGACCGAAGATAGTTCTGAGAATTTTCCTTTAAAATTTTGCTATCGAGGTCTCAGTCTTGTTATCATTCTGTCAACCTAACCTAACCATAATTACCCAGTAACAAAGGAGAGTAAGATTTGTAAATAATAATTTTCTCGTTTTATTATATTTCAGTTCTAGTTTAAAATTATGTAAAGTTGGGGGAACAGTGGTCTACAGTACATGCACGCTCAGTCCCATACAGAATGACGGAGTGGTGCACATGGCTCTCAAACAAGCTTTTGAACAGTATGGTGTCAAATGTGTCATCAAGTAAGTTTATCATCTATCTTCTTTTTCTAATATTTAAAATCGAACGGATGTATGTATCTTTGTCCTCTATGGACTCTTAAACTATTTAACCGATTATGACGAAACTTACATGAACTATTTTGTGCATGCCAACTTAGTCTTCTATATAAAAAAACTTGAGTAAAAAACGAAAGCAGAAATATGCTTTAACTATTTTCACAATATGACAGGTTTTTTTAACAACATAAGTGTGCAAAGACAACACAGTGGAGATACTGGCCACCGCTACCAGAATGGCGATATGATACAATAACAGTAACCAGACGAGCCACCACAAGGGGTGACAGGGTACAGCTTTAATATTATCGGCATTTTATAAATAATATTATTGGCCGCATAACTCCATTTAATGTCCTTTTAGAGATGAAGAATGTATGAAAACTAAGTGGTCCACGTAAAAAGTGCTGTTTTCATATTCAAACAATTTTTTTTATTTTCAAATATGCTTTTCCCTGGTTTGAAAAAATCATATACCTTTACCAAACACCGGTCACCAAAGGTCCATCCAGCCTTACAGCAGCGACTGGGCTTTGTTTGAGAATTGGCGCTTTCTATAACTTAGCCCAGCGTTTTTCAACCTGTGGGTCGCGACCCCCTGGGGGGTCGCGGAGCCTCTGTAGGGGGGTCGCGAGAGGTCGAGAAAACTTCAGTCTTGTATACAACATATAATTTGTGAGACTTGTGAGGCAAATAACACAAACGCCTAAAATTTAAGTATTATATATTTTTAACATACATGGAAAAAAGGGTTGGGGGGTCGCGAAATATTTTTTGATACTAGGGGGGTCGTGTCATGAAAAAGGTTGAAAAACACTGACTTAGCCAAACAAACACTGGGGGGACGATAAGTTTCAGGAGTGCTTTGGTCTTCCTCTGGAGTGTGAAGAGATGCTGCTTAGGGAAATGATGTTCTTTTTTTGTTTTGCAGGAAACTGACCCAGTCGGAATTGGACCCACTGAAGATCCTGTTTAGGATAGGAGAAGGCCAGGCAGCTCCGAAGTACGGCCACCTGATCACTCCCTACTACACATCCAACTTTGGGCCGTCCTACTTTGCTAAGTTAGTGAGAACTCAGTGAAATACATTGTTACACTCAGTGTTAAAAATCAGAATAAACATCTAGTCAATGTATTTACTTTATTCATATTTAACAACAAAAATAGTACAATAAACTAAAGAAATTCACTTACAATCATTCTGATCTATTTGATTGGCTTAGATTTATTACACATACTTCACTCGGTGAAGGCAAATACATTTAATAATTAATATTTTCTCCTTTGCCCATGAAACAACGCATAAGAAATTGTTTTTTTTTAATACAGAAGAACAAGTGAAGATTACAGGGAAAGAGCAAGGAATGTCGATTGAAGAAAATTATGAATAGGTAAATCAAAATTTTAAATTTGAAATCATGGTTATTGCCTGTCACGAAGAACTGGAAATACCGCCATAAGCTGTGATAGCAACTGTTGTTGCATTACAAATTTTGCAGAGCTTTAGATACACACAGATGCCACTAGATTTTTTTTTTTTCTTACGAACTTGTTTTCTTATTTATTTTTGCTGGCATTCCTTGTTTTTTAATTTACGTTAGTTTAATTTACGACGGAATTACAAACACTTTCAGTCCTTAACCCATAAATGAACAGTAAATTTCAATTTTAAATCTTAATTTCAATTTTATATAAATGCGGTTTTTACACATCTTATACATACATTTGCCTGTAAGGGATGCTAGACCCTGATATACCTAGAGGGAGAGTGGAGAGAAATTATTTAAAAGCTACAACCGTGAAGATTGGCTTCAAAAAGCTGCTACCTACAGCGTCTTTACGTATCAAGTTTTGACAGAATATAGTACACAGGGGCGTGCATTCCATACACGCACATGTATCCTTACGGTAGGCAAATTTTGATAAAATGTGCATTTAACCTTGAAGTTAAGATTGAAAATTGAAATGTTTGGTTCAATTTGAGTTATTCTTAGCAAGTAAATTAATATCATGTGTGATATTTTCAAGAAAAATATTTTTTAAGAAATAATATTTGCCTCTATGCTATGCACGGGCCTAATAGTGCACGTGGTTTAAAAAACTTGTAAACGACATATCATTCAAAATTTGTTTTTTTTTCTCCCTCTAGCCAATAGTCCATGCTCAAAGTTTATGAAAATACAATAATTTTATTAATTAAAAAGACTTAATAAATACATGTATAACCATAAAGAAGACTTATTTGTATGTATTTTCTAAAAGAAAAAAAACTTTAAATTTGTTTATTTTCTTACGTCCTACCAATATAAGTACTGTCAGGGCCATTTCAGACACAATGCAATCTACCCGATTGTCTATGGATTACTGGACAAACTATTTGAAAGCTTCATACACTACTGACTTTTGACCGGGTGGCAGATAGAAAAAAACTTAGAAAAACATGTAGTGTGTAATGGCTGTTATTTCAACTACAAAAATATATCACATGAATATAAGTAGATAAATAAGTAATTAAGTTAAAAAATGGGTTTTGTGATCCATTATGTGGAGGAGGTTGATTTTCTCAATGTTATGTCGGAATTGTATCGAATAAATTAATTTATTTTAAAATGCCTAACGCCCTATTTCTAATTACTTAAGTATTTAGGTATTAAATATATTCCGTAAGGCTACTTAAAATTTAAAACTTCTGCAAAAATGAACATAAACAATGGGCTGCTATTAAAAATAATTTAATTCCATAGATTTGACTGGACGTTTTGTATATTACTTTTTCTTATAAGTCATGTTTGAAAAGCGCCCAATTGGTAATGAAATCACTGTCAATGGACAGGCAATTTAAAGTGTGGGAAAAAATGTGATTTCACTTGGCTGGGCTACAGGCAACACAGAGTCATAACTTCAGTACAATATTATGTAGGTACTTTGAAAAGACACTGATGCGCTATGCATTTAGCATAGCTGTCAACTGCATACTTTACACAATGCTGTAAAATATAAATTTCCCTGATTATCGGGAATCCATTTTTATGTACTATGAGAATGAAAGTACAAAAAAGCACAATGAGATGTTTCGGACATCTTGAAAGAATGGATGAGGAACGACTAACAAAGAAAGTGTACAGAGGAAATGTCAGAGGAAAGCGTGAAAGGGGAAGACCGACGAAGGAATGGATAGACCAAATCAGTGAGATTGCGAAAGAATGGAAACTGCAGAGTGAGAATAAGAGAAGAGTATGTATAAAGAAAGTGATGAATGTTGAAGAGATATGCAAGGACAGAAAAAAGTGGAGACGTCGTCCCAGCGAAGTACCAGCCACCCCTAGTGGAACGGTGACAGGATACAGTACAGTACAGATGAGTGATGTCAAATAGCCAAGAGATATTTTGATTGTGTGGAGTCCATTATACATACAAATAATAGATTCATAGCATTATTTCCTACGTCAAAAACTTGTCATTTTTTTGAGTAAATCAGATGACAATTGTTTCTTTTAATAAGATGTCTAGGGTCCGTTGTCATCTTGATTTCCCGCTCCCAACGCCTGTCTCTCAGATCTCTCTATCTCCAGGTCTTCCATGGTCTTGTGTGGTTTGTTCCACGGCTGTTCTACGGCAGATCCAAATATGGTGTAGACAATAATCTCAACAGCGTACAGCGCGATTGTCACATAGAATATTATCCTCCAGGCTGATATGGTTTGCTGAAAATATATTTAAAAGATATTATATTGCTACAAACTTGGAGTACCTATTTGCGTCAGTACAGGTGCAATAGTTTGTGTAAAACAGTCCAGTATGATCATAGAGAGTATGATCCATGATGGTGGTAGTAAGGTATATAGAACGGCGGTCTGGTATGAGCGAGAGATCGAATGATCTGCAATATACAAGAAAGATCTCTTTTGTACCTATATATAGGGACTGCTATGGTGCGGAGGGCGGTTAGTCTTTCCAAGCATTTTGCTGTGAAGACCAATACACGCAGAGATTATCAACTATTGTAAATTGTGAACCAAACCGTGTAAAATAAATTCTGTTAAAATAAATAATTGCAGTTTAATTAAAAGAGAACACAGTAAAATCATAACAATATTATCTACTTTTTCGACAGTTATTTTGTGAGTTATTTTTTATGAATTTAAATAAAATTCATTTTGGTTATAATTCAATTTTTGAGTTTATTTTGCACACAACCAAGTTTTCATCTTAAACCTGAAGCTGGGAGGTACTGCTTCTTTCAAAACTGGTTGTGTACAAAATAAACTCTAAAAGTGAATTATAACTAAATTCAATTGTATGTACTTAAATGTATAAAAGGTGTCAATAATCATTCATATAGCTTTTTAGTATAATCATTTTAATCGGCGCTTTGGTCGAACAAATCAAGATGGTATCTTTGACTAGCGTGTTTGTAATAATAACAATGCTGGTTTGATTCCTGTCCCTTGCCAGTTGTTATGACCCTTGTTCAAAGGATGTCATTGAGTAATGAATTACTGATAATTCATGAAAGTAATAAGAATATATTTCCCAAAATTAAAAGGAAGCACAAAAAATAGATAAGAGAACCAAATGTGGCAATTGGCTGCTGTCTTTAACAACCAATAACAAAATATTTTCATGACTTTTACTAGCTACTCTACTTTACTTATATATTAATAAATCATTTAATATTACTTACATTCCCATGTGTGATGTATCCAACAAACAATGGTACGATTATTCCCGATAGTGTTGCCATTGTGTTAGTTAACGCCATCAGAGTACCTGAAAAAAAGTTGCATTAAAAAAAATCATCCCTCAATTCTTTTTCGGGCTTTCAACAAACACTTTTATTATTATTTAATTAATATTTTTAATGGTTTCTTATCATTATTTTAAATAGATTTAAAGAAACAAGTTATAAATACTTGCAACACTGTTTATTTTCACTATTTTTTTATACAAAAAATTAAAAAAGTTTTCATTCCTCAGATCATTATCAGGTATAATTTGAAAAAAACAAGTTTCTACGTGCCGTCCCACTTGTTAAGTCTAATAATTTTTTATTAAATTATATCATAATGTACTCAGAATCTTTGAAATTGGGGAATATTTGTGATGTCACATGGCCGCAGGCTAAAAACAGTACAGAGCGTCATAATTTCCATACAATAATTATTATGTAGGCAGTTTGAAAGGACACCAAAGTGCACCGTACTGCATTTAGTATTTCCGCCAAGTGTATGAGCTGTCAGTGCTGTGAACTAGAAAAAGTCCCTAATTATAGGGAATTAATTTGTAATTTATGGTGGCGTTACATGGTCAATCTATAATAACTCAACTTATTTATTCAAATTGTAATACCTGATAATGGTCTGAAAAACCGAAAACGTTTGGATTTTTTTTAAATATTGAAAAAGAAACATTGTTACAAGTAAAGACTAACTTATTATTTCTTGAGATCTTATTAAAAAATATAAGTTACCTGCAAAGTTTGGTGCGATGTCAATGTGGTTGGACAGGAATCCACAGAACATTCCTCCGATGCCAGTTACGGCTGCTCCCATGAGGACGATGCCCAGGGTTCTGTCACAGCCAATGAAGCACAGAGCCAAGAGACACAGCATTGGCACCAAGGAAGCTGAAATCAAATTCAACGTGATATAATGCCATCATCAAAGAGACTTGGTAAAAATAGCATAACAATGCGCTCGGCAGAAACCGGAGCCAAAACACAGATTGTAGAACCGTTAAGAAGAGTGAACACTTAAAAAACCGTTAAAAAGAGCATGAATTTGCAGTTGCTGGTCCTGTAGTCTGGAACACGCTGCCTCATCATGTGAGAGAGCTAGAGGACCATGGGAAGCTCTGAAATGCATTATTTTTTTTATTTTTTTTGGCATCTCACCCTGAAGGATGTTACAGCCGTGGATTCATCTGTTAGTTGCAGGAATGTTTAAGAATTAATTTGTAACATATTTGTGATGATTTTAGATTAATTAAAATACTTTTTTAACTTTGTTACAATTCACTTGAGTTTTATTTTTTTAAAAAACACAACCAGTTTCGGGAGAAGCAGTATCTCCCATCTTCAGGTGTAAATATCAACTAACATAAAATACAAAATTACCAAATTAAGCAAGGATTTAATTTGTAGTACTGGTGGGGGTAAGTGGGGGGCGGGGCTTAATTGGAAACAAAGAAAGTAATGGCGAAGTGTTAGGAAAGAGGATATTATTTAAGAGGTTATTTTCAGAATTAATATTTTTTTGGATTTCTAGATTTTCAAAATTGTTCATAATTTTACCTTTGTAGGGGATGGGATGAAGGAGTTTTAATGTGTGAGTGTGAAAGGAATGGTTTGATTCAATGATGTGGTTGGCGAACTCAGAGTGACTGTTGCTCGTTAGGCAACGGCGGTGTTCTTGTATTCTAATTTTTAGATTTCTTGCGGTTTGTCCAATATATTTGAGTTCGCAATCACCACAGGAAATCTCATATATGCCACTTTTCATCATCCAGTCAATTTTATCTTTTGAGTTAAAGAGGATGTTTTTTAAATTATTGTTTGTGTAGAACGCGGGTTTAATGTAACTGGGCAGTAATTTAGAAATTTTGATAGATAATGGACCTGTGTAGAGAATTTTTTTCCAATACGTTTTATCTGTGGTATTATTATCAAGTGCAGAGTAAAGATACTTTTTAACAAGAATTTGATATTTTTTATTATTTAGCAGTTTATCTATCAATTTGTGTTCATATCCATTATTACAAGCTATTTGTTTAATGGTTGACAATTCTTGAGAGTAATCATTATTATTAAGTGGGATTTTTACGAGTCTATTTAGCATACTGTGAAAACTAGCTAATTTATGTGCGGTGGGGTGGGAGGAATGAAACGGTATTACAGTGTCTGTGTGGGTAGGTTTACGATATATGTTGAAATCTAGTTTATTATTTGTGATTTTAATGGAGATGTCTAAAAAGTTTAAGTTATTATTAACGTTTTTTTCCAGTGTGAATTTAATATTGTGATGTAGAGTGTTAATGTGGGAAAGGAGAGATTCTAGTTGCCTATCAGTACCATTAAAAATACAAAATATATCATCTACGTAACGATACCATTTAAATATTTTTTGTACAAGGGGATGGTTTGAATTTAATAAATCAGTTTCCAGTTTACTTAAGAACATATCAGCTAATAATGGGGAGATGGGTGAACCCATGGGTAAACCTTCTCTTTGTTCGTAAAATTTATCATTAAATTGGAAATAGTTTTGTGTTGTACATACATTGAACATTCTCATCATTTCATCAACAATAGCATCACTTAAATCCGATTCGTATAATAAGTCATTAAAAATATTTTTTGCATCTGGTATAGGTACATTTGTAAATAGATTAACAACATCGAAGGAAACAAGTTTTGAGTTATTGGGTACAAATAGATTTTTTACGGAGTTGATAAGTTCTAAACTGTTTTTTATTGTGTGAGTCGGGTTATAAATTTTTGAAGAGTTTATTAGAAAATTAAGATGTTTACAAATTTTGTAGTTGGGGGCACTAACATATGACACTACAGGTCTTATCGGGATATTTTGTTTGTGTAATTTGGGAAGTCCATATAACCTGGGGGCTTGTGGATTCATTAGTGTCAGGGAATTACCACCATTTACGTTAATGGTGGGGCAGTTTTTAATCACTTGTTTCACTTTTTCTTGGAAATTTGAAGTAGGATTTTTGTGTAACACTACGAAAATGTTGTCCTTTATATCGGATCGGATTTAAGTGATGCTATTGTTGATGAAATGATGAGAATGTTCAATGTATGTACAACACAAAACTATTTCCAATTTAATGATAAATTTTACGAACAAAGAGAAGGTTTACCCATGGGTTCACCCATCTCCCCATTATTAGCTGATATGTTCTTAAGTAAACTGGAAACTGATTTATTAAATTAAAAAAGTATTTTAATTAATTAAAATGTGCTTTCACAAAGTTACTGCCCAAAATCTAAATAATATGATTTTAGATTTTTATACAATTTTTAAGAATTGATTTGAACAAAATGCTATTAATTTTAGAGGAATTAAGTGCCAAGAGGTGTTCTATGTTTACCGTGAAATGCATTATGATAATGCAAAATAAGTGATAAAAAAAAGTTGTCATTGAAAAAAAGATCTTACCAAAAAGTGTTCCGATTTTTCTGCTCGTCGTAGTTGTAATAATTCCTCGGTTCCTCAGGACGTCCAGAGTTTTCCCCAGGCCGAGGCTGAAGAACCACAGAGTGAGGAACGGGAAAGCTGTGAGTACTGCGTTCTGGAATTTGTAAAGAAATCACTGTAAGGTTTCGGTTAATAGCTCAGTTGGTAGAATGCTTGCGTTCCGTACCAGAGGGCTAAGAGTCAATCCCCACCAAGGGTGTTAGGAATGATTCCCAGCAATGCAAGACTTACAGCCTCCACAAGATATTAGAACGAGCCTTATCAGAAGCTGGGAAACCCCCATTCCAAGTGAATTGGTTCCCGAAAGGCTGTTTCCCTTATCAGTGAAAATAGATAATATCTAAACACCACATGCCCGGTCCGTAGTCCAGTGGTAACACTTCCGACTCCTAAATGGAAGGTTGTTGGTTTGAATCATGGCGGAGCACAAAAAATATACCATTTATATTTTCAAATATACTCATCGCTGGGTTGAAAAATTCATATACCTTTACCAATGACTGGTCACCAAACGTCCATCCAGCCTTACAGTAACTGGATCTTGCTTGAGAATGACGTGACAACCAAACTCGTAAAAAGTCCGGTCGATAGCTCAGTTGGTAGAATGCTTAATTCTATACTGAGAGCAAGGGTTCGATCCCCACCGAGGGTGTCAGAAATGATTTCCCGTTTCGGTATTTATTTCAAACCCAAATACCGGCAAGGTGTACTCAGCCTTAACAAGAAATGAGAACCAGCCTCCTCAGGAGCTGGGAAACCCTCACTTCAACTGAAGTGGTTGGTGTGAGGCTGGCCCCCTTACCCATAAAAATAAATAGGTGCCAGATCGCCACATGCGACCCCTTTGTTGATAACAAGTTACACTATATGTGTAGCTTAGTTGTGTTTTCTTTCAACGCGGTAAGAAGTTGCATTGCATGTGCAGCTCAGTTCATAAGGTCTTTATTGTTTTTATCAATATGTACAAAGTATTACAATAAAAATAAATTTTAAAAATCTAATTACAATAAATACTCCCCAAAGTAAGCATAGCTTGTGTTTTGGGGAGGATTCCAACTTATCTTAACTTAAAATTAATCACTTAATAGATAAAAATCATAAAAAACAAAATATACACCATTTAGTCATTTACTCAGCAAAAACAGAAAGACAAAAAATAAAATAAAATAACATAACATAAAAAGGTAACATGTTTAAATAGAAAATACAGAAATAGGAATTATACATATATACACATATGTAGATATATGAAAAAAATAACAAAAATAATAATGATAAGAATAATATACAAAAAACCAATTAAATATAAACACTCAACTATTTACACCTCTTTCAAATATTTGCTGATCATGTACTTAATGGCCCTAGGATCTGCGTGCTTATCATGCTTATACCTGGAAAAAAGTGCATTGTACCACCTTACACCCAAATAATCGTAGTGATGTTGGCCGGTTGCTGTATTCTTTCTAGGAACTTTGATTAGAAGCGACTCTCTACGCGATCTACCACTCGGGATTACAATATCCCCCGGATTATATCCGTGGATAAAGTAATCCTTATGAACTCGGTAGAGAGCCGCTCTCTTATACAATTGGTCAATTGTTAGCACCGGAAAGTCATGATATAATTGCAATGTGGAATAGTCGAAAGGCTTCTTTAACATTATTTTGATAACCATTCTCTGCACCACCCTAAGAGGCTCGATTGTTGTTTTAAATGTGCCGCCCCATCCGACCATTCCATACTGCATCAATGACTGTCCAAGCGCAAAATAGGTAGATTTCAAAGTTTTTACCTCTAGAATATCTCTAATTTTGCGGAATAGATACATAGTAAATTTTCCTTAGTCTTTCAATAGTTGTTTCTACATGCTCCTTCCATCTAATTCTGGAATCTATTTTAATACCTAGATATTTAACACTTTCCGCTTGAGAAATTAGGGGGCATGAGCAGGAGCACGCAGTTCCACTGACCAAGAAGTTAGTACAGCTATGTATTGCTATACTAAGTGAAAAAGGAAGACCCCTATTGTAGAGAGAGAATGGAATAAAATTTGTTTTTTCGGTATTCAGAGACAGGAAATTTTTGTCGAACCAATTTTTATGTATGGTTAATTCCACGTTTGTTCTGCGAACCACCTCTACCCATGACCCTCCCCTCACAATCATAGCCGTATCATCAGCAAAGGACAGGATTGAGGATGTGATCGGCAGAGAGAATATCTCATTGACATAAATAATAAACAATATTGGTCCAAGGACGGTGCCTTGCGGAATTCCGCGTTATTAATGCGTACCTGCTGAGTTCTATACTGCATGAAACTGCAAATCCATTTCCTCACACTGCCACATATTCCAATCCTGTTTAATTTGTTCAATAGGCCAGTATGGCTAACGCTATCAAATGCCTTCCTTAGGTCGATAAATACACCCAGACATTTCTCTCCGGCATCTAGTGCCCTGTACACTATGGAAGTCAACCTTGATATGACGTCGTCCGTGCCAACACCCGTTCTAAAACCGAACTGATTTTTATTAAGTAAACCCTCTCTATTAATAAAATCTATGAGCTGTTTTTTCACTATTTTTTCGAAGATTTTCGAGATATTGGACGTGAGAGTTATAGGTCTATAATTCGATATATGGGTAAAGCCACCAATTTTGCCACAAGTCGCTAAAAAGTGTTGAATAATTTTTCGCGACGATGACGTGAAAGTGACGAAAACTTTAGCGCTACCGTAGCGTGAGGGTGACTAAAACTATATAAAAATATATTTTAAAATAAGGACAGTGTTCCCTTAATTTGTATGAAAAGTTTTAATGAAAAATTTGTATGAAAAGTAAACAAATATTCATGTTTAAGCTGGCCTTTACAAGGTGACGAAAAAGAAGTGATGAAGACAATCACGCCACCGGTGTCGATGAAGTGTCAAAAAAGTAGCGAAAAATAGCCGGTCGCGTTAGTGTAAATAAAGATTGCTCGCAAACACAGTGTATTTAAGTCATAGTGATCAATGAAATTCAATAACCAATGTTTTTGGAACCTAGAGCACTACAGATCTTGGATAAAATCCTAACGTACTTTTGTAAATTTCACCAAAACGTGTGTCCCGAGGAACTGACCATTCTTCCTCACGACGAAGCTGACAAATTACTGACGCCAATTGACGTTATTGTTTTGTGTGTGTATGTGTTTTATAAATCATTAAGTGTAGCCAGTCGGATAAAACACACATCAATACGATTCACGTACAAATTGACGATGGAAATGGTCGCGTTAATGAGGTGTCGAAAAAGAAGTAAAACACGTAAAATTATTCGAGCACAGAAAAAAATAGGTTACAGTGCTTGTATCCTTATGCAATGTACTTAGAAAGGCTAGCTAGTTATATGTTTATGCCAAAATATTCAATATTTAACGTATAAAATACCTAAAACTTTACGAAAATGTTGGTCAAAGTCAGCACCTCCCAAAATTCACCGAATTTTTACCCGAATTTTACCCGCTTTTTAGGGAAAGCATTAGAATATTTCTGTAAATAGAAATGTATTCTAAAACATTTCTATATGCCATTTAAGACGATGAACTACTTATTTTAATTCAAGTACTTCAAAAACAGTACGAGTTCATATTTTTGAGAAACTTTACTGGAAACTTTTGAGTAGGGCAAATGTGGCAAAATTGGTGGCTTTACCCATATATATAGTTGCGTTGCTAGTATTTTATACGCAGAGTGCAGGTGGAAGGTGATTGTTTGGGAGGTCCAGGCCACGGCGACTAATTGGATTCACAAGACTTTTTGGATGGACAGGACTCGTTTTTGCGTGTAGCGCCAATGGAGAGAAGGGGAAATGGTTCACTTACTTCGGTGATGTTGAACTTGAGGACTTGCTTCATGTAGAAGGGCAGCTCTATGAGCAGCATGTACCAGCCCCAGTTGGAGCAGGTGTGCGCCACCAGGATGGCCAGGAAGGCAGGCGATGTCAAAATTGCTTTCCAAGGGATCGGCATCTAAATAACAATTTTATAAAGCATTCAAATCATTTCAATTTCTCTATGCTTACTATTTCACAGAAAGGTCTTTCAGAATATAAAATTTGTAGTCTTTATGAAAGAAACTACTGTCACCATCAAGGGCGTACCCAAGATCAAATCTAGGGGGGCGCAGGTTTTGGAAAATTTTGTTGTCGACGGGGAGGGGAAGGGGGTAGACACGCAATTTGCAAGATTATTTTAATATTCCAAAATCAATATCAAAATTTATAATAATATCCCAAAAAAATATATCAGTAGCTTTGAAATGTCCTACATCTCTAGGCGGGGACAAGCCATGATCGAAAAATGGTCATTTTAGTAATTGTAATACAATTTAATAATGATTTAGGTTAACTTTTTACTTCCAGGGGGGGCAGCTGCCTTCTCACTTTTTACTCACGGGCTCCTACGGAGTTTCCTAGTTACGCCCATGGTCACCATCTTGTTGAACAGTACATTTGACAGTTCACCCTGAACGTTGTCTTGCTTGTGGTTCTTTTTCTATACGTCATTAAAAATATCACGATTGACATATCTAAAGTTATTAGAAGTGGTGTCGAGGATGTGTTCAAAATTGTGGAGTATTTTATTGAAATAAAAAATAAAATGATGCGAATTAATTTTCAGATTATAGTCCCAAATATCACAGAAGCAAGTCATAAAGATATTTTTCCGTCCACCGACGCCGACTTGATAGGACCTGGGGGTGTTTGAGCCCCCACAAAAGTATTGTCAGTAGGGCTGAACCCCATCAATATTACATCCTGAATGCGATTGGAAAAAAAGATAAGTCGGGGCCCCTGTGCATTGTGTTATTGCAACCTTTATTTTCTCCTGCGAGGCAGAGGTCCCGAGGGCTTTCTGTATCATGCTCCTCTCTTCCTCCTCTATGTAGGCCTGCTCCTCCGGCTTGTCCCTGATGAAGACCACCCACAGACAGCACCAGGGCACCGAGAGGCCGCCCATCACATAGAAGACATACTCCCAACCTAAAATATGATAATTATTAATAAAATAAATGTCCTGCACTCCGAGTATAAAACATTATGTCAATCTCACTTTGTTTGCATAAGTAGAAAATGTAATGTATTGAATATAGGATGGCACTCCTAGAGAGTGACTTAGTTGTTGTACTTTTTTTTATTTGCGCGATCAAGCTAAGTTTATGCCATGTCTTATACTTTAACTCGTGAGTCACGGGTTGGATTCTATTTTCATTGTATCTGAGTGTTCTTTAAGCAGCAAAGTTATGTTAACATTTAAGATTCATTTTTAAATGTTAGCCCACAAGGAGACACTCTTAGACATAGTGCATGTGTACCTACGTACAAAATAATTATCAAAATGAACATAAACCCTGCAATTCTTGCTGCCCTGACTACAAGTATAATCCAAATCTCACTTGATTAATTCATATAATTAATGCACTAGATTAGATTATTACATATTAGTGGTTACAAATACGAGGAAGTTGTGGTGAATTAATAAGTGAGAAAATAAATCAGAATTTCAATGAGATTGAGTGCGTTTCCGCTCCCTCCCCCTCTCCCCCTCAAATCCAGCCTCTCCCTGTAACCTGTTGACGCTTTCAATTTGAAGATCATTTTTCCCAAAATGGTACCTGATCCAAATAAGATTAAGAACCACGGTTTTAAAGTATTTTTTGTATAGTTAAATAGCAAATTATAAAATAAACTTTTAAGGCTTTATACCAGAAAATTATCATTGTATGCCATGATATAGTTAAATTAAAGTAAATAAAGTTTGAAGCTTTCACTTTCATGCTCGGCATCAGACAACAAAGTCTTTAAGGTAAGGCCAACAAAGGTAGACAACAAAGCTTTTCTATAAGTCAACGTTTCGCTCTCATGAGCGGAAAGCATTCTCAAGGCTAGTTATCAAACAAAACTTAAGGACATTTGCCATCTATAAAGTTCTTTCAATTTATATTTTGGAATCTTGTTGTAAGCACATGCTTTAAATAAACATATTTACCATAGAGCACAGAGAGGATACCCGCTCCAAGCATAGACAAGACAGTCCCCAAAGCTGTTCCGGCATAGACCAGGGCGGCCATGAAGCCCCTCTCAGCTGGTGGGGCCCAGTGGGACAACATCACATGGACAGCGGGAAATGTGACGCCCTACGGCAATACACCACCTTGTTACAACACACATCCACCTCTCCTCTCCTATCTGCAGAAGCCCTATCCTTGGAAGAGAATACCGAAGTCTTATCAGATCATAATATTTACAATTTCAGATCGGTGGCACATCCAGAACAATGAGGAACTGTACAGCATCTACAATGCCTCATTATCTCAACCACTGACGTATAATATCTTCTTTAATCTCAAGCCTATGATTTAATAGACACACAATTTGATAGATGGGTGGCCACAAGTTTGTATAATTCTTCGTAAACCCCCTCTTACGACTTGTAGACCCCCATTTTTATGTCAGGTCAATGTAGACCCCCATCGAGTATCCCGTAGACCCCCAGGGGTCGATATCGACCACTTTGGGAATCACTGGTTTAGAGTGTAGTCACACCGAGAGCACTTTTGTTCTCTGTCTATCTTAAGACGATCTGTGTTAATGTAAGTATAAATGGATATACATAGCATCTATTTGCGTTAGAAAAATTTCCAGTTCTCTTTATTATAGGTGAATGATACACATATGAAATGCTGAGATTGTGATGGATCAGAAATGTGCAGAGAATGCCAGATTGTCTTTTGTCCATAGGACTTCTTATGTTATTTGGAATTTTGGGTTAATCCAAAAAGACTTGAATATTTTCTTCCTGGAATGGAGTTTTTGCAGATGCAACAGCTTACAAAGAAGGAGTTGACAAAGCTTACATAACAAGACATAACAATAACCACCACCATTTCATTCTCTGCACTGATAAAAAAGAATGCTCTATCTGCCACTCTAAAAATAAGAAAACACTGAAGCGCTATTCTGCTAAATTCCTTACACTTGGATATCAATCCAAGTCAGAGCTTGCTAGCGCTTGCGAAAGAACTCCATAGATAAAAAATCACAGTTTATCTTATTTTTGGACACAAATCTCTATCTCGTGGCCTTAAGGTCATAAGGAATTTAGCAGATTAGTGCTTCTGGTGTTAGATCACCCTGCAGGTTAATGTCATTGGTGAAAATATGTTGGCATTTACTGCAGTTATTCTACATCAGTTAGACTCGCAGCTCCTTAGTAGCCACTTAGATAGCGCCTAGAATTATTTTAGAATTTTTCTCAACAAGTTGATGACATTGGTGAACAGACGTTGGCATGTTTTGAAATTAGATTGTCATCAGGTTTTAGAAAAATAATAAAAAGACATTGGCATGTATTTAAGTTCGGCTACAATCCAGCATATTGATGACATTGGTGAAAAGATGACATGTAAGTATTTCAGGTTGTCTGCTGCTAGGTTTATAACAATGATGAGAAGACATTGGTATGTATTTCAGTTAGACCACCTCCTAATAAGTTGATGACATTGGTGAGAAGATGTATTTACAATGTCACAGGTCATTTGGCAAATTATGAGCAGATTGGTGAGAAGATGTTGAAATGTTTTGAAGTTATTTCGTCATCAGGTTAACAACATTATTGATATATTGATGTATATGTATTTTAGTTAGACCACCACCAAGCAGACTGATGACATTGATGAAGAGACGTTGATGCTAAGTAAGTCCACCACCAGATTGCCGGTGTTCCTGTGGCTTACCCAGCAGATTCATGACGTTGGTGCCCGTGAAGTAGGCCTTGCCCCCGCCCAGGGCTGAGCCCACGTGCAGCATGAAGAACATCCTCCTCTGCTCCGTGGGTAGCGCCCAGCGCCGGATCAGGCAGTGCAGGGCTGGGATGGCCACACCCTGACACAGAGACACCACTACACCACAACAACGCTACACGCCTGACTATTAGCATGCCTACCTGCATATCTGCTTCTCTTAAGCATTGCAATCAATGAAGATTCCTTGACTTATGGGTTGGTATGAGGCTGACCTCCCATACTGTAAAGAATGATTCACTTTGCCCATGTCACCCCTTTTGAAAAGTTGCAGAGCTTATGGACCTACACCGTTTGAACTGAAAGAGTTGGAAATCGGAACTATTAACGCCGCCATTTTGTAAAGCATCACTTTTGATAGCTCAACGTGAAGTTAGCTGAGTTAGCAGAACTGAAGGTTAGGAAGTATTTTGCTGAAGAAGAACAAAATAATATGCATTGGTTTTTTTGGGCCCTAAAGTCAGGACAGCCCCCTTCTTCTACTCTTAGTTGAAGCCATGAAATAATATATTATGCACTTGTATTTTTGCTTCTCTTAGGCATTTCAATCAGTAACTCAGATTCCGATTCAATATCACAAAATTCTTCTTCTTCCTCCTCTTGTGTTAGATCTATTGAACTGTTGTCTCGGAGGTCCCCTCATGTGACACTGGAGACCAGCTGTCCCTCCACCTCAAAGAGAGTCTGCCTGGTGGGCGCTGACCAATTGGCAGTTCCTTTGCAGCAACATTTGCTATCCAGTCTGCATCCATTCTGAGCATCTTCTGAATTCTATTCTCTTCTTCATCCACCAGACAACATCATCAGCCTTACACACTTTTCGGATTTCTGTGATTTTATTTTACATTTCTGTGATTGATGTAAAATCTAGACTCAAAACAAGTCTATTAATGGTTAGTTCCCTATTCTTTCATAGCTAACATTTATAATATCGATACTGGAGAGTTGCTTTCAGGGATCTGTTGCTGAGGCCTGTAAGAGCTGGAGCTTTCAGATGTTTCGCTCATGCCTTCAAAACGTTTGGAATCTCCAGCAGATCCTGGACAGTAAACTTTCCAGTATCAGCAATTGGCCGTGGTAAGCCTTAGATTCCTATTTTAAATTGACAATGTCTCAAAATCAGTTGCGTGTAGAAACAGCAAACTTTGGAAACAGACGACTCCTACAAAATACATTCTGTACCAAAAATAACAGATATTTTTTTAGCTGTCTGGGATCTCAGATTATTAAGAAGCTTTTTTCACTTACGCCACCAATTCCTTCTCCTATCCTCATTGCGATGACTCCCGTGTAGTGAATGTTGGCCATGACTGGTGTCAGCAAGGTGCAGATGACATTGATGAACACGCTGAAGAACATCACCCACTTGGCTGAGAACAATTCAGCTATTCTTCCTCCTGTAAACACAAAGATAGACAGATAGAAACAAACACGTGTCGGGAAAAGTAGACCATAATCTATAATCTACGTTGCAAAGATACAATACAACAGTTGTCAATATCGATTGCCATTTAAATTGTCTCTAAGCCTGCTCTGAGCTGGATTTGTGTCAGCCTAAGTTTGCATACATTTGAAGGTTAGGTTTGAGCGTGCGTTGAGCTCGGGACGCAAGCCTAACTCCTTTAGAAATGTTCAAGAATCAAAATTAAGCAAAAGGTGGGCTCAACGGACGACGAAAATGTCTAAGAATAGGACCGATTGATATTTAATGCTTATATTTGCATGCCCACAAGCAGGCACATAATATAAGTTTGCGCTAACACATGCTGTGCCTGCATGTGTACATATTAAATATACCAAACCTCACATGAACATAAAATTTTCAACTCCTGCCGCGTTTCCCTGAAACGGGGTGGCATTTGCAAGGGTGAACCAAGTTTGTATAGCGTGGGGGTCAGCCTGATACCAACCTATGTGATGTTTTGATTAATTAAAGTGTTAATTAATGGCAAATGGCTTGGTTAATTTTGATATAATTTATTTGGATTAATTGTATTTTTAATATTACTTTCCTTGACTTGTCATCCCTGTTTCAGAAAATGGCAGCAAGAGTTGCAGGGCTTATGTTCATTTAAGTTTATTATTGTTGTTATTATTGTTAAGTTGTTATTACTGTTATTATTAAGTTTAGGGTTTTCATTTTATTTCTACACATTCAGTATGTGTAAGCGTGAACTTACACTCGTCTGCTCGTGGATATGCGTTAATTATGAAAATTATATTATGGAAAGATAGATCATAGGTAGGTAAAGGGTTGGCTTTACGCCAACCACTTCACTTGAAGTGGGGTTTTCCCAGCTCCCGAGCGGGGGTGGATCTCATTTCTTGTGAAGGCTGGGTAAAACTTAAAAGTATTTTGATTTGAGTTGCATAGAATGCAAGCATTCTAACAATTGAGCTATCGACCAGGAAAATATTGTCAAAAAATATGTTTGTATGGGTATATTGCCATCTAGTGAAAGAGCTTGGAAGCTTTTTAGAAGAACAATATTTTAATTTTTACTTATTTTTTTTCTGAACAAAAAACTAGCTTATTCAGTAAAATAAATATTTTCCATATTTTATTAGGTAAATTAATGATTCATTGTAAGTAAATTTTAACCCTTCAACTGCGGGTGACACACATAGGCGTCAAGTGTGAACTTGCATACAATGCAGCTGTCAATCATAGACGTCATCTTATCCCTGACATCAGTGTTAAAGAATCCAATAGCCTACAAGTGAAAATATGTGCTACACCTTTGTGATCTTTGCTTTTGAATAACTAATACATGTGACTGTTCACATAGTTTGATGTGTCGTCAATCAATTAAGGTAGAAAATCAAGAAACATGAAAAAATGAGCTTGAAAAAGTATTTCGTACTGGGGGTATTCATAAAGCCAGAATATTCAGAAGCGAAAAGGTTAAGCATTTACGTAAAAAAGTAGGTACTTAAAGTATAAATTTAATTTTCTTTTTGATCTAAAAGTACACAATAGTATGTAAATTAAATAAGTTCCCACAATTGTTACCCATTATAATTACATCAATTTTATTAAGCATTGATGCTTGATGTTGAATAAAATGACTACTTACAGCTTAATTGTAGTTTTGCTAATCAATAACCACAATTACAGATTAAACATTGAAAAGTTCAGGTTTTCCTTTATTGAGGTTCGTTTAAGGTTAACATGAGGTCGGAACATTTTTAAATGTGGAACTTTGTACAAGATAAAAAATAAACTTTATTTTTGATTACGGTGAGGTTGTTTTATTTTTTATCTTGTAAGATGAAAGATCACAAAGAGAATGCCTCTACAATCAATGAAATTAGAACTTTTTTCTTGGCCAGCAAACGTTAGTCTTGTATAGGGGCCGTCCATAAATTACGTCATCGATTTTGGCCGATTTTCGAGCCCCCCCCCCCTTACAATCATCCTATAATCATTATCTAATGACCCCCCCCCCCCTCCCCTTCTTGCTGTAATAATGGATGAGCTTAATAATTAATAATGTTATATGACTTACATAATATTTTGCAAATTTTGTAGAAATTGGTATTTACAAGAACGACGTCACTTTTGGAACTCGTACATCATTTGCCATCATCACCAGATCAGACTACCCCCCCTTAATGCGAATGACGTAATATATGGACAGCCCCATGGGACTGCCGTCCATAGCAACCAATAGCAAAACATTTGTATACCTTTACTTTAGCAAACCTGCCGGTCGATGACACAATATTGTCCATGCCAATTCATCTGCGAACCTCATTGTCTGCCTGTTGAAATTGATATCCGTCGTATAAAACCTTTTTAAAAATGTTATTAATAACTGAATGTCATTTTTAATATACTTATCTATCTAATCTAATCTAATCTAATCTAAGTTGCAAAGATATGTTACATTGGAGAATCACATTACATGCATTCTCACAACCAGACACGTACAAGTTCGCGCTTGCACATGCCTCATGTGAACCTACAACATAAAAACCAAATCTCAAATGGACATACACCCTGCAACTCTTGCCGTCCTTCCCTGAGACAGGGGTGACATTGGCAAAGTGAACCATTTTTACAGCATGGGTGGTCAGCCGCATACCAACCTATAAGTCAAGGAACACACACACACGACAAATTAATATCTATACTTACTTCATTTTCAAAATGAAACTTAGATAGCCGCAATTGGTTCTATATGAATCATTGTCATTTGAATTTCCAACTTCTTGCCATGTTGTCTTATTCGATGAGTGGAATCTATTTATTTGCGCGCATGGAGTTCTAAATCCGTGTTTGCGCGGGTAAGAGAGCCAACCTTGCACCAACCACTTAAATCAAAGACAGGTTGGTGCTATGGCCGAGGGATCAAGTGGCTGATATTTCTAGCATATTTGGAATAGAATAACGTTGGTTCGATCCCCGCTTGGGTCATTTGACCATAACTTTGATCCCGGTTCAACAGACGTCATTGGGTAATTATTAATTAATAATTCATCAAAAATATTTAATAATGAATTATTGATTGATGATATTAATACCTGTTTCTGGCCAGGCAGAATAGGTTGGTGAATTGCATTCCTCTTCACAAATTTATTTAAAAAAAAACAGAGTTTCCAGGCTATATATAAGCCTCGATTACTAGAGGGTAATTTTCAGCTGTCCGTCATAACATTTTTAAATAAATTACAATTTGGGACAAGTGAAGCTTAGATTGACTGGCTTTGTAAGCTGAAAGACAAACCTGGGATCTGTGAGATGAAATACCCCCAGAAGTAGCAGCTGAGGATGACTCCTTGAAGGGGCTCGGACCAGACAAACGGACCATCCTGGAACAAATGATTTCATATTTATTTTATTGCATTTGAAGGTCAAAACAAACGAGAATAGTCAAGTTTGTAAGTGTGTCTGAGTATAAAAACACAACTAAGCTACTTATATAGTGTAACTGCTTGCCTATGTTAACTCCGAAGGGGTCGCATGTGGCGATTTGTGATCTTTTGTCAGATAAGACATTATTCTGGTGCCATCCCAATTTTTGAGCTATCCTCTATAGCAGTGTTTTTCAACCTTTTTCATGACACGACCCCCCTAGTATCAAAAAATATTTCGCGACCCCCCAACCCTTTTTTAAATATATTTAATTTAAAATAATAATTTTAACTCTTAATCGACTTTTTATTTAAGTCTCACAAATTATATGTTGTATCAAAAAACTGAAGTTTTCTCGACCTCTCGCGACCCCCCACTACAGAGTACAGAGGCTCCGCGACCCCCCAGGGGGTCGCGACCCACAGGTTGAAAAACGCTGCTCTATAGGTTGGTATGAGGCTGACCACCCATGCCGTAACAAAATTGGTTCACTTTGCCTATGTCACCTCTGTTGCAGGGAAGGTAGGCAAAATTAATGTTTATATTACATATGTAGGTATATATATTTTATTGCATATAATTTTTTTTTATAGCTATTGCTAATTTATACCTAATATTAGTTGCAAGGTGAATGTTCATTTGAGTTTTGGATTTTGGATATAAAATAAGGGTTTTTTGAGGTGATCTTCAATTTTCAGAGCAAAATGTATAGTTTGTATTATTATTGAAAGCTGTCTGTTCAAGTAATTTTAATTTTGCAGTAGGTACCTATGACCATTGATCCCTTTTGTATCAAAAATAGCACTTCTATGGCTAGTATTTTAGATTAACCTTTTTCCTATCAACAAAATGACAATGAATTTTTGTAAGAAATAGGGAAATTTCACAAAAAAAAATTCTTGTGCATTTAAATTCCTTTATATTTGCTTATCATAAAACTTCTTGAATTTTATTTTTACTTGCTTTTTTTACAAAGTTATTCATGTTCAAAAAATGAAGTTTGAATTTACGCGCCAAAACGCTCCTTGGATTGAATTTTCGGCTGTGACGTCATTTTCTTTGACTTTCTATAGCCATCGCAATACCAACAGCGTTGTCGATACAAGAAAATGACGTCACGGGGGCTACAAATTTCGTTGACGGATCGCACATCCGTTTCAAAACCGGTCAAAATTTTCAAAAGATCTTTTTCAAATTTAAAATTATGTAAATTTATTTTGGACTTGAAATTAGGCCCTTGTTAATATGCTTATCGTAATCTAACAAAATTATACACTTTGTACCAAATTCCTCACTATTGCAAATACCCTATGATACACTTTATATATTTTTTACTTTTCGGAATCAATAATGATAAATACATGTAGGTAATAATGGATTTCAAATTGGGTGTCAATAATTTTTTATTAACCCTTTTACTGCCGAGAAATTAAAAATTAAATTTTTATTTCGTATGGCAACCCACAAAACAAAAAATATTATGACGCAATGATTATTATCATTAAATATCACTATTATAACGAATGCTACTCAAAAAATATTAAAGAAAATCAGAAAAGTCATTTTTGAGTATCAAAATCTCATTTACAATTTTCAACTGTTAGGGAGACATCTTGAATTTTCTTAAAAGTGCAAAATGTTTTCCCAATCACTCACCTGCATGCATCTGACAGCAAGTTGTGTTACGTATTACATGTCGTCTACAAGGAGATCTGTGAGGATTAACGTTTTTGCTTTCCTGGGACTCACTCATAACGTTTAAAGCATGTAACAGCAGGTTACAGCACGCAACAGCACGCGACGGCACGTGACGGCACGTAACAACATGTGACAGCACGTAACAGCACGCGAAAGCACGAGACTGCACGTGACAGCACGTGACGGCACGTGATGGCGTGTGACAGCACGTAACAGCACGTAACAACACGTGACAGCACGTGACGGCACATGACAGCTGGTGACAGCACGTAATAGCACGTAACAGTAGGTGACAGCACGTGACAGCTCGAAACAGCACGTGACAGCACGTGAAAGCTCGAAACAGCACGTAACAACTTGAAATAACAGCACGTAACAGCCTGTAATATCACTTAATCTGACACCTCTGCGGCACCAACAACACCTCTGCGGCACCCTTCCAGGGTGACATAGACCCCCAAGACCCCCAAGACTCTCAAGAATTGGAGAGCCTCCCGCACAGGATTCCTTAGAAAAAAAAATCTCACTTAATATCACGTAAAAGCACGTAACATCACGATAAAGCACGTAACATCACGATAAAGCACGTAACATCACGATAAAGTACGTAACATCACGATAAAGCACGTAACATCACGATAAAGCACGTAACATCACGATAAAGCACGTAACATCACGATAAAGCACGTAACATCACGATAAAGCACGTAACATCACGATAAAGCACGTAACATCACGATAAAGCACGTAACATCACGATAAAGCACGTAACATCACGATAAAGCACGAATCTGACATATTTCTGCGCACTCTTTGTATAATAATAGACATCAATAGTGTAATATAATATTATTAATAGAAGGCGGCCAAAATAAATTGCGTGAATTGGAGCAATGTTCTCCTATAATAAATATACATATTTGCGCTGATTTGGAACAATCAGCATTGATTGAAAAGGTCTTGACTACACTTGTTGGTTTGTGGGCATACATCTGAGAGCTTTAAATGAATATATCCTTGCAACTTAGATTATAGATTATAGATTGAAAAGGTCTTCCATTTAATTTCAAGTACTTTTGTAGCTGCGTGACATAATGAAGAGTGGACCATTTTGAGGGAAAAAAATATACCTGACGAACAATTTAAAACTAAATATCCACAGCATGTAATGCTGTTATTTATGCCACTGCTTAGTAATGATAGTCTTTGTAACACGAGTGCTAGTTTGTGCCATGAGGCGCAGCCGAATGGCATAATAGAAAGCACGAGTGTTACAAAGGCTAATTACGTGCAGTGGCATACAATACTTTTTCTACGACCATGAAAGAATTAACAAAATAGTGAATAATAGTAATTATAATGTACTCGTCCATTTGAAGTAATTATAACCTTACCTTTGCCAAAACGTGTGATTTATCATTTCCTTCGATTATCGAATCTAACCTAAGTTGTAAAGATAAATTATATTTAGGTTTCATATTGAATTTATGCCCACAAGCCGACACATATAAGGTCGCGCTTTTACATCCTGCATATAAGCTTAAACATTCAAACCCAAAACTCAAATAAACATATGCTATGCAGTTGTATTGGCACTTGAACCAAGTTTTTACAGCATAGGTGATCAACCTCATACCCACCTATTAACCAAGTAACTTTTTGAGTTTGTTTATTTTTTGCGGTGAAAATTTTTGTATTTGTTTTCCTTTCAAGCCTTTTATTTTCCTTTGAAAAAAGGAAAGCTTTATTTGGAGCATTCCGATAAATAAATTCGATAAATTTTAGCACTATTAACAATTATTATTTGACTCTACACATAAAATATATTTATTTTCATCTGAACAGGGCTGGAAGTCTCATCACCACGGTAATTCCTACCTACCGAATATCAGTAATATTGTAAGAAGCCTAATCAGCTGATCGCTTGCGTCCATCTTGGAATGACAGGTCTCCATACCCCCATACAAGGTTGACATTTGAAATTAAAAAATGGTTCCAATTCTGACAATGCGCATGCGCACATTTTCATTTCAACACGGTTACCCGTTGCGTAATGTTACATTACGCAACGGGTGTAGAAATGTATGTCATTGTGATTGCGTTAGCCGTTTTGTAATTAGTAAATTACCAAATGGGAGTAGAAAAAACTGTTTTCGATAGAAAAAATCGCCTTAAAAGCACCTTTGCATCAATTTTGAAATTGTTTAAAAAAATCTCGTGTAATTGAGAAGAAACATTTCATCCACAAAACTATTTTCGGTTAAATATTTTCTACTTACTTTCCTGTGTAGGACTTTTTTTAATCAAAAAATTATACAAACATAAATTTTGAAAGGTACCTAATATTTGCATATATACCCTGTATAAAACATTTACATAAACTCCCCTCGACCGCGTTAATCTAAAATGTATGGAATATTTAACGGCACTCCTAGTGAGTTATTAAATTTTCATACACTTATCGATTTACGCGATCGAGAGGAGGTTGCGCTATCTTTTATACTAGAAGTACTGGAAGTACCTACATATTTTACATAATATATATTATGTGCTTACACTATAAGGATGTGAATTAAAAAAAAAAAATCCTTTACAAATATTTTGTAAAATGAAAAAAAATGGATTTTACTGACCGTGCAAAAGAGAAGAACGGTTTCTCTACGTTTCGTCGGAGTCAACTTCTCTGGTTCTTCTTCGTGAAAGACACACGCCTCCTGAGGACGTCAGATATGACTCCGACGAAACGTAGAGAAATCGTTCTTTTCTTTTGCACGGTCAGTAAAATCCGCTTTTTTCATTTCATAAAATGTCTAACGACCGTAATCATAATTTAAAACCTTTACAAATATGTTTAGCAAATTGGTGGCTTAAGATAAACAATCTTTTTTGTACTTATTTTAAAATATTTGTCAAATTTCAATGGCTCAACATATATTTGATTTATCAATCTTAGATAAATAAATTAACCACTCATTGGCTAGGCAGGTACTTGGATTATTAATAATATTACAAATATTTCTCCCATGAGGTTTTTATCTTTTTGCTGGTCAAACACAAAACGTTAAGTGAATCATAGATAAAGATACGTAATGTGAAATCACGCCAAATTTTTTGATAATGGTATAAGCAGAAAAAATCAAATTAATGGACTCGGAGCAAATACCATAAACAAAAAAATTGTGACGTCACTCAGCTGTATTGTTACTCATAGTCATAGCATTGTAACAAAAATAATTGTCCAATTTTATGTAGCGCCGTTCAGTGGCACTGGCCACCCCAAGGACGCTTTTATGTGTTCTACTAAAAAATCTGTCTAAAGCAACTTTCTGAAACTGTCAACACTGGTTTCTGTTCTCAACTCCAGAGGTAGACTGTTCCAGCAGGATGGACCAGCCGAACTAAAAAGCCTGTCCCCGAACCCCGTTCTGTTCCGCCGAAGCGGAAGTTGAAGCCTATTTACGGCGCCACCCAGTACAGAACGAAGAGTGCAACATCTGCCATCTATTTGGTCGACTCTGCACAATTCACACAAGTAGGATGCGGCAATTCTTTTGAGGACGTTAAAAACAGAAACACATATTTTGTACCTACTCAATCCTCTCTGGGACACGCAGCAAATGAAGGCGCCGCAACAGAGGAGAGACATAGTCAGGTTTTCTTTCAGGTTCAGGGGGTTCAGGCCATGAAAGCTTAAAAACATTATTTTCTTACCTCAGCTTTCACCGTAGAATTACTGGGTTGGCATTCCTCGTCCCGTTCATGTGCTGACGTCTGATTTTCTAGAATCAGTCCGTGGCCATCTTGACCTTGGGCAGCGAGCTCCGCCAAGGCCGTGTGGTTCAGCATGCCAACCATGGCCACAGACAAGTTCACTTTCAGGCCATAGACAATGCCCATGCCTATGGAGCCCAAGATGGCGAGCATGTAGCGCGCGGGAATGCATTCTGTCAAAAAACGATTATATTGAGTAAACTAACACCATTTTGTATTCATTATTACACAGAGGCAAGACATTGGTATGATTTGACTTGGGGCTCTATATGAATTCAATTGTGATTTTAATTATTTTTTTACAAAATTGTTTACAATATACTGTTCACTCTTCACTCTCTGCTTACAGGTCTTCGCGTCAAAATCGTCAAAGAGACTCTGTCTGTCCCACATAATCTTTGCTCGGATTTATGTGTGCGGCAGAGACGATTCTTGCATGTTCAAGAAATTGGTAAATACTTCCATAATGCATTATACCAGACCAATGTTCCACACTATACCAGAGGCTTCACATACACCAACCAACGTGCCTAGGTACACGTCCAACGAATCCATAATTCGAAACAATATAAACATTCTTGTGCAGGATTCATTATGAAGTCAACCAATTTCTATGTCAAAAGTTGTGGTCAAATTCATTTAACTACTTTTAAAACAAATAAATTTCAAGCAAAAGAAGTGTAGGTACATACACATGCTGTGTTATTAATAATAATAAACAATATTAATTTCTCAGGGGGGGGGGCTGGTTCTACGGGCCTGATTATACCATCACCATGAATATCAGATCAATCATGTTTTATCTATTAACAAAAATGTATTTCCTAATATGCATGTAAGTAGATAGCACTCAATTACTTATCAAAGTACTTATTCACTATCACGTGTAAATAAACCTTCAAATATATCAAATTCACGTCTATATCTAGACCATTCCTAACATATATATATTTTTTTATAATAAAGAATAGGTTGATTTCAAGTGCCCTGTACGAGCTACCCAGTTGCTGTAATGCCTGGTTCAGACGGGTTGAGCACTAATGCATTAGTAGGATGACTGTGTGCGTGGGGAGCCTGTTCGGATGTACAACACTAACCTACTAACACAAGCCCTACTAATTCACTAAAGGCACAAACGTATATTCTGCTCCAATATGGAGTGAAATTGGAAATTAAATCTATTTTGCCTTTTTGTGGAAATCAAACCATCGCATCGGTTAAGCTATTGGCAACAGGACTACGACATTTTTAAAAATAAGGATTACGCAAAAAAAAAAAAACGCAACTAAGCTACACATATAGTGTAACTTCTTGCCGCGTTATCCCCGAAGGGGTCGCATGTGGCGAGTTGAAACTATTTATTTTTACAGGTAAGGTGGCCGGCCTTACGCCAACCAATTCAGTTGAAGTGGAGGTTTCCCAGCTCCCGAGAGTGCTGGTACTCATTTCTTGTGAAGGCTGAGTAAACCTTGCCGGTATTTTATTTTGGGGTTTGAAATAAACACCGAAACGGGAAATCATTTCTGACACCGTCGGTGGGATTCGAACCCGAGCTTTCGGCATGGAATGCAAGCACTCTACCACCTGAGCTATCGACCGGACTATTAGCAGGGCATTTTTTGTATCTCTAATCAAATATCCAATCCTAGGAAGCAGTATTGACGTGTGGACGTATTTATTTTCACAGCTAAAGAGCCTGTCTTACTCTAATCATTCTATAAAAAAAGTTTTTTTTCTCTATCGCCATTTGATAATGTCTCATTTCTTATAAAGGCTAAGAAAAATCTGACGTCGTTGGATTCGAACTCAAGATATTTAATTTAAAAAGCTGACAGTCCTACAGCATAAAATAATTATAGCATCTATTTTTAGGTAGGTGGATATAAAATAAATCAAGAAAATTCAATGGTACAAAATATGTTTGTTAACAAAATCACCAAATCTCAATTTAGAGCTTTAGCATCTATAGTATAAATAGCTTTGATAATCGCCAATCTTTGATAGACGTGGCTCTAAAAGAAGAAGAAATGTAGGAAACTTTACAAAATATGGGTTAGGTAAATCAGGTATGAGTCATTCGAACTAAAATATCTTTCGGAATATATTCAGGATGAGAAATAATCTGATATTGTTGTGAAAGGTCACGGAAGGTCATGTGAGACGCCGGAAAATATGTAAAACGACGCCGTTTTCCCGTGACGCCAAATAAAAAACAATGTTGAGTAGCTCAAGCTTTTTTTAAACACGTCTGTCTTTCTGTATGATAACTTTTATTGTCTATTAACTATTTATTCATGTACTTAGGTATTCCACGATTTGAAAAAAGAATATGTTTTTTTAAATTATTGCTTAACAGGTGGTTCCATTGGTGGTTCAATGGTTGAAATGAACTGGTAATTTTTAAACCTACCTCTGAGATAAAATGTACAAAGAATTCTACGAACAGAAGATTTGATGTGTTATAAATTAATGGTACTTATTAATTTAAATTTGAATTTTTAATACACTTTTGACAAAAAGAAATCTGTTTATGTTGCAACGATTTAAGTATATCTTAAAACTTACTTATTGGGTTACCCTTTGACGCCACTTGATCCATTTTTTAGAATACCTACTTCTATCACACAAAGAACACCTTATTTAAATTCAATAACTGCGTAAATTTATTCGGTATTTCATCACGTATATTTTTTCATTTCCGCTACGTCCACTTCGAATGAAATTATTTTTGTACTGGCACAATCTTTCCTGAAAATGCGAGATCCTTACAATATACGAGTAATACGTTCCCGCATGCGCTGAAAAAAGACAAATTATATTCCTTATGTTACAGATAATAAAGGCGAGATTCCTATGTCATTGAATCGCGATAATGGTTTTTATAAATTACAAAGTTTTTGATTGCGACAGAAATAGTTCATAAAAAATTGGAAAGGTCGTAGATTAAATAGGTACCTATCTACATTATATACTGTGTGAAAATAAGCAATCCGTCTGATTTTTTTTTTCATTTTTTCAGGAACGTGAGTAATAGGCACGTATTGTACCTATACTTACTTAGTTGCATTCTTATCATGAAAATTTAAGTTACCTCCCCTCTCGCCACGAGGTCGGCACAAACGACATTGACATCGACAAAAATATTTAATAGGGAAATTGTAAAACAACAATTTATTTTTGTTTACTAACGACAATAGTTACATTGATCATGCATTGATCTGTGGCATAGCCCCGCCGTGAGATAGTTGTATTTTTTTTAGGAATTTTGTTGTATTTTCAATATCCATAAGAAGAAAAATAATCCGTATTGAAATCCTAAAAGACAGGAATATGTACCTACCCAAATATCTGTATTATTTTATAGATATCATTATTTCACCCACCCACCCATCTACTATATAAAGTATATTATATACCATTTTGTACTTTATTGTTGTAAATAAAGAACGTTTCATTCTATCGTAATCAAAATAGTACCGCTAAAATTTCACAGATGTCTCTATCCCAGCATGTCAAAAATGACATTTCACAGATTGACGTAGCATTGACGTAAAATCGTACGATATATTTTTCCACATAATTCAAGACAAGATAAGCGGGTTTTCATATTTTATTTCGTCATCGCCATTCTGTCATGCGTTCGCGAAAATAAAAGACGCGACGCAACGAGCGTAGCCTCCATGTGGAATGTTGGAAATTGCAAAGTAACTAGTCCACCGGGAGAAAGTGATTCCACGCCGACAAACCAAGAGAAAACATCGAGGATGACCATTGAATATTTAGCTCCGCACCTGATCTACCGGTTTGGAGTGTAGGCATCTTCATTCTTTAATAATTTCTCTTTATTTCATTCAGTTTGCGCTTGTTCTTCGACGCGTCAACGTCGACATGTGTACTCGAATCCGATTTACACTGTCAAGGTTCGCATACTTGACATTCCGATAATCAAATTATGATATTTATTTAATTTCGAATAAATAACGTTAATTAAAAATTAAATGGATAGGTGATACAGGCTGTGATTGTTTAGTTGGAAAAATTATTGTGTGCCAGAGTGTGAATAAAATATACTTTCTAATTGTTGTGTACGACAAACGGCGAGATGACGACAATGAAATTGGAAAAGAAACATAACATGGACTTTATAATGAAGTCCCTGTTGGCTGGAGGTGAGAATATCCTTTATTTATTTATTTAAGTACTCAAATAGGATTCATTAAATTTTCAATATGACCCCCTTAAAAAAATCTTCAGGAACAGTATTTACCTACTCAAATTCAAAAAAGGAATACATCCTTCAAAATAATTCTGAATTCAAATGTCTTAAGCCAAATGAAATTGGAAGAAAATTCTAAATTTATTTATTTTTGCCCGGCAAATGTCACAGCTCTATGCAGCTCCTAGATAGGGAAAAATCTAACTAATATTGTTATTGGTTCCTAAGTACTCTAGTTATTTAGACTGGTGATGTTCCTTGACTGATATTCCTTGACTGATATTCCTTGACTGACATTCCTTGACTGATAGGTTGGCATGCGGCTGACCACCCATACTGTAAAAAATGGTTCACTTTGCCAATGTCACCCCTGCTTCAGGGAAGGTCGGCAAGAATTGCAGGGCTTATGTTCATTTGAGATTGGGTTTTTTATATTGTAGGTCCACATGCGGCATGTGTAAGCGCGAAATTATGCATGTGTGCATTTAATATGAATCTCAAATGATACATATCTTTGCAGCTTAGATTTAGATGTCACCCCACTGAGAAAAATGAAATTTGGAAAATTGACTAAATTTGAATTTGAAAATGGAATGCCATGGTATAAACTAGTAAAACCTTTTTTTTTTAAACTTGATTTCATCCATCTTAAATAATCTTATTTATCATTATGATGAAAATAGATTTTGTTTATTCATCCTGTGACCTACAATGAAGATAATACTACTCAAGTATTTCAAATAATTGTACAATTGTCTATTACTTAGTAAACACATTGTAACTCGATATTATTAAAATTTCTCATCCTTGTGAAATAAATAATCTTAAACCTTTGCCAAAACGTCGGAAGGTTCACAAACCTTAAAAATAAATATCAGCCTTTTTAAAGGCATTGCCTTGTTGTGCCAGCCATCTGTCTCTGTTGGTTGCCATCCTCTTGTAAAGGCATTGCCTTGTTGTGCCAGCCATCTGTCTCTGTTGGTTGCCATCCTCTTGTAAAGGCATTGCCTTGTTGTGCCAGCCATCTGTCTCTGTTGGTTGCCATCATAGAGTAATAATTACTATAGAGAGCGAGTGTGTGACGTATTCCATAGCCCCTGGTGTAAGCAGATGTTCTATAGCTACTTCATTATAGATATATGCAGCTGTAGTGATGTGCGCGCAACAAAATGTGTTATCGATACTTTAAATTTCAAAATTTTAATCTAGTATCGTAAAATAAACAAAAGTTGTAATAAAAGCCTTGCATTTAGGCTTACACGGATCATTTGTATGGGGATTAAGGTTTTACTGAAATTCGAAGTGGTAGAAAAACTTTGTTTCGTAGATTGACTACTACACGACCATTTTTGTTTTACCTTATATTTGAGGTAAATTGGTTCTAATGCATCTAGCAAAAGTCTCCTGTGTACCATATTTACATGTTTATTATTTGTGAAAGATTTTAACACATTTCAATACAATATAAACACAATACAATAATATAACTTGGACCGGTCCGTAATCCAGTGGCATCACTTGTACTCGTAAATGGAAGGTTGTGGATTCGGATCCCGGCGGAGCACAAAAATATACCATTTATATTTCGAATGTGCTCTTCGCTGAGTTGAAAAATTCATAAACCTTTACCAAAGACCGGTCACTGAAAGGTCCATCCAACCTTACAACAACTGGGTCTTGCTTGAGAATTGGCGCTTTCTACAGCGACGACCAAGCTCGCAGAGGGCTCTTGAGGTGTGATACACACAAAAACAGCGCTCACCAAATAAATCATTCTAATATTATTATTATTATAACAAAACACAAATCCGTAAAAGACATTTTAGTACAAAACAATTATAAACAAAACATACGCGGCTTTGAATATTTGGTGCCCGGTGTGTGACTGTTTTCGGTTTGTGAAAAACTGTGACCGGTTTCAGTCATAGAGCCCAAGTAGTAAAATAAAATTCCACTTTTTGAAAATACTGAGGGAGCGAAATTCCATATAATTGTAAAATTTAGCAAAATTGTTATCATTCTCATTGAATTTTAGTTATATGAACGAAATGTGAAGCGCATATCGATAACACGAATATCGATATGCGCTCCGCACACTGCATCACTAGCTGAGCGGTGTGACGCCAGACGGGTAGAGGCAAGGCGCTAACTCTCCCTCTTCACCCCCGCAACTAAACATTTTAAATCGTTCGACTTGGCCAAATTTTGTACTCACCGGTGGAATTTAATGTTGCTATTCTGCTTTGTTTGCTTCCTTGTGTTATTTTTACAAGTTTTAACACAACAATTCATCATTTTTACTAAGATAATTGAAATACAAGTCAACTGTCAAAAAATGGGACCGCCCCCCCCGCGCGCCTGTCAGTTTGCGATCACGTGATCGGGTTTGGACCAATGAGACGATGTTCGCACTTCAAAGCAAAAAGTGCTTACTGTTCGCACTTGGAAAGGCTCTCTCTATGTATATTATAACTCTATGGTTGCCATCCTCTTGTAAAGGCAGTGCCTTGTTGTGCCAACTATCTCTCTCTGTTGGTTGCCATCGTCTTGTAAAGGCATTGCCTTGTTGTGCCAGCCATCTGTCTCTGTTGGTTGCCATCCTCTTGTAAAGGCATTGCCTTGTTGTGCCAGCCATCTGTCTCTGTTGGTTGCCATCCTCTTGTAAAGGCATTGCCTTGTTGTGCCAGCCATCTGTCTCTGTTGGTTGCCATCCTCTTGTAAAGGCAGTGCCTTGTTGTGCCAACTATCTCTCTCTGTTGGTTGCCATCGTCTTGTAAAGGCATTGCCTTGTTGTGCCAGCCATCTGTCTCTGTTGGTTGCCATCCTCTTGTAAAGGCATTGCCTTGTTGTGCCAGCCATCTGTCTCTGTTGGTTGCCATCCTCTTGTAAAGGCATTGCCTTGTTGTGCCAGCCATCTGTCTCTGTTGGTTGCCATCCTCTTGTAAAGGCAGCGCCTTGTTTTGCCAGCCATCTGTCTCTGCTGGTTGCCATCCTCTTGTAAAGGCAGCGCCTTGTTTTGCCAGCCATCTGTCTCTGCTGGTTGCCATCCTCTTGTAAAGGCAGCGCCTTGTTTTGCCAGCCATCTGTCTCTGCTGGTTGCCATCCTCTTGTAAAGGCAGCGCCTTGTTTTGCCAGCCATCTGTCTCTGCTGGTTGCCATCCTCTTGTAAAGGCAGCGCCTTGTTTTGCCAGCCATCTGTCTCTGCTGGTTGCCATCCTCTTGTAAAGGCAGCGCCTTGTTTTGCCAGCCATCTGTCTCTGCTGGTTGCCATCCTCTTGTAAAGGCAGCGCCTTGTTTTGCCAGCCATCTGTCTCTGCTGGTTGCCATCCTCTTGTAAAGGCAGCGCCTTGTTTTGCCAGCCATCTGTCTCTGCTGGTTGCCATCCTCTTGTAAAGGCAGCGCCTTGTTTTGCCAGCCATCTGTCTCTGCTGGTTGCCATCCTCTTGTAAAGGCAGCGCCTTGTTTTGCCAGCCATCTGTCTCTGCTGGTTGCCATCCTCTTGTAAAGGCAGCGCCTTGTTTTGCCAGCCATCTGTCTCTGCTGGTTGCCATCCTCTTGTAAAGGCAGCGCCTTGTTTTGCCAGCCATCTGTGTCTGTTGGTTGCCATCCTCTTGAGCTGCGAATAGGAGGAGGCATTCATGAGTCGTTTCAAATCCTGGAAGTATAAAATTTTAGACGACCTCTTGTTTGTTTCATCAAGATCCTTTAAAGATTTTGCCAAGAAAGGTGCTAAGTATGTCTTATTGAGTGTCTTCTCAATCAGTATGACTTTCCTCTTCAAAATATGACTTACCTATGCACTTTATCTTTTATTCTATTTCAACACTTTTTCATTTGATTTTTTTTCGACCCATGATGTCTTGGTCTTTTTACTCCAAATTCAAATTTCAAACGCCTGAGGGGGTCCCTGACATATTTTTTAATGGCCCTGTTTTTTATATCGCCACCTTAAAGGTTAAACTGATAAGTGCTGATTTACTAATTTAAGAAATCTTGGATAAAACATTTAATTGGGTATAACTTCTCATAGTAAGTGAACTAGTTGTAAGGAAGTGCTCATGAAAAACTTCTAACCTACGGGGTTTTCACACTTCTTTAGCGTTTTCTCTCGTAGAAAATAGGAAAAAAGGTGCATTTATCTGAGGAACCCATGTTAGTTTCACATGTCACTTATTCAGTGCACTCCGAACATTTTTTTCTCAGAGGGCAAACGTCTATGAGACTAGGTTGAGCAATCCGGCCATGTGAATAGACAATTTTGCTGTCTATGGAAGTCGTTCTGAGTCCATTGTGTTGACAAGGTATACTATGCAAGGATAAATCTTTTACCGTTTCGATAAGGGGTGGCTAGAGCCTCTGTAAAGTTGCCTTAACTTCTTCCCATCCTTAAATACGTCTTTCCATTCATTCATATCCACCACCATTTCAACCTTTTCTTTTTCCTGAAATTTATTCTGTATCCTACTCTAGTCCCTCACAATTTCACCAATCTGATCAAGCCACACTTTTGTGGTCTTTCTTTACCACTTCTTGTTTTACCATTTCTCCATAGTAAGAACCTAAAAATTCAAAAGTATTTTTTTAAATATAGGTATATGCTTAATAGAGGTTTTATAATAAGTAAGTAGAAATAGTTGTTTTCATTAAAAAGTAGTGGAGTTTGAACGTTTTCCACATGAATATTCTAAATTTGAAATCTTCTCAACAGACAAGCATACGTCTATATAACTAGGGTCCTTTGCAACCACAAACAAATATTAGTCTGCGCCGTAGAAACCCGGACGTGTAGTCACAACTTTTTTGTCTATGCCAAATGTGCGGGCTCTATTCGACCAGCAGTAATAGGGAGCAAAAACTTTTTATAAGTAATTCCTTGATTTATAGGTTGGTATGAGGCTGACCACCCATACTGTAAAAAATGGTTCACTTTGCCAATGTCACCCCTATGTCAGGGAAGGTCGGCAAAAGTTGTAGGGCTTATGTTCATTTGAGGTTTGGATTTTATTTGCAAGTACACATTCAGCATTTGTAAGCGCGAACTACACGTGTTTGTTTGTGGGCATGCATCTGAGAGCTTTAAATGAATATATTATCCTTGCAACTTAGATCAAAGATTATAGAAGTCATGCAGCATTCCATATTTTGTCTGAAAAGTTTTGGTGGCGCTATCCCATTTTCATTAAAATTTAGACTATGCACTCAATGATTTAGGTACTTATTTAGTAAAAGCTCATACTCGGAATACACAGAAATTGTACGTCTGTCGGCTGGTATATTAATTGTAGAGGAGTTATTCAGTTTTCATACAAAAATCTCCTTGCGATGCTATGAACGATTCTCTAGTGTTTGTAAACATCATTTTACGTAACTTATTTACTAAACACGTACTTAGGTATTTAACACATTGTTTTACCTTCCGCATACTTTGTGGATCGTCTGTTCTCTTGTTTATGTTCCCTGTTCTAAATTTGAATCAACAGCTGATATTAAATTAATGGCGTCCCGCCAAAAAATAAATTTTATACGCGACAAAAAATGGGCTTGGTGAATCTTTTCACTACGATTGGTTGATCGCTTTTGTACAAAATGTATCTCAGTTGTTTTAATTTAAACATATTTATAGAAATTGACGTCAATCTTGAAGATCTCGGTCGTCGACACAATTTGACATTTCTTTATATTTACGTCATTTACGTACAAAAAAAACTTTCAATGAGTTTTTTAACGCCATTTTTATTGAAATCCTTATGATCTTTTGATCCCTGGTTTTAAAATAATATAATATGCAAGGTTATTGCATTATTCCCATATATTTTTTCAATTTTGTCTTCAACAGCCATGAAAGCATCATACTTCGTTTTTTTTTATCATTTTAATATTATGCGTCAAGTATTAACATTAATTTTAATTTAATTTAGTTTAGAAAAATCAAGATTTTTTGCCTATTAATCTGTTTTAAGTATTTTTTTGTAGTTCTTCTCGTAGTAGCTCATTCCGATATTTTTGTCCCTTGACTGCAAGGTTGAACATAAGCCCTGCAACTCTTGCCGCCCTTCCCTGAAACCGGGGTGGCATTGGAAAAAGTGGACCAAGATTTTACAACATGGGAGTTAGTCATACCAACGTATTAGTCAAGGGACCAAAATAATGCTTTAGAATTTAGATTGAACAAGTGGTTGGCGATGGATCTAAGAATGGCGGTACACAATGGCGTATTGTTACCGACTTTGATGTATGGAAGTGAAGCATGGACAGTGACTGACAGTGAAATGAGCAAAGTATGTACGGTAAAAATGAAGCATTTGAGAAGCATATCAGGAAAAACTCTGAAGGATAGAGTTAGGAATAAATGGGTAAAGTTCAAAGAATGTAAGTTGAAAGAGGATGGGAAAGTTGAAGTACAAAAGAATGTGATGAGATGGTTTGGGCATGTCGAAAAAATGAATGATGATAGACTGACAAAGTATAATAAAGAGGAAGTGTGATAGAAAAAAGAGGTAAGGGACTACCGAGATAAGTATGGAGTGATCAGATTGTGAAAGAATGGGATATACAAAGTGAGTGAAAAGAAGAAAATGCATGAAAAAGATTATGATGATGAAGAAAAATTATATAGCGCCTTTTAGACAGTGTGTCACTACACAGTCGCTTGTCCATATGATTGAACGAAGAGGTGAGTCTTGAGACGTCTTTTAAACAGTCTCTCCAAATCCAGTTCCCTCAGTGAGGCGGGAATAGCATTCCAAGTCATTGGAGCGGCCGCCTTGAATGCTCTGTCTCCAAAAACAGTGCGGGGCTTTCTTGCAGGGATGTCCAGGCAGCTGCTTCTAGATCCAGCTGACCTCAGTGTTTGTCCGCGCGAGGTTGTAGTTGCTAGAGACACCAGCTCCATCAGGTATCACGGAGCACTCCAACATAGTGCTTTAAAGGTGAGTAAGCCGACTTTGAAAGTGATACTCTCAGGGATTTTCAGCCAATTGAGAGCTTGAAGGTGAGGAGTGATGTGGCAGGACTTTGCATATATAAGTCTAGCTGCGGCGTTTTGTAGCGATTGAAGCCTATTGAGCTGATTTTTGGATAGATATGAATGAATTGAAAGAGATATGTAAGGATAGGAAGAAATGGAGGCAGCTCTGCAGAGGCTCTCCTCACTCCTAGCGGAACGGCGACAGGGTTACAGTTACTGTTTGTTTTCGCAGGTGTCGCCGGCATGTGCTCGAAGACCGCAGTGGCGCCGCTGGACCGGCTGAAGATCCTCCTGCAGGCGCACCAGCCCCGGTACAAGTCCCTGCGCGTCCCTCAGGGCCTGGCCGCCATCGTGAAGAACGAGTCCTTCCTAGCGCTCTACAAGGGAAACGGCGCGCAGATGGTGCGGATATTCCCCTATGCGGCCACGCAGTTCACGTCGTTCGAGATCTACAAAAAGGTTGGTCTATTTAAATAATAAAGCGTTCTTAGCGTGCGAGGAGTCTGAGTGAGAGGGGGCTCACTCTGCGATCTGTCGACAGTGCTCTTACCTCTGTCAGTACACAATGCAGAAAAAGAAGCACAGTGTTCGGAGACCGCGCTTTCGCCAACGCTACTTTGTATTTGATATTCAGTACAACACAAAGCAGCGCGATCCGGGACGCTAAAGACCTCGAGTGTGAAGAGACGTGTCTTGTCTCTTCGGCTGCATCCCAAGTCGCGCGCGGTCAACAGGTAGAAGAAAAGAAGACTATCCCAACCCCTTGACATTTAGGCAACGTGTACTTGGCAGCATGACTTCTACGCGTTCGTAAAATTATTAGAAATGGATAACAATTTTTTGTTATCTCATTTGCAAAGTGTGCGAATACTACCATTTAAAAACACTTTTGCACTTCCCTATGATCTACTTTATTATCATTTGCTTTACTCTCATTTGCCCATCCGGAAATCCCCACCGGGAAAATCTCGCCTCGTAAACGGTTATAGATTGGCTGAATCAATAGATACATCAATATTGTTTGAAAATAATATACGTACTTATTATTCGGGAGTGAGGGGAGTCTTTTCTGATTAGTCCAAGACTCATATCGTTGTTCCCGAATTTGAATGGTTCTAAATTCAAATTCGTTTGTATTTGTATGGTTGGTAAAAGTTCAAGAAAATGGACTCGACACTAGGTTTGAAATGAGGTCCGCACGTGAATTGACATAGACAAAATTGTGTCGTCACGCGGTTGAGCTGCTAGGGAAAAGGCATACACATATATTGTTATTGGTTGATAAAGACGACAGTCCCATACAAGACTGACGTTAGCTCGCCGAGAAAAAGTTCTACATTCAAAAATGTTTTCGAGTCCATTGTACTTGTTTGTATCTTGTACAAAAATGAATACAAGATAATTAAATATCCCATAATCTCACTTTCTTACGTAGGCAGAGTAACATTCTTGCCATGCAGGTGTGCCAGTATATAAATACAAATATTATACGTACTTGTATACCTCTCAGACGGTGTTTTTTTTTCTTTCTTACAATCTCTGTTCACTTGCGTACATCTCCCATTCATTCTCTCTTGTTTTGTAACGTCTACATTACCACGGTTGTGACCCCATTTTCTCCACAACCATTACACATTGTGTAACTCCGCTTTTTTCATTTTACAGTATGGGTAGTCAGCCTCATAACAACATACAAGTCAAGGAACTGCCTACAATCTAAAGTGTAAAGATAAAATATCATATATTTTTTTGATATACTCGGATTTCATTTGATTATTTAGTCTATGTTTCAAATATATCGACAACTTAAGTTAACATGGGTTTCTCGGATAAATGCACCTATTTCCTGTTTTCTACGAGAGGAAACACTAGAAAGTGTGGAAATTCTGTAGTTTAGAAGTTGTTCATGAGCACTTCCGTATAATTTATTCACCTTATATGAGAAGTTACACCAAATTTCTCAAAAAATTGAATTAACACTTATTCAGTTTTACCTTTTAGGTGGCGATATATTAAAACACGATTCTCATTTGATGCATGCCCACAAGCAGACACGCATAAGTTCGCGCTTGCACATGCCGCATGTCAGGCGCGTGCATGGCGTAGAGGCAAATACACTTCATAATAAATATTTTGACCTTTTTCTTGAAAATAACGCATATGATGTTAATTTACTTGCTGAAAATAACTCAAATTGAACTGAAATTTTCAATTTTATATCTTAACCTCAAGGTTAAATGCATATTTCGTCGAATTTTGCCTTCCTTATGGATACGAGTGCCTGTATGGAATGCACGCCTCTGCCGCATGTGAACTTACGATATAAAGACCCAAATCTCAAATGAATATAAGCCCCGCAACTCTTGCCGACCCGACCTCCCCTAAAACAGGGGTGACATTAGCATAAGTGAAATATTTTTTACAGATTTGTGGGCACCCTCTACCAACCTATCAGTCAAGGCATGTGAGAACTTGAACTAATGGGCTCGGCAGAAAAGTCGCACTTGGAATCTCAGCGAGCAAACTTTACAGGTCTATGCGACTAGGCTCCTTACTACTTGACTTCCGACCCGCTCAGCCTTCACGATAAATGAGATTCAATCTCCTCCAGACTCCTTAGTAACCAATAATAAAATATAAGTTTGTCTTTCCTTCCGTCTCTCTGATGCGTGACGTCATTGACGACTTGTAATTTATGCCGAGTCCATAGTGAATCAGCGACGGATAAGGAAGATACAAACTTAATTATTAAACTAAATTATGTATGAATGCGAAAAACCCAAAACTTGTTTTTGTCTACGTTAGTTACTAAACATATAATTTCAACAAGCAACACAAGACAGGTATCATCTTAGACTCTATTTAATCCATAAATAATCCACGGATCATCGTGTTTTTTTGTATTGAGAATTCACTTTAGGCAGCGGATGAACCATGAATTTCCCGTGTGTGAATATCTAAATCTAAATCTAAGCTGCAAGGATATGTATCATTTGAGATTCATACTACATACATTCCCACAAGCAGACACGCATAATTTCGCACTCACACATGCCGCATGTAGACCTACAATATAAAAAAACCTAATTCTCAAATGGACATAATCCCTGCAACACCTGCCAACCTTCCCTGAAACAGGGGTGACATTGGCAAAGCAAACCATTTTTTACAGTATGGGTGGTACAGCCTCATACCAACCTATAAGTCAAGGAATACAAGCAATTAATTACATTTGAGTATAAAAAACAAATAAATGCTTAACAATTAAACAGTAAAAAATTAAAAAGCTACTAAACATATTCTATAAAAAAGTCTTAAACGCCAGCATTACAGATCAACCGCCAGTTCTTTCGGTCCTTGCATAATATCACACCATAAATTAAATCTAAAGACACCTGTTGTATGGTTTTGAATGTCTCGTATTTTTGTGAACACACCATTGTTTGGTGGTTATTGCTTCAGGCTCGGAAAGCATTGAGTTCGATTCCTATAAAAATCATAATGTAGGTATTTTTTTTTTTAATTCTCTTGACTTCGATAAAATATTTATGTATTTTTATCAAAGACCGGTCATAAAGGTTCATTCAGTCTTATAACCACTGAGTCTCGCTTAAGTTGGAGCTCTATAATCTGAGTTGCAAAGATATATTGACATTTAAAATTCATATTAAATGCATGCCCACAAACAGACACCTGTAAGTACAAATGCTGTATTTGTACTAGAACAAATTAAAATCCAAACCTCTAATGAACATAAATCCTGCAAATTTTGCCGACCTTCCCTGAAACAGGGAAGCAAAGTGATTAATTTTTTTACAGTATGGGTGCTCAGCCTCTTAGTAAACCTGTAGAAGCTCAGAAAAAATGCCGTGTACCTAACTTAATTTTCAAAGGTAAAGTAAAGTCAAATAATGCTAATAAATCAAAATTATTGTCAATCACCTTGTCTCTATTTGACAAACAATAATTTAAATCGATAAGAACTTTACTTCATTATTTAAATAAGGAACTGTCTATGATCTACATATTATTATGATTCCTTTTTCAAAAAAGAACCATGGATAATTTAAAAAATGAACCATAGATCATAAAGTACGATTTTAAATGTCTGTCACTGCCCATACATAAATTTACTCAATTTATAAATAAATAAATCATGTTATTGATCTAATTTCTCTGTTTTGAATTGTACGTAGTCCAATTTGAGTTCACTGCGCTTTTGAGTACACATTAAACCGAGACAGCGCGTTTTAAAGGAAAATTATCAGAAATAGGAATAGCTGAAATGAAATTAGCACAAATTAGTAAGAAACTAAATAAAAAATAATCTACTACATTGCCTCCGAAAAAAAATGAAAATTGGCTCTTCATTCCAACACTGTGAAGTTTCAAATCTCAAACATTGATAATCAAAAAAATATTCTTCTAAAATCATTTTGATTGTATTTAAAAAATATATGTAGTAGAAAACAGGTTTAACTTGATTTTCTGGTATTTACAATTCCTAATTTTTAATATACGATGAGATCCGCACGTAATTTGGCATAGACAATATTGTGTCGTCTGCTTGGGAAAAGGCATACAAATATTTTGTTACTGCTTGCTAAGGACGGCAGTCCGATACTAGACTAACGTTTGCTCGCCGGGAAAAAAGTTCCAAATTCAAAAAATCATTAAAAAAAGACATTCAGGGGTAGGTACTACACCTGCACTTCAATAAAATAACCGGATGTTTTTGAAAATACGATAGATAAAGAGTCTTATCTAGACGTAAAGTGCAACTTCTTGCTGCGGTTTCTCCGAAGGGGTCGTATTTTCCGAGTCGAACCTATCATATATATAAAAGTCTTGTTTATATATAAACACAGTCAAAAGGGTCGATTTCCCTCCATTTCTCTGCTCCCGAGGTTCTTATTTCTTGTGAAGGCTGAGAAAAGTAAATCCTGCCGCTATGTTTATTTTGGGTATGGAATAAACACCGAAACGAGAAATCAGTTCCTTTTGCCGTTATCGCTATTTTTTGTTTTATGTGTGTAATAAAAACGCAACTAAGCTACACATATAGTGTAACTTCTTGCCTGCGTTATCCCCGAAGGGGTCGCCAATACCAACCTATCAGGCTTCGGTACCAAAAATAAGCTTCGGTTACATAGAACTGTCGTTAATAGATTCACATTTTCTTTGTTATGTCAACTTTGGTAAATCCATATCTTTAAAGTAGGAAGATAAATAAATTATGGTAAGTATAGTTATTTGTGGTAAATTGTGATACGTAAAGGACTGAAATAGATCAGATCTTCGCAGAATAATGAGATGCTGCCAATTTTGTAGCTTTTAAACAAACATTTACGGATCTGTGTCCCTAGTTTAAAGCATCGCCGGAATAGAAAAAAATATGGAAGATAAAACACCACCACTTTAACCTACTGTCTATAATCTAAGTTGCAAAGATATCGATACCTTTAAGGTAAAACTGAATAAGTTACATATGAAGCTAGCATGGGTTTCTTAGATAAATGCACCTTTTTCCTATTTTCTACGAGAGAAAACACTAAAAATGTACGAAAATTCTGTAGTTTAGAATTGTTTCATGAGCACTTTCCTGTAATTAGTTCACTTACTATGAGAAGTTACATGCAATAAAATGTAATATCCACAATTTCTCAAATCAGTGAATCTTCACTTATTCAGTTTTAGGTAGCGATATATTGGCATTAAACGGCAGGCACACGTAGTTGCGCACCAATCCTCACATGAACATAAACTTTGCAACTCCTGCCGCCTTTCCCTGAAACGGGGTGGCATTGGTAAAAGTGAACCAACTTTGTACAGGATGAGGAGTCAACCTATAAGTCAAGGAATTATTATTATTTTGTAGACGTGCTCAATAGAAGACGAAGAAGTGTTGTGTTAATTTCGGGCTGTTCGCAATAGGCCTCCTTCATAGGTGGTCGAGGAGGCGACACAAGTAGGATCTACCGCGCCTCGTATGACCTTATTCCGACCGGCGCGCATTCACTTTCACAGATTTCTCCCCGCTTCAAGGCTCATCCCAAAGCTTTTACTTTGACCACAAAAATCTCCAACGCTCGGACATTCTCATAAACAGTAATAATTTGTTAACGTGTATAGAAACCTTATTAAGTGTACATACAGAGGAAAAAGACGGATTCAGAGGGATAGGGAAGACCGCGAAAAGTATGGCTTGATCAGATTGGTGACATTGTGAATAAGTATATTAATACTTAAATTAGGATGATTTATTTGGTGATCGCTGTTTTTGTGTGTATCACACCTCAAGAGCCCTCTGCGAGCTTGGTCGTCGCTGTAGAAAGCGCCAATTCTCAAGCAAGACCCAGTTGTTGTAAGGTTGGATGGACCTTTCATTGACCAGTCTTTGGTAAAGGTTTATGATTTTTTCAACCCAGCGAAGAGCACATTTGATATCCAGATTTGAAAATGTCTAAAAGGGAATTTCTTTTAAAACTAATAAGTATGATTACTTTAAAACATTTATCTTTCTGGAATTTGGACTTGTTATCTTTTCGTTTTAATATATTTGGCTCGGAACGTTTTCGGCATGGATGCTCCAATTTTTCAGAGGGCAAAGTCACACGGGCTACTTATCTAGGGTCCTTAACAACCAATAAAAAAATATTTGTTCGCTAAGTTCCTAGCAACCACTCCATAATAGAAGTTTTTTTTTTGTTTTTTTTTATGCTCCACCGGGGATTGAATCCACTAACTTTCAATTACGAGTCAAGCATTAACCACTAGACTAGAGACCACATGTTATTTTTTTTGCATTTACAATTATAAGTGCAGTGAAAGCATTCATTAAAAAACACAAGTTTTTATTCACAATTTTTCCGTACAGTGCTACACACATTATACTGAACGTATGCTACAGTAATTGTGGAAGAATTCTATTGTGAAGTTAGTGTCTACAAACTGATAAAATCAATGGACGTAATTTTATTTTTATGCCACAAGATAAAAATAACTCTTAACAATACAGCTAGCTTCACGTCAAACTATAAATTTAAATGGTGTCGTTTTTCAAGATGGTGATAGTAGTTCCAATTTTAAGCAGGTTCAGTATAATTTAATTCAGTGGTCAGTGGTTCCCAACCTAGGGGCGATTGCCCCCCAATACCCCGATTTGGGCCCTTAGGTTGTCAATTTTTTTTTTCGTCCATCTAATTTTATTTTATTTCCCTATCCACTCGGACGATAACAAATTTTATTTGCACATAAGGGGGCAATGGGTTTATTTCCTTACAGGGAGCGATGGGCGAAAAAATGTTGCGAAACATAGGTCTTGATCTAAAAGTACGGATCGAGACGGCACTCGGAGCTAATGTTGCCTGTAATATGAATCTTAAATGTAATATATCTTTGCAACAAATATAGATAATAATTTTATTTGGTGAGCGCTGTTTTTGTGTGTATCACACCTCAAGAGCCCTCTGTGAGCTGGATCGTCGCTGTAGAAAGCGCAAATTCTCAAGCATAACCTAGTTGCTGTAAGGCTGGATCTGGATGGACCTTTAGTGACCAGTCTTTGGTAAAGGTATATGAATTTTTCATCCCGCGAACAGTATATTTGAAAATATAAATTGTATATTTTTTGTGCTCCGCCGGGATTCGAACCCACAACCTTCCATTTACGAGTCAGAAGTGCACCACTAGATAGATTATAGAAGACCCAAAAATCATAACAGCGCCCTCCTTTAGCTGTCTTTTAAATTCACTTAAAGCCGTGTACGTCTGTAATTATTACAATATTTATATGAATTTCCTGACAAATACTTTCCTTTCTTTTGCCATAAATTTACCATCAGCTACACTTGACTGAGCATATATATTATAATATTGTAGGCAGCAACTGGTTCACATACATAACGAAGTGTTAATGACACTGATATGATAACTCAGGGGCGATCACTCCATAGGGGCAAAGTTAGACAACAAATAGTTGAACAGGTGTTTCAACCTTTCAGTGGTTCTTAACCCTTGGTCCACGTAAAGGTCATGCAAAAATAACACATTTGGTTGGTTTATATATGAGGTGATAAAATAGCATTTTTTCAACATTTATAGCTAGCTTAATTTATAATTTGTTTGGTACAAAGGCAACTGACTTGAATATGACCCGAAGTCTCTAAAAAAACATTCGATGTGTGTGAAACTGGTTTAAGTACTTACTGAGATTTGGATTTTGGAAATTAAAAAAAACGTATAATACCACGCACGGTAAATGCCATTTTTTATCGACAGTATGGCGAAGATGAGGGCATTATGTGAGCTGCATAAAAAAGTTACTTTGTTTATTTTTGTGCAAAAAAAATGATAAGTATAAATGAGATATCTAGACAACAAAAGCTTCAGGGGAGGCCTTAAATCTTATGAAATTTCTGGTCATTAGCTTCATACTATAATATATTTTTTTAATGGGATTTCATTTCATATGATTTATTAATGTATTTTTAAATTGATATGTTATTTCATTTGATTGGTTTGTCCTGCATTTTGAGTATTCCTAAAAATATAAAAATTCCAAGTTATGCAGAAAACAATATTGAATGACAAATTGAGGAACATTAAAAGTTCAACAAAAATTAAAAACACAAAAAATACTTATCTGAATTCTTAAAAAAAAAACCACCTTAATCAACTTACAATGATGCGGAAAATTGAGAGAATAAGAGGACTTGGTATGAGATCGATGTCCTGGCAGGGAGTGGACCAGCATCCAAAGTGGGGAGGAGCTGTTTTGAATGACGCAGGACAGGGGCATGTTTGCCAATGAGCCACGGGCATATTAATAAATAGACATTGGTACGACTTAATCAAGTTATTCTTATTGACTGATCAGTTATATCCATGTAATGTTTCAGTATCTGTCTCGGCTGGGTCTGCCGCGGCACGCCGACAAGTTTGTGGCGGGCGCGGGGGCCGGGGTCACGGCCGTGGCGCTGACCTACCCACTGGACACCATCAGGGCGCGGCTGGCCTTCCAGGTCAAGGGGGACAACCGGTATAGTGGCATCCTGCACGCCGCTGTCACCATCTTCAAAACGGTGAGAGAACAGAGCGTCACAGAGTCTAATCTAATCTTATCTAATCTATGTTGCATAGATGTGTTACATTAGGAATTCACATTATAGCATTCTCACAAGCAGACACGTACAAGTTCGGGCTTGCACATGCCGCATGTGAACCTACAACATAAAAACCCAAATCTCAAATGGACATACACCTGCAACTCTTGCTGTCCTTCCCTGAAACAGGGGTGACATTGGCAAAGTGAAGCATTTTCTACAGTGGTCAGCCGCATACCAACCTATAAGTCAAGGAACATACACAACAAATTTAATTTTTGAAAAAAAAAACAAACAATAATATTATGTATAAACATTAAAGGCAAATACAAAATTCGAATTTAAAATAAAAATAAAATAGAAAAACCCTAGCCTTAGCAGCCAACATTACAGATCAACCACCATTTCTTTCTGTCCTTACCTTACCTTCCTCATACGTAACATATCGTGGGGAGTAAAAGATATATAGATGTTTGTGTTGTCATTTACGCTCACTGGAGGCACTGTTAAATCTTTCTATCGATACCTTAAAGGTAAAACGGAATAAGTAAAATATTAAGCTAACATGGGTTTCTCAGATAAATGCACCTTATTTCTGGTTTTCTATGAGAAAAAACACGATGTAAATATCATGTAGTTTAGATATTTTTCATGAGCATTTCCTTACAATTAAATCACTTCCTATGATTTGACTTTACACCCAATAAAATGTTTTATCCACGATTTCTCGAATCGGTGAATCAGCACTCATTCAGTTTTACCTTAACGTGGCGATATGGAAGATTTAACAGCCACTCGATTTAATACATAACAAAAGAGCTTTATTTTAGTGTGTATCACACCTGGATGGGCCCTCCTTATCACATATGAGATATTTTATAAAGGTGCGCCTTTAGTGCTCTATGGAAAATGACAACAGATTCTGAATTCTTTACTCTGGTTGGCAGTCTATTCCACTCTATTGGTTTCACAATCTGGAAAGCGCAGTCAACAAAATTCGATCATCAACCCTTGGTGGAGATCGAACCCTAGTCCTCTGCTACGGAACACAAGCATTCTACCAACAGAGCTATCAACCAGACTTTCAGTAAATCCCGCCGCCCTACTCAAAAAAAGCCTAGCACTGTGCTCTGCAGAAACCGGAGCCAAAATACAGATTAAAGAACCAGGAAGAAGAGTAAAAAAAATATTAGGAGACTGTGCGTTTACAGTTGCTGGTCCTCTGGCCTGGAACCACCTGCCTCATCATGTGAGAGAGCTAGAGGACCATGGGATGTTCTGAAATGCACTGAAGATAAACAAGCAAGGCATCATTCGCACAAGTGCCCTTAGAGTGACTACATCACGAAGCGGTGCTTTAAAAAAGTCATCAACTCATCATTATTGTCAATGTTATGGCCGAGGGGGCCAAGTGGGCTGATCTTTCTAGCGTGTTTGCAATAGAACAACGTTGGTTCGATCGCCGCCTGGGTCATTTGACCATAACTTTGACCCTGGTTCAAAGATGTTATTGGGTAATTATTAATTAATAATTCATTAAAAATAAACAATTATGAATTATTAATTGATGATATTTATACCTGTTTCTGGCCAGGTAGAATAGGTTGGTGAATTGCATTCCTCTTCACAAATCTATTTTTTTTTAAATATAAAATTATCATCATCATTCAATAAATGTATTGTTGTGTATGTTCCAGGAAGGAGGAGTGCGAGCGCTGTACCGAGGTTTTGTCCCCACCCTCATGGGGATGGTGCCCTATGCGGGGCTCTCCTTCTATTGCTTTGAAATGCTCAAGTACTTCTGCATGAAGTACGCGCCTCAGTACGCCTGCCAGAAACTAGACAGAAATACAGGTAAGCAAATAAAGCATTCTGTCACTTTTTGTGAATGCAAGAATGAATTAAGACCTTTCATCTAAACTTCTGGCTTTTTAATAAATTCTCATGTATCATCATCATGAGCTCGACAGCTGGTTACATCATTCTCAATGTTTTGTTGGTAACATAGCCAATGTCTTCAGGAGACACCCTCTCGGTGTGACAACTAAGGATCAACTGATATTTTAATCACAATTTTTTTTACAAATAACTGTATACTCTTAGACAATTTTTTAATAGGAGATTTAAGGCTGCAAAGTCATAACGGCACCCTCCTTTAGCTGTCATCTAAATTCACTAATATCCATGAAGCATTGTACGCCAGATTTTTAAGTGTCGGACTATCAAAGGACAGCCGTATTACCAAAAATATAATTAACTTTGAAATTGTATTCTTAACCCCATGCATAAGACATTGATTCTAAACATCTCATCTCCATAGTACTGTTTGTCTTAGCTCCATCAGAGGTAATTTCGCATGAGCAATGTTTGTATGTGTACTGGACCAATGTGTCTTATGAAAACTGGAAATTAATTTTAAAAATATTCAAAACAACTCTCACATTATCGTGTTTGTCATTTTTTTCTTAGCTCAACTCTTTTAACCCTTTAACTGTGGGTGACACGCATAGGCGCCAAGTGTAAACTTGCACACAGTGAGGCTGTCAATCATAGACGTCATTGAACTTTGAACTTATCCCTGACATCTGTGTTCAAGAAAAGTCAAAAGTCTGCAAGTGGAAATATGTGCTAAACCTTTGTGATGTTTGTTCTTGAATAACTAATACATGCGACTGTTCACATAGTTTGAAGTGTCGTCAATCAAGTGAGGTAGGAAACAATAAATGTTTTAAAATGTTCTTAAAAAAGTCTTCCGTATTGGGAGTGTATACATAGCCAGAATATTCAGAAGCGAAAAGGTTAAGACAGTTCATTGATGGTCAAATCATTATCATCAAATTAAATCGTAGATAAGCCAAACAAACACGTGGGAACGATCTGTAACTCGTACAATTGAACATTTCTTTTGCTGGTATGTTGCAGGAGGCTTGGTGCTAGCCCTTCCTGCTAAGCTTCTATGTGGTGGTTTTGCCGGGGCCGTGGCTCAGTCCGTCTCCTACCCACTGGACGTCACGCGGCGCCGCATGCAGCTGGCCCTCATGAGCCCGCACACGGAGAAGTTTGGGTGAGGCACAACACACGCACACATTTACAATGCTCCATCTCTGGTGTCGGAAACCTCCTCTAGCTTACTGTATCTAATACTGTTCATCAGCAATTCTAATTAATACTTTCTAGTGAGTCTCCCTGAAATTCAGATTGTCCGTTAAACAAAGCAGGTTAAATTGCATAGCTGATATTAATATGGCACTGAGTTTTTACATAATCATGCAATTTCATTCTTTATGCAAATAACTTGCTCTAAAAATTATTGTGTTAAAAAGTAATTTAAGCACTGCGAGTAAGATTTTGAAAATTAAAAAATGGCACTAAATACCACGCACAGTAAGCGACAGTACCCAAATGTGTGGCAGAGTTGAGGGCGTCGTAGGAGCTGCATAAAAAATGACTGCACAAAAATCTGATAGGTATTTCTAATCTTCACATAAACATGTTCCTCTTTTGCTCAGTTTGACCACTGTGTCACTTAGTGATGATGATTTCTTTATATCGCCATTTCGTGATGTAGTCACTCCAAGGGCGCTTGCCTTATATAATTAAACATTCAAATAATAAAAAAAATTCGGGTTGTGTAGCCGTGTTCTATACGGAAGTTTGTTTCACTTTTTCCGGACGTTTCGCCCATTATCTGCGATGGGCCTCCTCAGCGTGTTTTTCAGGCGTTCTGATTTCCTTAGCGCAGAACTGTCAACGTTGACAGTTCCGCGCTAAGGAAATCAGAACGCCTGAAAAACACGCTGAGGAGACCCATCGCAGATAATGGGCGAAACGTCCGGAAAAAGTGAAACAAAAAGTGAAACAAACTTCCGTATAGAACACGGCTACACAACCCGAATTTTTTTTAAGATTGTGTCAAGTGCCGGCCGTGAAAGCCTTAATGTACAATTGACATTCAAATAATGATGAAATTTTCAAAACCAGTGGTCATTCACTATCAAAACCATTGTAGAGAATCCTGAGAAACCAATAGTTGTCCTTCAGGTAAAGGCTATACGAGTTGCTGAGTTTATATTTATTTAAGGTTTGCTTTTCTTGTGAGTACACTTGCAGAATGTTAAAGTGCGAACTTACACATGTCTGCTTTTGGGCATACCATTAAATGATTATATATCTATGCAACTTAGATTGTAGTATATAATTAAGTTATATAAGTTGTCTATTTGATTTGGTGGTGGGCTGCTGTATTCTTGAATTGTTTGTTGTTTTATTTTTCATGTCTCTCTCTGGTTACCTTTCACCTTTGTCCTGCTTACAGAAGGTTCGTACCTCTTTATCATTTGTCTAGCATTTGTAATAATAACAATCATACATGTTTAACAATAAGCTTAATTTTAACTTGGTTCTTACGTATTTTCTTTCTTTACTTGTGTTTTCACCATTACTAACAAAGTGTCGGCAATATGACCAAGTGGACAAGACGGTGGCTTTGAGATAAAAACAGTGCTGGTTCGGTCCCGTTATACCTGTTTCTGGCATTTCTCGAGGGTTACAAACACTCTATAACTGCCAAATAGAAATTATCCATTATTAAAAAAACGTCTAGATATTTAGTTTACAAATTTATTTCAAACCAGTATTTTAGTAAACAATTGTGATATCATTTATCTGTTTTTTTTTGTTTTTTTGATATCTGTACACTCAGGATTATCCTTCAGCACAGAGGTCTCACTTTCCAACCTTAGAGCCATACTGAAAACTTGACTATGCTTCAACAAGGGACAAAACATTCTAAAAATTTTGAAGACGGGGAAGGAGGGGGTCTCTTTAAAAAAGTTTTTGATGCCAAAAAAGAACAGTCATTATTCTGTGTTGTCATCTTACTTATTGAAACTATAAGCCATATTAGTTGTCACGGGTGTTAGTAGATCTTAACGTATCTTCAAATGAAGATAGCAAGAAATAAAACATGCAGCGTGTAAACAGCTGATCACTGTACCATACGGTATGTATGAAAAACAAATATGCAGTCAAGGGCGTACCCAGGATCAGAACTATGGGGGAGGGGGGCAAGCCATGGTTATGATTATTAAGTAAGATTTCCCTGTTGTAAAACATGCCTTGTGTGTGTTTGCAGCATGGGCATGGTTCAGACGCTGACCCTGATCTACAAGGAGGACGGCGTGGTGCGTGGGCTGTACCGCGGCATGAGCATCAACTACCTGCGGGCCATCCCCATGGTGGCCGTCTCCTTCACCACCTACGAGCTGATGAAGCAGGCACTGCAGCTGGACACTGGGATGAAGATCTAGGAGACTAGGAGACCAGATGCTCCTCGATTATTCCACCTATAACATCAGCGGTGCACAGATCATTGGTGGTTCGCAGACTATTTGTGGTTCACAGACCGCTGGTGGTTCACAGACCATTGGTGATTCGCAGACCATTTGTGATCCATGAGAGCATTGATGGCTCACAGACCGTTGGTGGTTCGCAGACCATTTGTGATCCATGAGAGCATTAGAAGTGGTCTGAATAAGGGTAACATGTTAACATATTCCAATAAAAATGAATTAATTTCAAGCAATGTGCAATGAACCAGATGTAGTGAATACGAAGTGGATGGTTTTTATAAACCCCCAGCACGAGGAAATGGACAGCTACGAGGACATATTGGGAACCTGTGCTGCAAATGAACACTTAAAAATTTTATTGTGAAAAAAGAAAATGTAATATTTTCCTTTTTATAAATGGGAAATATAAATCTTATATATAAATTGAGTAATGTACTCGTACAGAACCAGAGGTGGTGAAAGGTTTTGTTGAAAATGAGATGAATACATGTTAACATAGAGAATGACATTTTCTGTTTTTCCGTGTATTTACCTCTATTTAAATAAAATCTTAGATTGCCGGTTATGGTTCTTTACAGCTCGTTTATTGTAAGCGAAAATGAGTCTGCATCTGTGAAAAATCCACATTGACAAAATGCCGGACAAATTAATATTTCTGATGAATAGCACTCCACTATCTGTTACTAGATGAAAACACAAGTATATCAATTAATTAATTAAAAAAAATTAAATTAGGCTGATTTATTTGGTGAGCGCTGTTTTTGTGTGTATCACACCTCAAGAGCCCTCTGCGAGCTTGGTCGTCGCTGTAGAAAGCGCCAATTCTCAAGGAAGACCCAGTTGTTGTAAGGCTGGATGGACCTTTTGATGACCGGTCTTTGGTAAAGGTTTATGAATTTTTCAACCCTGCGAAGAGAAAATTTGAAAATATAAATGGTATATTTTTTGTGCTCCGCCGGGATTCGAACCCACGACCTTCCAGTTACGAGTCCGAAGTGTTACCACATAGACTACGGACCGGTCAGCATTTATTTAAGTATTCACCAATCCCACTAAAACTTACCTTTGGCCACACTTGCGCTTAGAATGGTTTTTGGGAAAATTTTATCGCAAAAGGGTCAAATGAAAACATTTCATGTATCAGCGTTTCTTCAAAGTGGACTTATTGCAGGTTGGGACTAAGGCCCAGTATTTTCAACGATTGCATGGCGACTTTATTCTGAATGAAAAGGATGCACTTATGGCAATCGTGTTGGTAGTTTTTTTATCAGTTTTAAGTCACATAAGCTAACGTTGAAAATACAGCCTGACTTACTCAAATATATGAGCAGCTCTTGTATGTTTGTACTTTTTGCAAAAATTGAGAAAGAGAGTGTTTTGAAATATCACAAGATACCTGCAAGCAATGCTTTCTAGCTATAGAAATATAATGATTAGGAAATTAATGATCTTTTGTAAATATGGTGGTTTTTCAAACATAACAAATTTTTAATAGCATTCCAAACCAAACTTTATTTTAATTAAGTGATGATGTAAACGTCATCAGGAGACATATCTCTTTTACGTCGAGGAGGCAGGAACTGAACTGCGAGAAAAAGATGTTGCTCGAGATTGAAGATTATAGTTAATGAGGTGACCTTTGGCAGTGCATCCACAGATGAAAAGGGGCAATCTAGATTTATATTGAAAATGAGATGAATACATACGAGCACTCATCATTTCCTTATATTCATAAAAGTAATCCTGGATTACCTCCTTTGGTTCTACATGGCTCATATATTAAACATTGTTTCTTTGATAAACCACAATAACATTGGATTTAACATTTCTTTTTCTATTGTGTTATAGAAATTCCCTTAGAAGTAAGCTAAACGTCTATAAATTCAATTCAAAATGAATGATATATTCTATTTTGTAACTTTAAAAGTCTTCTATTTTTCTAAACTAAAAATTGTTGTGAGATATTTTCTGGAATGAACTTTTTAAATTGTCATAAAGAAGCAAATTGTTTTAATGTAATGTACTTAGGTCTATCCAATATTTTGTGTTTTCTTTTATTTTTGAGTTCTGCCGTCCATACACAATTTATTTCAGAATAGAACAAAAAAAATCAACGGCAGCTTTTTCCTTTTCATTTAGTGATAATTTTTAATGAAAGATTATTGTGATTGGCTTCAAAAGGACAGATCATTATTCCACCTTATGCGCAACTTCTTCTTCATCTTTTACCGAACCACATATTCAGCAAAGTACTTCGTCAATATTGTTTGCTACCGGGCCTAATTATTTTTAGGGAGACTGTAGGGCATTTCTACTCAAAAATTTCTAGCTTGATGATCTATGGTTTAATAAAAAAAAATCTAAGTGTAACTTGGTAGAATCTGACGCCCACTAGCCCTAGCCTAGCTATAGTTGTTATACTGCATTGATAGGAGGGTGTATGCGTGACCGCTTATATACAGTGAACATTTTGTTACTAGGTAAGTGTGGCGGGAGTGCACAGGCAAAACATGGGTGGGTAACGCACACACTCTTACTAATGCATATTATGTAATTGATCTGTCTTAACCAGGTATAACATCCACAATTCAAATTAAGGTTCATTGAGAATGGTTTACAAAGGACAGATGCCATCTATGATTTTTCTTTGTAAATAATGAAAGTTACCTGAAGAAATATTTTGACATGACTACCTCTCTCTAGTAAAGTAAATCAGTTTATTCAATCAAAAATACAGAGTTTAAAATATTATATTTAAATGGCAACTGATCCAGTAAATAAGTATTTTTTTAAATATGATTTTCAGATTTTTAATTTAATATTTATGAGTTAAAATATTGATGTAGTAAATTCCCAAACTCAGTATTTTAGTAGATATTCGTAGTTTAAATTTATTTATGTTTATATTTAATATATTTTTTTAGCAGTATGATTTTCTTAAGTATCGGAAAAGGATATAGGACAGATTTCATGTCAGTGTTTCCACTGTCATATTTGTATGATGCCAGTCCATTAAAAAAACTTTGAATTTTCTTGTTAAAATGACATGTTTATATTGTGAGTGATTGAAAAATGAATGATTTGTTATTTACCAACAATATGCAATAAAAAAAATGTAAAAAGAATCATTGATTTAAGAAATGCAGGTATATTTCTTTTGAAAAATATCATACAAATGTATTGCTCTCTTTAATTTATGTCAGGAAGAAGTTTTGTTTTTATGTTAGCAACTATTATTCAATGATTATTGTACCCAGTCTTCCTGTCTGGATCAGTCGGCACGCTTACCATTAAGCTATCAAGTGTACAACCAAATATAAAAAATTAAGCCTTAACTCAACCACTGTTTAAAAAAAATGTATCGAAACTTAAACGCTCCCCAGAGGCAATATTTAAGTTTACATACTTTTTTAGTAAATATTATGATAGAGTTTTCATATATATATATATAAGGATAATTTATTTAAATGTACACATAACTAAAGAGCGCCGTTTTTGTGTGTGTCACACCTCAAGGGCCCTCTCAAATCACGGATAAGATTTCTTGTAAAGATGTGTCTTTAGTGCTCCTTTAAAGACACCAACAGTCTTTGCCTTCCTCACATTAGGTGGCAGTCTGTTCCACTCCATTGGTCCCGCAAACCGGAAAGCACGGTCCCCAAAATTAGTGCGTGTCTGACGGTGTGGCTGAACCAAGTCCACCACGCCATCCCCTGCAGATCTGAGCGTTTGGCGCCTCAAATCCCTCTCAACGGGTGTAAACATGTCAGCCAAATATGAAGGAGCTGTACCATTTACAGCCTTATACACCATCAGACAAACACGGTAGACCACCCTCTCCGGAAAACGAAGCCAATGCAGTTTCCCTAACAATGGAGTAATGCGAGTAAATTTAGACATCCCGAATATGAGTCTTGCCGCTGAATTCAGCACAGACTGAAGACGGTTGAACTGCTTTTTCGGCTGACCTATGTACAGCGTTGAGCAATAGTCAACTCGTGACATCACAAAGGCATTCACCAGGGTCCTGACTGCTCCCGACGGTAAACATCTCCTGATCGCCTTTATCTGGCGAAGTTCAAAAAATGAGGAAGATACAGTCGAGTTCAATTGCTCTCCCATTGTGAGGTTCCGATCCAGTGTGACTCCTAGAAGTCTGACTGAGTCGGAGGGCTGAATCAGCTCTCCCCCAATAGAGAGTGGTACTTGACTTGTCAAAAGATGATCACGCCTGGTTGTAGCCGCCCACATCACTTCTGTCTTACCCATGTTAAGGATTAGGCCATTGCTTGTCATCCATTCACCAATCTCCGCAATGCAAGCTGCCACCCTGTTACTGAGAGTTTGTGCCATATGTGGCTGACACTGAGAGTAAATTTGCCAGTCATCTGCATATGCATGTGTAATGAGGCCCCATTTCTCAACTATACTCTCAATGTCAGCAGTGTATAAAATAAACAGGATCGGTCCCAGTACAGACCCCTGCGGCACCCCGGAGATCAGCGAATAGGAAGGTGAGACACAGTCACAAGTACGCACTACCTGCTTGCGATCCGCCAAGTAGGAGGAGAACCACGCCAGCGCCTTATCCCTCAAGCCGTACGAACCCTCCAACCTCCTTATCAGAATATCATGACATACGGTGTCAAACGCCGCACTCATGTCCAGAAGCGCTAAGAGAGCAAGATCTCCGCAATCCACTGCCGATATCAGATCTATTCATGTTAACTTTTATGGATTGGGTAAAAGACTAACACTGCTATTCACAAAACATTTGATCCATGGCTGATACACTGTAGGCTGCGGATAAGCCATGGCTTTTCTGTTTGAGAATAAAGCAGCTAGTATTTATTTGAATTATTATTTTGTGTGACTTGGTTGAGCAACATGTCTTAGTTCGGGTAATAGAGTAATTTGTAATTAGTTGTATTTATTTTTGAGAATGTACATATATTTGTACCTCAAAACAATGTTAGGGTTTATAACATCACTGTGTAAAATTAACACAAACATCATTGGGTAGAGGCAAATACATTTCAGAATGCATATTTTGTGTGTAACACATTGGAAGTTATTTGAGTTCTAAAAATGACTTAAATCGAAGCATAGGGTTGAAATTTAAATGTTAATTTCAAGGTTAATTGCATTTGCTACTATATGTTGCTTACTTTTAAGGTACATGTGCCTGTATAGGATGCTCACCTCTGCATTAGACATTAGTCTATAGACTCAAAAACGGCTGTCTAGGATTTACACTGGAGAGTTGCTTTCTGGGATTTGTTGCCGTGGTCTATCATAGCTGGAGCTTTCAGACGTTTCACCGATGGCTTCTTCCTGTTGATGCGAAAAATGCAACAGATCCAGGAGAGCAACTCTCCAGTGTCAACCGCCAGCCGTGTAAGCCAAAAACTCATATTCAATCCAGGATTTATTTTGAAAATGATATATATTTGGAAACACAGAAAATTAATTTATCAATATTTATATCATTTTTTAAAAAACCGTGGATTTCTGCCTTTGATTCTATACAACTCATGTGAAACATTTAAAAAAAAATTGGCATCATATCTACATACGTAGGGACTAAACATCTCCAGAGAATGTTTAGCAGGCTGAAACAATACTATTAAGTTTATTAATTTAATTGAAATAGACACAATATATTTTTATCCCTAAATGGGATACAAGGACATAAGGATAGGTTGTTGAATTATTTAATTTTTTTATTATTTCAATGTAATGTTTAAATATGAATAAAAATGATTATTTTTGACAATGCATTTTCATTGAAAGGATTTTTTTCAAATTATTGTTTTATCCGATAAAGATGTTAAAAAATAGAAGACTGTATAATTACATAGAATAGTGAAGTCAGTCATGCTTCAAGACCCATCTCGTTGTACACAAATAGGCTTGCCGCAAACAGACGAGGTCTATCCTGGCTCTAACAAGTGTTTTTTTTTCATCTACGGAATTCAATAAATCAACATCGACCATAGGAGAGAGCATGCTAAAGGAGTCCAGAAGCGCTATTCTGCTAAATTGCTTATGACCTTAAGGCGACAAGCTGGCAATTCGTGCCCAAAAATAAGGTGTACTGTGATTTTTTATCCATGGAATTCTTTTGCAAGCGCTAGCCATTCTCGGACTTGTATGGATATCCAAAGTGTAAGGAATTTAGCAGAATAGCGCTAGCTGATGAATCTTTACTACTTATTTCTCTTATTCCCTTCCCCAATTAATTCAATGAATCCTAGTTCTGTTGAAGTAACTGTCTGTACTAAGTAATTATTAATCCAGAAAGTCCCAGGGTTTAATTTTTCGGAGAGGACTGTGGACGACCTTAAACAGAGTTCGCATAGAGCTAGGCCGCTGCTACTCCTTGCTCCATAGATGAGGATTAGCTCCATCTCCAGGATGTGACTGTGGGGTGGAGACCAGACTGTCCGGCACATAGTGGAGAAGTGCCCCATCAGAAGACACCTTCCTGGCCTGAAAGACCTCCACGAAGCCACGCCAAGAACAGAGGAGTGAATGGAGGGCTTGGATCTTTGGCTTTGACGCAGCCTAATAGCCAGGATATTTGTTGCGCTTGCCGGTCATATGCAAAATAAAGTAAGTATGAATCCAACCATTAGTACCATCTCATGCACATTTGAGATGATTAGAATTCTAGAGCTAGCTAGCAGAATTGAATACACAATAAGTACCTCCTACGATTGCCTTTAATCCTAAGCCTAAATGAATGCATCCTTAAAATGACTTCCTAATGAGGAACGACTGGGTGATATGATTTGTAATGTTTCTAATGAGGAACGACTGGGAAGACTCTTGAGTGATATGATTTGTAATGACTGTGTAGTGGAAATAACACGATTTGTAAATGAAGGATTTACACGGAAGTAATTAAAACATGGAGAGGTGTCTTAAAGTATTTATTTTACAATGGAGACATGGGGTATAACATTCATTGATGCAAAGTATAAATATATATAACTAGTTACTGTGACGCATCATTATTATTTACTTTCAACTGAAATTTATTACATCTAGCCCAACGTTCTCATTTTAGTTCAGCAGGATTTACCCCCGTATTCATCAACCTTACTTACACATCACTAGCGCTTAGATTGGTGCCATTTCAAAAACATTACGAAGGGTATAAAAATTTGACAGGCCATAATTAAACTAACATGGCGGCAACAAAGAAGAGTGAAGCTAGCCATAGATAGGCCGGAAATTTAAATGGACCAATCACAGAGCAGAGATCTATCTTCAGCCAATGACAGCGCAAAAGCAAGGCCATTTTTAGTGATGTTTGTAAAACCAACGCTCCGACATGTTGATTCGTTAGAAGCAACGTTCTTGGCTTACGATCGCTATATTTCATGGGTTGTGAATGCGGATGTAAGTTTATGTCATTTATTTACTTGTTCGGTGGCAAGCTGTGTTTCCATTAGATTAGGTATCAAATAGGTATTTACAAAATAGGCATTCACTATGGTAGTCAAGTACACAAAGTATAAAGCTATACGCTTAGCAAAAATGTATGCAAACTAAAACAGCCCCGTTAGTGAGCCTTTCAGTTTCCATACATTTTTGGTAAAACACAATGGTTGAGTTTAAAACGTCAAGTTTTATACTTGTGGTCTAGAACTGCCTGCGTAAGCTAATCAAGAATATTTGCTTTTTAAATTTGAGGTTAGAATAAAATTGCATTCATTTGCAACGGAATATTTTAAGATAAAAAAAACGATCATTCCCTACACATTATGTAAATTCTAATCGTAAATCTAAATAAAAAGTAAGAAATAATAACACTGAAATTAATTCTAGAATAATTTTATTTAAAAAAAAAAAAACATATTGGCAAATAAAGTCTCTTTACATTGTTGATCATGAATTTCAAAATATGTCGGATAAAGAGAGAGTAAATATAAAATATAATATTCACCACCGCTGGGGTGGTCATTTAAAAAAAATCCTGCACTCGTGAAAGCTCTCACTCGCTCTCAACTACAAAAAGTTGTTCACGGCGGCTATCCTCAGCGTTGTGGGGCAGAGGCAGGCACTCAGTGCAACACAGGTGGTGGGAACAAGCCGGAGTGGCAAGGTGAACTTAAAGAGGTGAGAAACCATGACATCTGCTTCTTTGATAGGTATTAGTGTTTGTTGACCGGCAGAGTTTATAATGGTACACAAATCATAGAGAATGTGGTTAAAACGGAACTACTGGCGCCATTATGTAATACAATCTCTTTTGTCAGTTAACCATGATTTACAAGTTAGCTGTGCTGTTTTGATTGTGATTCATATTTTATATTTTGATAAAAAAAGGCAGGAAAGACATGCCAAAACAAAGAGATATTCAGGTCAGGTCAAGGTTATTGTGGTATTCATTAATGAGTATTTTGTATTAGAAAAACAAAATGATGACCAGTTGGCAGCCCTGAAGATCCCGAATATCAATGGCACCCACATTCATTAAGATCTCTGTCCCACTATTCTGGCTTCACAATAACAAAGCTTTGGCCAGCCATGAAACTACATTGTGGGACGTGGGATGGTAATCAACAATCACCATTGCGCTTGGCACGAGTTTTCTCACCTCCCCATATACACCTTTCTGGTGTGGAACACTCACAGCACGGCGGAAACCTGGCAACACTACACACTCAACGTAAACAATAGAAAACACATCTTCATTTTGCAGGTCATAAAATCAAAGGTAAAAAAAAGAATCTCGTAACATTCATTATTATAAAATACATATAAAAGGCTCCAAATTAGAAATTGTATTTCATGTTAAAATTAAAAATAAATGCATGAAATCACATTGCTATCATTTTTACAGTGTTGCCGTTACTTTCCATCTTGGCGTTTACGGTTTCCGCCGAGCGTAAACTCAACATCAAGACAAAAATAAATATAAATACTCAGAGACTAATCTATCGTTAAAATGACACATGATACAAATTTCCTTTACTTGTTTCGCGGTCCACGCCCTTCATTTGATTATTATTTATTTATCATCTTACACGTTAATGAAATTATTGAATACATATCAACTGCAGCCCGTTATACATAAAACCAATCTGTGTTCAGTTATCAAGAGAGGGGCAAACGTGTCGGTGAGTTAAATAGTTAGGGATGTGTTGGGGTTGCACACTTGCAACTATTGCAGCGCTCTCAGGTTTGTGATCTCGCACTCTCAAAGCATCGACACACACAACACTATTCCAACCAAATATAGTCGCCTCACATAGAGAAGTCAGAGACGAGATTTCCCTAGAGACAAAAGTACACAACAAAGGCAAAAAAAAACAGATTTGTACGTTTCAAGTCAAAACCAAGTGTTAAACTAACATTTTTTTAAAGCAAAGCAAAGGTCAATTTTTTCTGGCAAATACTTGCTTCCATGCAAGTATTGTACACATTTTAATGTCAAAACTTTATGAATTGTAAAACCTTAGAAATTATAGTTGAGAAGAATTAACGGATAGGAGTTATTGTCATTGCTACCATCTATGTTTCGAATCTTTGAAAGAAGGAAAGGCTCCATCTTTGCCAAGTTTTGACAGAGCACGGCTTCTCTAGCTTGCGAAGGCTTTGCAGAGAGAGAGAGAGGTTTACGTTAGAAGCGAGCAGCCCAAGCGCATCTTTGATTGTTCGAGCCATTTCACACTTAAGACACATTCTGCTTGTTTTTTTCTGTCTAACGAGGGGTCGTAAGTTAGTAATGTATGAAAACTTTGACAGTTTGTCCGGTAATTGATGGGCAGTCCTGCGTTGTGTGAAGTGGCCCGTGTGGTATGCAGGTAGGCATGTAACTCTATGGGGGAGTGTGTAGTGTGTGTGGCGGTGTGCTGGCTGTACAATGACTTAGAGGAAGTAGTCAGGTGTTCTTCTGGTGACGTGGGGCTCGCCGCGTCGCGGGGCCGGATCAAACTGCAGGCTGCAAGGAAAAGCAATTCAATTAATAGAATTCAAAGTTTTCAAGTTGTGGTTAGCCATTTTTGATGTGCAATGTAATATTCTTATTTCTCAGTAAAACAAAGTGTGAATGAAAAAAAAAACAAAGAGAATAAACGCCCCTACATGTTCTCTGGTGGCAAGTAGGAAGTCGCTGGAATATATGTTGGCTTTCACATGAACCAGTGTGGTTTATCCGGTGATCCCATACATTACAATGGATCCTGACTGAAACTGGACAGTGTGAAAGAGGGCAAAATTGAAATCTTCCAGACAATTTTAAACCTTTGCCTCAACAGGAGTAATTTAAAAAATTGATTATTTTTCAATAAAACATTAAAAAATAAAAGAAATTAAAAACTTTGTTTTATTCCACTTTTATTGTTTTTGAGTATGTTACAAACGTTTTCGGAATACCTTCCATCATCGGGTAACAACAATTACTAAAATCAAACTTAAAAATTAAGACATGGGTGTGGGATCTATTGGTGGTAAGGGAGGGGGTAGCAAGGTAGGTATGTGGGAGGGAGATGGTGAGTTTTGGGGCGGAGCTAATATTGTTAGGAGAGGAGACGTAATGGCGGGAAGTTGAATATTTAGCATATTACTTTTATTTCTATGTTTATTTATTTCTAATATTTCTAATATGTCCAACTTTCTCCCTTTTTGGCAGCTATTTATTAATTCTAAATTATCTATATTAAAACTGTGTCCTT